>CM026551.1:39950874-40326421 GCA_015143295.1 Tetracentron sinense | reverse complement strand
ATAATGGAAGGTGTAAAACAATACATTGGAGGGAGTTGTAGTTTCCTTTTATAAGTAAATAGTGAGCTAACAATACCAAAATAACAGCATCAGCTGAGAGACACCTCCTTTTAATATAATTCCATTCAAATCAAGGTCCTTTTAGGTTTGAGTATCTTATAATAGAAACAAAGGAAAGAGAGAGTTGCGAGCATTATCCTCGTTATAACCATAACCATAGAGGAGTCCAAGTCAGTTAAACTCCAGTAAAAAGTTCATATGCTCATAGAAGAACAATATAACGTGAGTACGATAAATCTACTGACTTGGAATCCTCTATGGTTATAACTTGAGTCATTAGAAGCCTTTTCAAGTGCTCTTTTAACTCCATGTAAAACTCATCATTAATCCAACCAATGGTTGAATATGCCAAGCAAAAGCCCAAAATAGAATTATATTATAAAACTAGGAGATAATCAATAGTCAACTGCTACAATAATCAAAACTTGAGGATGGAAAACAAAAACACAAATATATTTCTTGATTGTTTGGAAGTGTTGGACAAGTCCATGCTCACATTTAACAAACAATTCAACAATCAATACAACAATAAAGAATCATTATGTTTCATCGTTATATTCTGATTCAACGTCGTCATCACTAGATTCGGTAGAAGTAGCTTGTTGCTGCAACACTTCGGGAGGCGCATCAACAGTTGCACCGGTAATTCCAAATCTCACCCAACCTACACCTCTGTCATCATCATGTTCAGTGTCATCTAATTGTTGGTCGCTAAAGGCCTCGTTCTCCCTGAATGCATAATCGTTATATTCCTCATTCATGTCGAAGAAGTCTCGTGGTTTAGTTTTGATGACAACATTCCAATCTCCTTCTGTTGGATCTTCGACATAAAATACTTGTTCTGCCTGAGATGGCATAACATATGGTTCATGAGACTCAGCGTTTGCCGGGAGTATACGTGTAAAGTTGACAAGCGTAAACCCATATGGATCAGTCTTTATTCCTCTATCCAAATTAACCCAATCACACTTGAACAATACAATTTTAGGCTATCAGAGTACGTCAATTCGACTATGTCCGTTAAGCACCCATAATAGGTTATAGGGCCTGCAATGGGGGTCTTGTCCCTAGAAGTTGAATAACTTGTAGTATTTGCAACAGTCGCAACACCACTATTCTGGCTTCTGCGTCCTCGCTCTCTATCCTTAGTACAAAACCTATATCCATTTATGATGTAGCCCTTAAACCGTTTTGCGACTTTTTGTGGACCGTATGCAAGCCATGTAATCTGATCAGAAATCGAAGTACGTGAATCTCGCAACCTTTGAACCTATTTCAAGACAAAATATGATTAATATATACATAACTATATTTCAAAACATAACTAATTAATGTGTTGCCTGGAAATCAAAAGGTAAGACTTACGTAACCCCTAAACCATTCAACAAACTGCTCGCTGTGCTTTTTCTGGAGTTCGTGGGGGGACTTTCGAAGTCTTGGATGTGTCATTTTAATTAAATTCATGTGCTACCTGCAAAGAACAAATCATTTCCCACTAATTTTAAGTTCAAAAGAAACTACAATAAAATAACAAAATATATGATAATTGTGTTCTTACTCTGTATATTTTCTGACTTCATCGCAGTTGAACAACACATAACGATGTGTCTGTTGCCATTCTAATTCACTTAGAGCGAATAGCTCTGCACCACCTATCACACTTTCATCGTCATTCCTCACCGGCCTGTTCAATCTCGATTCCACATTATTTAGGTATCTTGAGCAGAATGTCAAGCATTCTTCCGCCAAGTACCCTTCTGCAATACAACCCTCTGGTCGAGCCCGATTGCGCACATAAGACTTCAGTGTATATAGGTACCTATTTGAATTAAATTTTCGTAAGACAAGGAAAAAACTATAACAAATATTTTAAACATCTAAAAAATTATAATTTAATGGCATACCTTTCGATGGGATACATCCACCGAAATTGTACAGGTCCACCTAGCCTTGCCTCTGCCGCTAGATGTATAGGCAAGTGCACCATAACATCAAAAAATGACGGCGGGAAAATTCTCTCTAAATGACACAACGTAAGTGTAATTTTGTCCTCTAACCGTCTCAAATCCTCGACCTGACAAACTTTGGAACACATGTCATAAAGAAGTTACTCAATTCGATTAGGACTGAAGTTACATTCTTCGGCAATGCCTTCCTCACAGCCAGTGGTAGGAATTGTTGCATTATGACATGACAGTCGTGACTCTTTAGTCCATAAATTTTACGCTCTTTGATATTGACATGCCTACCAATATTTGACGAGTAACCATCTGGAACCTTCACACTCTTCAACACTTTGCAAAATAGTTCTTTCTCATTCTTGTCCATTGAAAAGTATGCAGGGGGCAGATAAACTTTGCTTGTGCCAGGTTGCAACTGAGGGTGAAGTGCACGTCTCACGCCTATATCAACCAAGTCTAACCGAGCTTTTAAGCCATCCTTGGATTTCCCTTCCAAACCCAACAAAGTCCCGAGCACATTGTCGCACACATTTTTCTCGATATGCATTACATCAAGATTGTGTCTCAACAAATTATGCTCCCAATATGGCAACTCGAAGAATATACTCGTCTTCTTCCAATTATACGGTATATCCACCTGGTCCATCTGCCTTGGTCGTTTGTTCCCAGTCTGCTTTCCAAGGGAGAAGGTAATACCCTCCAATTGACGTAACACATCGGACCCAGACATTGTAGTTGGCGCACAACCGGACTCTACGGTGCCATCAAAAGAAAATCTATTTTTTCGGAACCTGTGATCCGCTGGTAAGAAACGACGGTGCCCCATGTAGCAATGCTTTCTGCTTTTAGACAAGTATAAGTGGCAAGTGTCCTTGTGGCATGAAGGGCATGCCAATTTTCCTTTCGTGCTCCAACCTGACAACATGGCATACCCTGGGAAGTCGCTAATTGTCCAGAGTAATGCCGCACGCATGACAAATGTCTCCTTTTTCGACGCATCATAAGTTGACAACCCATTCTCCCACAAGTCCTTCAACTCCTCGACTAGGGGCCTCATGTAGACATCAACGGCATTTCCTGGCCCGGAGGGACCCGGAATAAGCAATGACAGAATGAAGTTCGGCTGCTTCATGCACAACCACGGTGGTAAGTTGTATGGAATAAGAACAACAGGCCATGTGCTGTGAGCAATACTCATCGTCCTAAATGGGTTGAAGCCATCACTCGCCAACCCAAGCCTGACATTGCGCGGCTCTGAAGGGAACAAAGGATACTTTTTATCTAAAATTTCCCAAGCCGGTGAGTCTGCTGGATGCCTTAACCTACCATCCTTAGTTCGATCCTCATCATGCCATCTCATTTCAGAAGCAGTCTTGGATGACATAAATAATCTTTGTAACCTGGGTTTCAACGGGAAGTGACGCAAAATCTTCGCTGGAATTTTCTTTATTTTGTCTCTTGATTGATCATCCACTGTCATCCATCTTGATGCACCACAGATGTCACATACTTGCTTGTTTGCAGAATTTTTCCAATACAGCATGCAATCATTGGGACATGCATCGATTCTGTCATAATTAAGCCCCAAGTTGGACATCAACTTTTTTGTCTGAAAGTAAGTATCAGGTAGTGTAGACCCCTCGAGGAGTACCTCCCTCAATAACTGAAGCAATAAAGTGAATGATTTGTTGCTCCATCCACTAAGACACTTAATCTGGTACAATCTTACGATGAAAGACAACTTTGTGTGATTCGAACATCCTGGATACAAAGGTTGTCCCGCATCCCTTACCAATTGGAAAAATCTATCAGACTCAGTATTAGGATCCCGACTACTAGTACCCTCATCTTCATTTGGTATCCTGAACAAATCGTGCACCAAATCCTCCATCTCATTATGTCTGTCTTGCACAACAAGACTTTGAGTCACTGGCCCAACGGATGTGTGTTGTAATATGTCTTCCCCGTGATAAAACCAGATTTTATAATTCAGGTCGAATCCATAACAGATCATATGGTCGTACGCTATACCTCTCTCTTGATAAACGACATTGTTGCATTTGGGACATGGACACCTTATACCACCATTGTTATCAGTTGCTCCACGAGCTAATGCAAACTCTATAAAATGCTTCACTCCTTCTATATATTCCTTTGACACCCTATTTCGTACAAAAAATGCATTCACAATTGCTTAAGTACTAACACTTTATCAATCGATGCTTAATAAAAAATTTTGGACATCAAAACTACCTTAACATTCCAATCCAACTCCTATCCATGAGGTATACGATTACTGTTTTATAGAACCTTCTTCGTTAGCTATTCTGAGAAATAGAAAAAATATACCACATTAGTCAATTACAATAACACATGTGTCAACTAACTTTACCGTCTACACAATATGTATGCATGCATGCTTCCTATCGTCAACAACTCCTCTTCTAATGGGTGGGGTGTTCCTATCCCATTCAAGAATGCATAATCCCCAAAAGTCACCAGCTCAAGTACTTTGATCCATTTCAAGGAAATTTCGGCAGCATTTCCCTATGGTTCTCCAAGTACACGACTTAGACTAGGGGCAAGCAAGCCACGTCGTCTAAATATGTGCCCAGAGAACAAGAGAAACGGCTGACTCCAATTTCCTCAATCTAGAAAAATCATGAGCAATTGACTGTACTGGAGATTATGCATTCTCAAACTGTCCAACCGGACAATTCAAGAATCATATACAGACAAATACACTTAATCACAAACAAGACCGAAAAGTTGTTAAACTGCATTCAGTCCTACTAGAGAACTAAATGTCATATTTACAACTGATCCGTCCAAATAGGTGATAACAAAAATGCATTTGTCACACAATGATTCTTGAACGGGAGATCTATGGTTCAATGCATGCATGTGTATGAACTTAAGCCAATACAAAAATCCAACCATCATAAATACAAAGTTTAAACACCCCTAACCAGTTTAAACAGTTAACATAGATACTCTTTGATGTGGCCAGTATTATGAACACAACTACCAGAACTTACATGCCCGAATCTCGGAATATCAAGGATAGAGAACTAAACAACATATTTACAACTGATCCGTCCAAATAGGTGATAACAAAAATGCACTTATCAGACAATGGTTCTTGAACAGGAGATCTATGGTTCAATGCATGCATGTGTATAAACTTAAACCAATACAGAAATCCAACCATCATAAACACAACGTTTAAACACCTCTAACCAGTTTAAACAGTTAACATATATCGATACTCTTTGATGTGCTCACTATTATGAACACAACTACTAGAACTTACATGTCTGAATCTCGAGTTCCAAGGATAGAGAACAAAGCGAAGCGAGTCTTTTATCTGGGCTTAAAGTTTATGAGCATTCCTTATTAGTGGCCGAAATATCCTTGCATCCGAGACATATGAAGCAAATGACTACTACATTACTTCCCTGATGTGTTTTATCTGTCTTCTCATACAGATGAACTTGTATTTCATTATATCGTGCTATAGGAGAAATGTCTATAGATTCGTAATACTTTTGCTAACTTCAGCTATGTACATTTGTGTACATTGTTATTATATATTGCGTTGAATCTTAATTTCGTCATTTTCTCCAAGGCTCAATACTATCAGGATCTGGGAAGTGTATGTTTATGGGGTTCAATTTCTTGATAAGGAGACTGGTATAAGATAATCTGGGTGGTTGTTTCCTGGCCCATGCACCAGGATCTGGGAAGACTTTTATGGCCGAAAGGAATCTTGTTAACATGAAGAAAGCTTATGACCATATAAATGTTTTCCCCATCCTAGCGCATGGATCAGGATACAATCACCTAGATTAACTTAATACCAGGTTCCTTATCAACAAATTGAAGTCCTCTAGTTGGGCTGGTTGACTTCACGATACTTTTCAATCTCAGCACCAAACAGAAACATACAGTTGAACATCTAAAGAAGTTGGAAAAGTTCAAGAGAAGTTCCATTGGGATTGCGTTGCATATGCATCCACACTTGAAACTTCGTTGTGGATTTGGTTTAAGACTTGAGTCCATGCCTAGGAAAGGGTTAGTTCGGGTAATAGGCTCAGGTCATTTGACTCTAAGAGTAGGGTTTTCAAATCCTCGACCTAAGAATCTAACTAGCTTTAGTTCTAGTGAGATGTTTTACTATAAATGATCATCCTAAAGACGAATGGGATTTCGATGGATGTTTTACTATCTTAAGTTCTGTCATGCAGTATACAAATTAGAGCAGAATGGGAACATGTTGTTAACAATTAAGAATTACTTAATGCAATAAAATTGAATGAGAATTTAATATCAAAAGATCTAGCATGTTATTTTAGTCTATCTATCAAGTTATGAATTAACTATATATATATATATAACATTTAACCCATAATATTAACAAACAGTAGAATCACAATCATTAGTCCAACATCATTTATTGCATTTAAGGGTACTAGAGCTAAAATTTTCTTTTGAAACAAATGTTAAGCATAATTAAGGGTACTATTTTTTTTCTCTAGTTTTCTGGTGGCAAGGATATCTAGAGATACTTTCTCACTTCTTGGGTTTCCCTAACGGTAGTTTGCTCGACTTTGATGATTTCCAAGATATTTACCAAAACCAACAGAGAAACCCCATCTTTACAAACCCCATCTTTACAAATAACCAAAACCCCAATTTCGAAGAAGCTGGCTACTCAGTTGTAGATTATTTGTTATAATGTTTCTACATTCACTAGGAATTAAAGAAAAACAGAGTATTTTCATGGAAACAGCAAACCCTAAAACAAAGCATGAGGTTACTCAGTGAGTTTACTCTCAATTGGTGGGATCTCATTTTTACAAACTAACTTATAAGTTTGAGAAATCATTAAGCATTTACTTAAATTGATGAGTAAACACTAAGCATTTACTTAAATCCCACGTCCCCAATTGGTAAAGCATGATAGATTGGTTGAAAATTATATTTGCACAAATAAAGAACTTGTAAGTTTGAGCAATCTAAGCCACACATTGTCGCGATTGATGAATCATATAAATTCAATTCATATATATATTCAACAATCTATCACTAAAATAGCTTAGAGAAAGTACCTTCAATTTCTAGTAGATGCTAAGGTAACGGAGGCAAGATGGTGGAGCACAAGTGAGCTGCTACAACTACCAGATAAACCCTAGAAGAGAGAGGGTTAGGGTTTTAGGAAGCTTAAAATGCTTCGAGCTTAAAATCACAGATTGGTTGACAAAAACAAACATGCAAGCCAAACCCAAATCCATAAATTCATCAGAACTTAAAATCCTAGAAGAATGCATGAAAAGAAGGATCCGTAAAATACCAAAGCAGAGAGAGGAAGGTAAAATTTTTAACAGAAGACGCATCTCCTTCACAAAGCCATAAACCTTTTGAAAAAAAAAATGTATGCTTACCATCAAACCTAAAATCGGAATAAGTTTTTTTTTTTAAATGAAAATCCACCAAGGTTTAGTGGGTTCTTAAAGAAAAGTAAGGAAGGGAAAACCAGAAACCTTGAAGAAATAATGAAAATCCACCTAAAATCTAAATCTGAACAAAACCACTTAAGAAATTTACAAATGGGCGGCTACCTGAGAAAGAGACTACAAGAGAGGAGAAGGCGGTTTTCAGCTTCGATCTTCGAGAGACTGCGAGAGAGGGAGAGAGTTAG
Source organism: Tetracentron sinense (assembly GCA_015143295.1). Classification (NCBI taxonomy): domain Eukaryota; kingdom Viridiplantae; phylum Streptophyta; class Magnoliopsida; order Trochodendrales; family Trochodendraceae; genus Tetracentron; species Tetracentron sinense. The sequence goes on along the minus strand of CM026551.1, from coordinate 40,318,699 downwards.
ACAGACTACGAGAGAGAGAGAGAGAGAGAGAGAGAAAGAGGAATTAGAGAGAGGATAAAGTTACAGAGATTACCTTAGAAAAGAGAGGATGAGGCCGAAGTTGAGGTGAGCAGTTCGCCGGTTAAGGTGGCCGGAGCACGAGTTGAGGTGAGCAGTTCGCCGGAGAAGGTGGCTAGAGCACGATCAAGGAGCAGGGAGCTGTAAGGAGTGTGGAACAGGCAGCACAGAGCAGGAAGGAGAGGAAGAGAGGAAAAGTGGAGGGAAAGAGGAAAAGGTTCGTAGCGGGAAAAGATCGGGGAGCTAAATCCCTAAAACACGGGGTCTTTAATGGCGTTTTTAAAAATGCCGCTACTCCCACCATGTCTTTAACGGCGTTTTTTCTAAACACGCCGCTAAAAATTTACCAATAGAGGCGTTTTTTTAAACATATGCCGCTCTAAAAGGTTCTTTAGCGGCGTTTTCTTAAAAACGCTGGTATTGGTCATCTTCAGCGGCGTGTTCCTCTAAACGCCGCTATAAGTTTGCCACTAAAACCCTTTAGTTTTGTAGTGATGATATTGTTAATACACCCCATTTTATAGGTTGTGACGCGGGAACACTAAATTTGATGCACCCCAAACCTAATCGGGAGTTGAAATTTCATTGCCACAAGGGGTGCTCTTTCCAGTAGAAGAGACAACTCACTCCTGTGTTTCTTCTTCTCTTCCATCCAGGAGAAAAAAAACATGTTGATGTTTTCTCCATGCTTCAAGGGTTCTTGATGACAATGAGAACGATGTTAAACCAACATGTTAAAGACATTTTTCTTTCTCTTGCGGAAGTTTTCGCCATAAAACTTTTTTTTTCTCTCTCCAGAAGTTTATTTCTACTTTATAATAAGGAACTATTGGCTTAAACTTGTGCAAGAGAAAGAAAAGCTTGTTTAACAACTACATTAAAAAAAATGATAAGGAGAATTAGAAAAAGAAGAAGGGAGAACACCCTAGAAGTTGCTTATATAGCAACTCCTTCCATATATAGAGTATTTATAGGTAGTGATTACAATCACGGTTATTGCATAACCATGATTAGTAATCAAATAAATTCTAATTAGATTTTATACGAGACCCGCACGTATGGTTTTTAGGGGGATCTAGCCGAAAGACCGTGTCAATATAAGATCATGGTCATAATAATAACTGTAATGCTTGAAAATATTTATAATCATGGTTATTTTGTAACAATGATTTATAAATTTTCCCAAAAATTTGTAATCACATTTCCTTTTATAACCGTGATTTAAAATCCCGTCAAAAAATCCGCGCAATCTTAAACCCAATATTTAATGGATTGCATCACTGTTTCCATGAAAATAATGATTGTACTTTAAAATGCAACCGTGATTAATAAGCATATTTGTAGAAGTGTTAGTTGAGTCGCTAAGGGGCTGTTTGGAATCAATTCTAGTAATTCTCACACATTCTAAAAATAATAATAATAATAATTCTCATAAATTTTGATTCTTATAATCAATTTTGAGCATAGAATACGTTTGGTAATTGTTAATCAGAATCAATTATGAATGAAACAAAAAAAAATTATGTTTGAATGAAAAAAAATGCATTTATCAACACATTTATAAGTGTAATATAATATCCAAAATTGTATTAGGTCCCGTCTATCTCATCCATTTTAATGTTGTATCTCATTCATTTTATCTGTGTCTTAGAATTAATATTGAGAAATATATTTTTTCTTTCCTACTAAAATTGTGCTAAAAATGAAATGATCATTCTTGAAATAGTTCCCTAAAAAATAGTTCCCTAAAACTGAGTTTCCAAACACGTTAGCGTCATTTTTATTCTTGGGATAAAGAAAATCATTCTTGTGGAACAATGACAAACAACCCCATAATCTGATGTAGATAAAAAAAAATATATTAAATAACAACATATATTAATTCGGACATCCGATCGGACCACTTGTACAATTTCCATTACGCTGATTTTTGGCTACATGTAAGAAAAGATAGACCCATGTCATTCTTTTTGTGTATGCCTAAAAGAGTGCCTCGCTCAAATGCATGAAGCATAGGACAAAGTATATATATATATATATCTTCTATACTAATATAAAGAGGATTCTTCTGTTCAAAACATTGATTGATATTTGTATTAATTCCAAACATACCCTTTGACTTATATCTATCTATTACTCTATTGAAAATGCTCCCCCTAAAAACGAAGGCTATTTTTATTAAATTCTCAAATTACCCTTATCATAATCATGTATATAAGGCAAAAAATTTATTGAATGTGCGCTTAATTCCCATGCTACCCCTTGCTCATTTATAGTAGACTTGAAATTCTCTATGGTTTATGTCGCGACCCAAAATACCCCCTAGGAGTTAGGGATACTTTAGCTCGTGACCGTCGTGACATACCATCCTATATATGACACATAAGGCATAGTAAATAGTGAACCTAAAAATTTCTTCTATATAATATGGTTCCATGTACAAGAATCAACTAGGACTAAATGATAACTAAACCTTTTACACAAAATCCATCCCTTGAGTTACCAACTCAAGTCCGATGCAAAACCCTAAAATGAAACCCAAATTACATGTCGCTCTCTCTCAACCATAAGGCCACATATCCAGGCCCCTATAATCAGCATAATGATCCCAAGAAAGCTCCTGCTCGATCCTCGGTTTCGGAGCACGATCATCCAACCTGGAACCTACCGACATAACAGTTCGGCTGAGCATTGAATACTCAGCGTATACAAACTACTAACTGACAATGTTATAAAACATTAACATGCCATACATAGTACAGTTCATCAAAACATATGCATAATAAGAGTGTGGAAGTTTAAAACAATATAACAATTGCATAGTCTCGAAAAGCATCCTTTAAATCATATTAGAATTCATACATTCATAAAACACATTTCAAATATCTTATGAGTCTTATATGTCTTGTGAGTTCCTTATGAATCTCCTTACGAGTTCTTAAGAGCTTGTGCGTGGCTTATGAGATTCTTAGCTTCTGAGTACCTTACGAGTTCTTGAAAGTTCCTTATGAGATCATACTTTTCACTTATCTTATATTCATTTGGAGACAGAATCTAGTACCCGCACCTGGTCATAGTATACTAACATCCTCTCTTACTTTCATGGAACAAATGATAGTGCCTGTACCTGGTCATAATACACTAAAACATCCTTTCTTAATTCTTGGAAATAGATACTAGTGCCCGTACCTAGTCATAGTACACTAGATCCTTTCATATTCTTTATTTTTCTTGGAGACAGATACTAGTACCCGTACCTGGTCATAGTATACTAGTATCCTCTCATATTCTTGTGAACTTTTGAGCATTTTCTTGTGAGTCTTATGAGCTTTTACTTTCTTATTCTTATGAGAAATCTCGGTCATACACGTCATACATGTGCATAGAGTGCTTGTGAGCATCATCGAGTGCATGTGAGCATCATAGAGATCATGGAAAGCTTTTAAACATTTAGTCATATGCGTAGAGTACTTATGAGCATCATAGTAGAGGGTATTGAAAACATTGTAATAGATCATGGAATTTCACTCATGTAGTCATCATAGCATATACATGGGTTACTTAGCCCATTTTGTCAAATCATAATTATAAACTTACTTTTAGGTAAAATCACCCTTTTGATACTTATACTTAACACAAAATCTATCATAAAAGCATGGTGATGATATACATCATTTGTGATCAATAGGTTAAGCAAGGAAATCATAATGTATAGTAAAATTCCCAATTTCACTTCATTTCTTCAATAGTATATGCATATAAGACTATATGCCTTAATTTTCTCAAAAACATACATCAATACCTATTATTTCATTTCATTCATGTCAATAGTATATACATACAACCCAAAATCATGCATCTAAGCCTACAAGGTAGCAATGATTCACACAAGATAGTTAGTAGAGTGTATGTACACTCTTTGCATCAAAACGCAAGCCTTTAATCTTACTAAGTATAAGGAAGGTTTAACAATCCAACTAGGAGAGTGTATTCACATTCTCTTATCAAAACCCCTCTTTTAGCTTTCTTTTTATACACATACAAGGCTACAAGCCTTAATTTCCTCAAATATCATGCAACAAGCTTACTAACAAGGCTATACGCCTCAATTTATACCAAAAACCATGCTTTAATAAGCATCAAGCATGAATGAATCATAATAAGGTCATTAGTAGATTGTTCTACCTTTCCTAGATCAATCCCTTGATCTAATTCGCTTGAGAATGCACCGAGGAAGTGAAGATCGCACTTCTAGAAGCTAAACAAGCTTCACTTTAGCTTTGTCAACCACCTTTTGCAAAACCCCCTTTGTCGCGACCCAAAACCCACCCTAGGAGTTAGAGTGAATCTTGTACGACTTGTCATGACCTACATGACATGCTTGGCAAACCATCCTGCAAAAGACACTAAGCATATACAATAGAGGACTAGAATAGTGGAAGCATACTCTAACGTGGTACAGCGGAAGTCTAATAAAACCTCTATGTATATATACATGATCCCAGTTTGATACAAAAAGGAAATCAAAACAAAGAAGGTGCGGACAGGCCCACCAAAATACATGAATATCACTTTCACGCTCACCCACAATCCTTCACTTAGAATCTACCACCTAATAACCATCTACATGAGGCTCCTCCACAGGTTCCTCAACATACTCCTCCTCCACCCATGGGCCAGGAGCACAGACGTCGAATGGAGCAGCAGCTCCCTCAGAACCTACCGACATAAACGTATGACTGAGCATAGAATACTCAGCGTGTACCAAATACTAACCAACACTCATAGCAAACAATAACTATATGGAAAGCAGGAAGCAGTTCACAGATATAAAGTAGGAACAATTCATATCATCATGCGATAGTAGAGCAATTGATAATCATGCTTGCATTTCGTAAAAGCCGATAAATTCCTTGAAAAACATCGTGCACTTGACTTGACTTAAAACATCCTTTTCGTGCTTAAAAACTTGAGGCATCTCACAAGCACATCTCACAAGTAAATGAGCATGTTGAACTCCCAAGTAAGCACGCATGACAAGCATGGTACACGCATGACACGCATGACATGACACGAGAGGGAAGGGAGGCCCTTCTTTCATGATATGCCTTGAGAGGGAAGGGAGACCCTTCTTTAATGCAATGCACTTGTGAGTGAGGGGAGACCCCTCGTGGAAGGGAGGGAAATGTAAACTCCCTCCTAAGAATGCTTGTTCTTGTCCTCTTGTCAAAAGCGAAGTGAAACATATCGTAGAATATGTTCCACCTCTAAGTCTTGTTCTTAAGAATACTGATAAAACATGTCATGCATGCCGTGCTTGTGAGATCGTGTGCATACTTTCATTTAAAATTAAATATGACAATTTGGGGATTTCACAATACATAGAACATCAAAATTTGAGCAAGTAATCATTCATTCAAATTTTAGGGAAAGCAAGTAAGCACACTATCATAAGCCCTAGCAATTCCATAAACATTTAAACATGCATTTTCCACTACAAATCGTCATTTTCTCCATTGAGGTATTTCATCAAACACATGATATGTGTATTTTGGTTAACACCTAAATCTTTCATTTTATTCTACATGAATCATTCTTCATTCAATCCACATCATGTATGTTCATTATTGAGGTGAAATGCCCTTCCCATTTTAATCATCACAATACATAACGGCATCCAATCGCCCATAAACGTCCACACAACCATCCATTCATCCAATTTCCTTATCTTGTTTAGAAATTAGGGAAAATCATAAAATGAAGGAAAATAAAGAGTAGAGATGAACTAGAAGGGTAGTATAGGGTACCAACCTTGATTTGGGGTTGAATAACACCCTTGATGTGGATTCCAACTTGAGGAAGAACTCCCACTTTGAGTTTAAGGAACTCTAGTTGCTTGAGGAAGGTCCTTTGCTTGAAAATCTTCGAGAATGAGCCTCCCTTGATCTCCAATCCAAGCTCCTTTGGAGGATTTCTCAAAATCCTCTCTTCCTCTTTCTCCCCTTTTCTCTCCTCTAGGTTAGAATGTAGAGACCCGAAATTTAATTTCTTGGTATTCGTATCAATTATTTTAATATTCTTGGTTGTCATGATTAATTTATTACATAAGTTTAAAATTGGAACAATTAAAGTAGCATGAGGGTGTTTTATAAATTAATCAAGTGAAAAATAGACGAAATCTCCTTTATCATAAGAGGGGCATTTTGGTCATTTTGTGCAATCCAAAATTTATGAAAATTTTAATGTAGATTCTATATGACCTAAAGTAGCTATGGTTCAAATTTCAGGTTAATCCAATAATAATTGAGCTCTATAGAATTATTCAAAGTGCAATGGCAAAACTGTAAATACGATGAACAGTAACCGCGTGAACAGTACCACGTGAACAGTAACCGTGAATAGTGTTTTAGCAGTTCTTATCACTTTCTAACTCTGGTATTGCCTATATAAAGACCCTAACTCATGGATTTTAGGTATTTCATCATTCTAAAACTTATTAGAGAGAAAAATATAAGAAAAACCTATGAATTCTCATTAAAGAGAGTGAGAGAAAAGGGTTTCGGAGAGATCCAAGAGGAGAAATCAAAGGTGTTGTAAGGAAAAAGTACAAAAAGGCTTAGATCCATCCCATTCGCAAACGTTTGATCGTAGGGAAGCGATCGTGAGAGGTAAATACGACTTCCTTCCTCTCAATATAGGGATTATTGATACAAATATGATGAAGAAATAGATCTAAAGTAAGAACGACAATAGTAAATATGTTTTTATTGTTTTAAACTATGATGAAAATTATATATGAGGATTTTATGATGTTTATACTCAGATTTTCTCATGGAAAATTATATATGATGATTTTTGTAATGTTCTAAATCAGGATTTTCCCTTGAAAAATCTATAGACGATGTTAGAAAATTTTAGATCTTGGTTATCTGATGGATAATATATATATGATGAATAGAGAACATTTTAGATGGTGATTTCCTGGTGATAATTATTTGAAAAAGATGTTGTTTATGATTTTTTTTTATTCTATATCAACAAGGGGAATGGGATTGATTTTGTGGTGTATGAATGATGAGAATGGAGGAAGTGGATGATGTTCAGAATTGATGAAATTATTATAAGTTTGTTTGAGATCATTATGTGTTGTGAAAACTAAGGCCCTGTGAGACTTATTTGATTATAGATGCGTATTAAAAATTTAGACGCGGTAAATAAAATTATCCCTTATTTTATTTGATAAATTATGCTTTATATTGATCACTTAGGAGAACCCTTGTATGTTTAAATCTATGCATGATTTACAAGTACTTTATTTCATTCACACGGATTCACGAAATCTATACATGAACAAGCATGAGAATAAACAAGATGACAAGTAATATGCAAGTACACAAGGACACAAGCATTATGCATGATTGAGTTTTGCACTGACCGAGTACCCACAGGCCTATGATCAAGGCAAAACCAGCCGTATGCACCGGTGAATGTGTAGACAAGCCGTATACACCGGATAATGTGTAGACAAGCCGTATACACCGGATAATGTGTAGACAAGCCGTGTATACCGAATAATGTGTATATTGTGTGGTACCTCGGAAAGTAGGGTATATGTTAGTCTTTACCCGATATATGGGGTAGAGTTATTTTAAGTTATTGCAATTGCATGTTGTTGAATAAATTCATGAACAAAAATAGGCAAGATAAATAAGAGAAATAAGCATGAGTAATCAGGTGTAAGAATCAAATTTAATTATGCTTCCGCACTTTGAAATATTGTGAGTTCACTTGTGATGTTGAATCTTAAAATATATTGTTATCAAATCTCGTATATTGTTAGGCAGGATTTTGTATATACGCTGGGTAACTTGTTACTCAGCCGATGACTGTTGTTGTCGGCAGGTGCTAGATTTGACATTTGTGCCCCAGGACCTTGGGAAGAGGAAGAATATGAGGAAGAGCAGGAAGAGCCAGCAGGTGACTATCCTGATGGAGAATGGAACTTGGATTGCTGGCCATACACAGGACACTAGATCACTAGTATATTTGGATTTTGAATTTTAGAATTGTAATAGACAAATTATGGATTTATAGTTAGTTTGAGTTTATGACTGGAGATTCATAGAGGTTGATTTTAAATTGATTATGAGGTCTTAGTATTTATTTCAGATATTGGACTTGATTGCATTTATTTAAAGAAAAAAAAAAGATTTTTTTTTTTGGTCCATGTTTTTAGAATTGCCTTAAATGCTTATGATAAGAAGTTATGGAATTAATGATTAAGTCACGTGCCAAAGTCTCACATTAAGTTAGGTGGGATTTTGGGGCGCGACATAGAAATGCCCCAAAATGAGGATCCCTAACAAGAAAAGGGTTTAAAACCCTCAAATCCGGAATCTGCTACCGCATGCGATCGATCGCACACTTATCTGCAATCGATCGCAGGTCCTTCCGATCGATCGCACATGGATGCGATCTATCGCACATGAACCCGAACATTTCTGGCCTGATTTCCCCCTGCATGCGATCGATCGCAGATCCCTGCGATCTATCGCACCTGGGGATCCATCTATCGCATATGACCCCGAGAGTTTAGGACCTATTTCGCATGCATGCGATCGATCGCACCTGACTTGCGATCGATCGCACCTTTCAGATTTTGTTGTTTTTCTCCTATTTTTCTACACTTTGGTAATTTGGCCATAACTTTCAACTCATTTGTCCGATTTTGACAATTCAACTTGCATTGGATTCGTCTTTCAAAAAGGAACATTCTTGACATTTCAGAATTTTCAATTTCTACATTATTTATTGACTAAATTGCCCCTAAAGTCAACTGATCCGCCAATGGTTTCAGTAACTCGGGTTTTTCGACACATCCGACTTGGGAACACTACCTTTTAACACTTAAGTTGTTCAAAATTTCTTATTTCATAGAAAGGAAAAAGACTACAAAGGCAAAATGCCTTGGCACGAGTCCTAATACCTGACAAAAAGTTTTGGGGCTCTACACCCTTCACAAACCCTAACTTCTCTCTTCTTTCTTTCAAAATCTTCTCTAAGGGTTGTGTAAACCCTTACCCACGAAAATGGGTGCTTAAATAGGCAAAGGGGTTGGTAAAAGACCCCTAAACCCCTCAAAAAGATCTCCCAAGATCGGTTTAGGCACTAATAAGCATGGAGGGGTCGACCGGAGGTGTGACCAGTTGACCAGTTGTGTTTGGGGGGTTCTTTAATAAACCCCCGTACAAAAAATTGCTGGAGTGGTCGACCCCTGGTCTGACCGGTCGACCCTTAGTGGAGGGGTCCACCGCTGATCTCCCGCTCATGCTTCCCTGTTTTGTCTGCCTCAGTGTTTAGGCCATAAATTTTGAATCATTGATCCAATTTTGATGATTTAACTTGCGTTGGATTCTACATTTAAAGGGGAACAACGTTTATGTTTCGTACAAAGCCCAATTCTGAGTTTTAAGGGGTCGAAATGAGCTCACAATTGGACTAGTCCAAACTGTTCCTGGAATTCTCAGCAGACCAGTTTCCGGAAATTTCATGTTTGAACTAACTTCAACTCAAAATCTGAAAAAGTGATAAACATGAACCTTAAAGAGGGTTTCAACATATTTCTAGTGGCTTAAAAATCACTTGATTCCGATGAGCAGTGACCAAACTAGAGCTTCCACAAGTTGAGGATTTTGTGAAGAAATCCCTCTTCTTTGATACTTAGAGTGTTTGATAGTCTAGTTCCTTCATCCCTAAACACCTATAACAATACTACCCACACTTTAAAACAACCACCTACTCAACACTTGGGGTCATAATAAAACCCTCATTTCATAAATAAATTACCAAGGTCACATAGAAGACCTTGGCTCGAGCAAGCCTAGTGTAAAAGCACTATTCGCAGCACTACTCACACACTATTCACAGGCTATGAAATTGAGATCCGGGGTTCTACAGTTTATATACTTCTTAATTGTGATTAAGATTCACTCACCCTAAGGGTTCACCCACTTATCCTTTGTTTTAGGAAAAAAAATTATCCCTAAGAGTTAGTAAATTTTAAATAGGGTTTGAAAGGAGAACGTCTCACCAAGATCACGCCCGCCCCCTTTATTTGTTATACTCAAAATGCCCCTAAAGCTTTTTGAGTCTCAAAATGTCCCTACGTCATATTTCTATAACCAACGTGTCTCTCACAATTTTTTTCATTGGGGATATCCAAAATATCCCTCAAGTTTCGATACCCAAAATATTCTTTAATTTTATTTTCAAATGCACTCACTAGGGTCCCTCTTCCCAATCTCTCTCCCCTTCCTCTCTCTCTCTCACGTGCATCGCACGTGCCGCCCACTAGTATATATAATGAGAATACCCCATGTTAAAAAGGTAGACAAATATTTCATAATTCCCAAACTACCCTTAACATAATCATTATGTAAGACAAATACTTGATATCCTTAATTCCCATACTACCCCTTACTCATCTAACTGTCTATTATCTATAAATAGTTACAACTGAACTCTAAGGAGTCCGGTTACGCCACTGAGGTTGTCATGTGTCCCTTTTAATACTCTTTAATTGTGGTTAAGATTCACCCACCCCTAAGGTTCACCAACTTATTCTTGGATTTTAGAAAAGATATGTAAAAAGAAAGTAACCCTAAGAGTTAATGAATTTTAATCAGGGTTTAAAAAAAGGATAAAGCTTCTAAGACCCCCTAAGGGCCGAGACCACCGAGACCATGCTCTTAGAGCATGGTCTCGATGGTTTCGGCCTAAGGGGGTCTCACTAGAAAAGTCCTTTAAAAAATTAATATTTTTTTTCTAAAAACCAAGGATATGTGGGTGAACTCTAGGGGTAGATAAATCTTATCCACAGTTAAGGGGTGTCAAAAGACACACATGACAACCTCAAGGGCGTAACCGGACTTCAACTGTGGTTAAGATTCAACCACTCGTAGGGTTCACCCACTTATTATTGGTTTTCAGAAGAAAAAAAAAAAATTTAACCCTGATTAAAATTCACTAACTCCTAGGATTAAATTTTCTTTTCTTATTTTTTCAAAAAATAAGGATAACCCTTTTTAGGGACTTCCTTTTATGTGGCAGTTAGTACCTTACTGGCAGCTAGGGAAGGTTGACCCAGTCCACGACCCATTTGGGCCACTGACCAGGCTATGCAAGGACTAATTCAGTCAGTTCAGGGGCTGAGTGAATGACCCAAGGTGGTCCAAGGGTTCCACCCATGGCATGGTCAGGTCCATGGTCAGCTTGGGCTATGAACAAAGCCTCTCAAGGACTGACCTTTGGCATGTCTGCAGAGCTCTTATAAGTATTTCTAGGGATTAACTCATAGAGCCAGTCCGTCGAGGGGCAGGGCAGTTATTAAGGATTGGCTTTTGACCAATCCGCAAAGTCCTAATCAGGGCTGTCCTAGAGAAAACACCCCGGACACGTGTCAATCCCATTGTAAAACCCCAAAAATCCATGTGCACAACACTTGTGAATAGTGCTATGAATAGTGTATGTAAAGGCCGAAAAGATTTCCATGTATGGTTCGGGTTGTATGAGTAATAATAATAAGGGTGTGGTGTTTAAAAATGTGTTATGGAGCGTGTTCTAAGGTCCTAGGGACCCTTCATAATGTTTAAAAAGTATAAAGATCTAAGCAAATGAGAAAGAAAATTAGAAAATGTGAAAAATAGAAGAAATCTGGAGCAACCGTTTGAACGGTTCCTTGACCATTCGAACGATGCCAATATTTAATGGTGAATAGAATCTCAGAAATCGAAAAACAGAAAGCACAATCATTCGAACAGTGCCTCAACCGTTCGAACGATTGTGAATAAAATTCCAGAAACCAAAATAGAAGTCACAACCATTTGAATAGTTACAAAACCGTTCGAACGATCAAAAGACCGTTCGAACGGTCTTGCCCAGTTAAGTCACGAAAACCCCCAAATATCGAGAATTTTAGGGTTTTAACCCCCTAGGCTATAGGTTTAGGGCATTTTTGTGGGTTTTAGGTTTACACTAAGTCTAAGGGAGATTTTGTGAGAAAAATGAGAGGAAGTTAGGGCTTGGAAAGGGGTTTTCCTCAAGATCAAAAGAGAAGCCCAAATCTCACCTTCAAAGCCTTCTCAAGTGCAAATACCACGGGGATTCAATCTCAAAAGGTAAATACACTCTACTAGATGGCTAGGTTGTGATCTAAATCCTAGAATCAAAAGTTAAAAGCATGCATGTTGATGATATTGAGTAGATATATACCTTACCTAGCTTTGTTATGATACAAACATTGAAAAGTAGGATTCCATGCATGATTTTTGAATGGAGATTGTAGATACATTTTACTCTCTAACCTTGCTATGATTCAACTATAAAAAAATGAGATTTGATGTATGGTTTTCAATGAAAGGTGTAAATACACTCTAATACCTAATGTTGTTGTGATTTCCATAGTAAGGGGTGATGATTGTTAGCCTCAAGGTTACAACTCTAAGTACCCTCAATAGTTTCGATGATAACAAAATAATGGAATAATTATTATGATACTAATGTCTCCATTCAATATGTGTACTTTCAAAGAAAAAGAGCATTCAACTCATCATTCAAGTTATGGAATATTGAAAAGATCAAACACTCAAGAGAATCAAAGTTAAAAGCCAAGTATCAGTCACTTCAAGGAAAAAGCTTCAAGGACTAAAGACAAATCATGAAGACTCATCAAAACTGAAGCTCCATAAGTTCAAAAAGAAGACAAACTCTCCAAGGAGTCTAGTGTTAGAGTCAAGACTATCTAGGACCATGTAAAGTCCTCAAGATCTTGGAACTTGATTGCTCAAAATTACCTAAACAGACCCTAGGAGACTTAGAATAGTTTGGAAATCATTTTAAGGACCTAAAAATGATTAAAATAATGCTTTTATGAATGCCTATGGACCATGACATCATTCCCATCATTTTGGTCTCATAAAGATGAGTTCTCTATAAAATTTTAGAGAACCCATCGACGAGTGGAAGAGACTCGTTGACGAGTGGCATGGCAGTAAACTCAATTTTGCTCACTGTTTTCACTCGGCGACAACTCTGGTAGTTTTCCAGACTCACTCATCAACGAGTGCTTGTGGGAACTGAGTATAATGACTGGTTTTTCAATGGCTATTTCGCATTAAATTTTCCCTCAACAGCCAAATTTGATTGCTCACCTGTAAATAGAGCTTATTTATGAACAAACAACAACAATCTTACATTATTCACTCATTCATTGATTATTTAATCTGTTCCAGCATTCAATACTCTGTTTTTCATTGAAAACCTAGAATCTCAATCCCTCTATGTTTGAGCATTCAATTGCAATCATCTTTGAGAAATTATTAGATTTGTTTTTCACTCTTATCTAGCTCATCAAGGAGCTTTCAATTTCGGATTTATAATCCAACCACTCTTTGTAAAAGGATAAGTCAAGAATCTTGGATTCTTGCACCAGTGAAGAAGTGTTTTTCGTGTATCCAAGAGAGGCACTCTCTTGAAGAGGTTTTATCCTGAGCCTGAGAAAAGTATTGTAAAGGCTTTCTCTTTGCCCATAAAGAAGAGTATGATTAGTGGAATCGTGAGAAAATCCTTAAAGTGGGAAGCTTAAAGGTGGGGACGTAGGCAAGTTGCAGAACCCCAATATCAATCTTGTATGTGGTATCTTTTATCTCTCCCTCTCTCTACTTATCTTGTTATTTATTGTACCATTTTTGTTAACTCATTTAAATTCCTCATAAATCACTTAGAAAAGATTTTAAATTACCATTGACCCTAATCACCCCTACCCCCCCTCTAGGGTCCATTAGCTGGGCAACAATGATATGCATGAATTGTAATGAAATTAGGTCAAGTATGCCCATGTATTGTATGCTACTTCTATGTATGAAATTTGAGCATATGTTTCCATGTTTAAAGGCTTTCTATGTCGCGCCCCAAAACCCACCCTAGGAGTTAGAGTGAATCTTGGACGACTTATCCTGACCTACATGACTTGCTTGACAACCAACCTGCAAAATACCTGGAGCATATACAATAGAGGACAATAATAGCGGAAACATAAACTACAAATCACAGCAAAAGTCTAAGCAAAAACCTCTAAGTATATATATACCTGATCCAAGTTTTGTACAAAAAGAAACTAAAAGAAGGTGCGGACATGCCCACCAAAATACATACATATAATCTCTCAAGCTCACACCCACAGATCACTCACTCAGAATCTACCACCTAATAGTAGCCTTCTACTGGAGGTTCCTCCACAAGTTCCTCGACGTACTCCTCTTCTACCCACGGGCCAGGAACACATATATCAAAAGGAGCAGCCGCTCCACTATCACATGCCAACATGAGAAGTATGGCTGAGCATGGAATACTCAGCGGGTACCAAATACTAACCAACAGTCATAGCATAACAATAGCAATATATAAAACAGAACACAATTCATATTATAACGCAGGAGACAATTCATATAATAACAATGAAGTAAAGCGGTTTATATTCATGCTTGCATCACAGAAAAACTAATAAAACTCTTGAAATCTTCGTGCACTTGACTTGACTCAAAATACCCTTTTCGTGCTTGAAAAACTTGTCATGTCTATCTTGCTTGATCTTGTCGAGCGTGCCATGTCATGCGTGTCATGCGTGCTTGCTGGGAATCTAAACATGCTCATGTATTTGTGAGATGCGCTTGTGAGATGCACTTGAGAGGGAAGGGAGACACTTCTTTAATGAGATGCACTTGGGAGGGAAGGGAGACCCTTCTTTAATGCGATACATTTGTGAGTGAGGGGAGGCCCCTCATGGAAGGGAGGGAAGTGTAAACTCCCTCCTATGCAATGCTTGTTCTTGTCTTCTTGTCAAAAGCGAGGTAAAACATATCATAAGATATGTCCCACCTCTGACTTCCTTCCTCTTGAAAATCATCGGTAAACCATGTCATGCATGTCGTGCCCATAGAATCGTGTGCATACTTTCATTTGAAATTAAATATGGCATTTGGGGATTTCAACAATACATAGCATATCAATAATTTGAGCAAATAATTATTCATGCCATTTAGGGAAAACAAGTAATCACACTATCATAAACCCTACCAATTTCATAAGCATTTAAGCATGCATTTCTTGATTTATAACTCGTTTTCTTCACCTTGGAATTTCATCAAACACATGGTGTGTACATTATTCGTTAAAACCCATATCATACTTTTCTAGGTGGGTTTACATTCACAACATACACGTATGTTTATTTTTGGTACAATGCCCTTCCCATTCCATTCATCACATCATCCACACGGCATCCATCACCCAATATCCATCCTCACACCATATCCATTTGTCTTCCCTTAGATTCATACATTAGGCAGCATAAAGAAGAAGAAAAGAAGAAGGGAGTATGAACTAGGAGGGTAGCAAAAGGTACCGACCTTCAAGAAGCGAGGAAAAGCCTCCAACACGTGCGTGGAGTCCCTGCCCTAGCTTGGAGAACGTGCTCTTCACGAGCTTGAGCCGAGCACTTGAAGAAATCCGAGCTTGAGGATGATCTAGAGTCTTTAAACCCTTTGATTCCTTCCCAAATGGAAAACCCTAGGTTAGGATCCCCTTTCTCCTCTCTCTCTTACTCTCAAAATGCCTAAGTGTGGTGAATGATATCCAAAAGGCTCGGGCAAGCCTTAAAAGGTAAGGGTATAACACCCCAAAGATGAAAAGCCCTTACTGAAATCTCTGCAAAACGCGATATACAGATCGATCGGTGGTAAATACCGAGCGATCGGTCGCCTACCAAGCGATCAGTGTTCTTGATTGAGCTCTCGGTCAAAAACATGCTCTCTGGAAAATTTTCTCATACAAAAAAGTTAACCAGTCGATAGATACCGATCGATCGGTTGTGGATCGATCGATCGCTAGTTTGGACCGAGCGATCGGTTGTGAACCGATCGATCCCTAGCGATAGGTGCTCTGCAGATTTTTGACCCATTTTACTGTTTTGGCCATATCTTTTGACTCGTTCATCGGATTTTGACGATTCAACTTGTGTTCGGTTCGTCTTTTTCTGACATTTCAGAATTTTCAATTTCTCCATTATTCATTAATTGTACTACGTTAAAGGCCAATTGGCTACAAAAGTGCTATTCATTAAGTACGGAAAAGTCCAGGGTTCTACATTCTAGGTCTACTAAAATGTTCACAAGCACTCTATGCACATGTATGTATTGCATGATCGATTTTTATACAATTTCAAGTATCCCAAACTGTTCATAAGTCACAAGACATTCAATAAAATCACAAGTATGATTCACGAACACCATGCTAAAACCAAACGTAAGGGTTGGTCCAGGATAGGGCATATCTAAGGATATGTCATATCCGACTTCAAGAGAAGTCAAGTAAGAATGATAATGTCAAACGGAAGGGTTGGTCAAGGATGATTAGTGTGCTAATTTCAAGCATGTTCAATGAAGTGTATCTACATACCCGGCCTCAAGTTTTTCAAGTATTTTCGATGATGGGTATTTAGATACCCGACTTCAAGTCGTTTCAAGGGCACTAATCATCTGGCCTCAAGCACGTTCAAGACAAACATGATTCTAACAAGAACAAGACAAGAATTAAGATAAGAACCAGATAAGAAACAAGACAAGACACAAGACAAGATATGATGTTTTCAGTAAAGAAAGAACGAAAAACATGTTTTGAAAGTACAAAAAGTAAGATTTAAGTGATTTTCAATAAGCATGCACGTGTAAGTATTAAAGCATAGTTTTCCGTAATTGGGTTTATTCATACATGTGAGTGTTCGATTAAATTGTAAACATGATATGATTTATATTATAACATTGTCAACTATTGGCTTGTATAGGCTGAACCTTCAATGCTCAACCGTACATTTGATGTTAGTAGGTGCCCCATTCGACATATGTGCTCCGGGACCGTGGGTCGAGGAGTACATTGAGGAGGAGCCTACTATGGAGCCTCAGGTGGAGGATGGGGCCCTGGACAGGTGGCCTTATCTAGAGTATTATTGAGAGATGATGTGAGGAAGTGATTGTATATGTATTTTGATATGTGGGTCTGTCCACCTCTACTTTTGTTTATGCTTGTACAAACTTGGAATACATTTATGTTTAAAGAAATTTTCAGTTTCCGCTTCCACTATAGTATGCCTTGTATCTTTTGCAGGATGGTTTGATATGATATGTTAAGTCAAAAGCCAAAGTCTCGCCAAACTTCTAAGGGAGATTTTGGATCGCGACACCCATGGAGATTAGTAGCTAGCATATCCGCAGGATATCATTGCCTTGCCTGTCAGCATTAAATGCTGACGAACTGATGGCCAAACGGCTGTTGGTCATTTGCCACACATGCCTTTGGCACGCTGAAGCCTAACTGTAGAACCTCGGAACTGTATTCCACTATTCTGGTGAATAGTTTCATTGGCACAATTTTTGTAAAAAGGCCTAAAAATTTTGGTTTTGATGATAATGTGGGTTTGGTCTCACCATCCTTGTTTTGTTATGTGGTTCAAGGTTATAAGGACACTTTGATATGTATAAAAGTGTTAAGGAACAAAGGGAAAAGCATCTAAAGTGGAAAAATAGGAAAAACAGAGCACCATCTCGTCAACGAATTTAGTCGAGGGACAAGAACTCGTCGACGAGTTCTTCTGACACTTTTGGACAGAAAGTCCAAAACCCAAATTCTTCGACGAATTACATCGGGGGACCCAAATTCGTCGACGAATTCTACCCAGAAACATCCAAACCAACCTGGAATAGTGCAAACCGACCTATGGGAGATATATTCCAAGGAGCTTTTAAGGGTTTTGGCAGCCCTTGGCCTATAAATAGAAGGAGAATTTTTGGCTTAAGGATTACCAAACCCTAAGATTTGATTCGAGAGAGAGATTGAAAAAGAAGAAAGGGGAAAAAGCTGTGATTCTCAAAGCGTTCTTCCAAGATGAAATTGAGGCTTGATCCTTGATTTCAAAAGTTCGAGCTTCACTTCTTTGGTGTTCTAAAGCTTGAGTTTCCTACCCAAAGTGATTCTCAAGCTCTCGGATCGAAGAGACTCGATCTAGGAAAGGTAGATACACTCTACTATCAACCCTGGTTCTATTCTTTTTTAAGAAAACCATGTTTTAAAGTATGTTCTTGCATGAATTGGGTGATAAATTTTACGTATATGTAAGCTATCACTACAATTGAACTTCTATGACTATGATTTCATGTTTCTAAGGGTTTCAAGTTTACCATGATGTTCATAAGCACTCTGTGTACTCCATGTCTCGCATGTTCGAAGTTTTCTCATAAGTCGGGTTTATCGATCATTCATAAGTTTCATAAAAAATCTTAAAGCATTGATAAAGCCAAACTCAAGGTTCATCAAGGATAGGGGTACTATGATCCTGATCCTACCATGGATCATCACCACGATGATGGGGCACTAGATAGGTGGCCCTATCTAGACTACTGCTAAGAGTTGAGAGGGAGAGGGTTGTTGTATTTTGAAAGTGGGGATTGTCCACTTTATATTTTTGTGTTTATTTTGTTTGCTCAGACTTGGACACTTTACACAGGTTTATGTTGTTAGAAAGTTTGTTTCCGCTATGTTATGCCTTATGTATTCTCACAAGATGATATGGTTTGATAAGGTGCATCACGAACCAAAGTATCCCTAACTCCTAGGGGGTATTTTGGGTCGCAACACTAACCACCCATTTTGTGGGCGGTGATTAGGTGTAGGCAGGTGCATCACGCACCCGCCCTATGGATGGTGAGATCTCATGCCCACACACCCCTCCAACAACTTAAGTACAAAGTGGACACACCAAAACTAGAACATTTCATCAAATAATTTTAATAAGATGATATTGTTAATACACCCCCATTTGATAGGGTGTGACGCGGGTGCACTAAAGGTGATGCACCCCAAACCTAATCGGGAGTTGCAATTTCGTTGCCACAAGGAGTGCTCTTTCCGGTAGAAGAGACAACTCACTCCTGTGTTTCGTCTTCTCTTCCATCCAGGAGAAAAAAAACATGTTGATTTTTTCTCCATGCTTCAAGGGTTTTTGATGACAATAAAGACGATGTTAGAACCAACATGTTAAAGACATTTTTCTTTCTCTTGCGGAAGTTTTCGCTGTGAAAGACGTTTTTTTTTCTCTCCAGAAGTTTATTTCCTCTTTATAATAAGGAACTATTGGCTTAAACTTGCGCAAGAGAAAGAAAAGCTTGTTTAACAACTACATTAAAAATGATAAGGAGAATTAGAAAAAGAAGAAGGGGGAACAAGGGAAAAGAACACCCTAGAAGTTGCTTATATAGCAACTGCTTGCATATATGAAGTATTTATAGGCAGTGACTACAATCACGGTTATTGCATAACCATGATCAGTAATCAAATAAATTCTAATTAGATTTTATATTGTCAATATAAAATCACGGTCATAATAATAACTGTGATGCTTGAAAATATTTATGATCATGGTTATTTTGTAACAATGATTTATTAATTTTCCCAAAAAAATTTAATCACATTTCCTATTATAACCATGATTTAAAATGCCGTCAAAAAATTAGCGCAATCTCAAACACAATATTTAATGGATTGCATCACTGTTCCATAAAAACAATGATAATACTTAAAAATGCAACCGTGATTAATAAGCATATTTGTAGTAGTGTTAGTTGAGTCGCTAAGGGGATGTTTGGAATCAATTCTAGTGATTCTCTCGTTCTAAAGAAAAAAAATTAATTCTCATAAATTTTGATTCTTATAATCAATTGTGTGCATAGAATACGTTTGACAATTATTAATCAGAATCAATTATGAATAAAACAAACAACAAAATTATGTTTGAATGAAAAAAATATTCATTTATCAACACATTTATAAGTGTAATATAATGTCCAAAATTGTATTAGGTCCCGTCTATCTTGTCCATTTTCATGCTTTATCTCATTCATTTTATCTGTTTCTTAGAATTAATTTTGAGAAATATCTTTTTTCTGTCCTATTAAAATTATGCTAAAAACGAAATGATCATTCTTGAAATAGTTCCCTAAAACTGAGTTTCCAAACGCATTAGTGTTGTTTTCATTCCATGGATAAAGAAAATCATTCATGCGGAACAATGACAAACAACCAATAATTTGATGTAGACAAGACCCATGTAATTTTTTTGTGTCAAATGCATGAGGCATAGGACAAAGTATATATATATATATCTTCTTTGCTAATATAAAGAGGATTCTTCTGTTCAATGTTGATTGATATTTGTCTTAATTTCAAAAATACCCTTTGACTTATATCTATCTATTACTCTATTGAAAATGCTCCCCTTAAAAACGAAGGCTATTTTTATTAAATTTCCAAATTACCCTTAACATAATCATGTATATAAGACAAAAAATTTATTGAATGTGTGCTTAATTCCCATTTATCCTTTGTTTTAGGAAAAAAATTAACCCTAAGAGTTAGTAAATTTAAACAGGATTTGAAAGAAGAATGTCTCAAGGGCATAACCAGACTTCAACTGTGGTTAAGATTCAACCACTCCTAAGGTTCACCCACTTATTATTGGTTTTCATAAAAAAAAAATATTATTTTAAAATCCTGATTAAAATTCACTAACTCTTAGTATTAAATGTTCCTTTTATATTTTTTCCTAAAAATAAGGATAAGTGGATGAACCTTAGGGGTGGGTGAATCTTAATCACAATGAATGAGTGTTAAAAGGGACATGTGATGACCTCTGTCACGACCCAAAACCCACCCTAGGAGTTAGAGTGAATCTTGGACGACTCAATCATGACTTACATGACTTGCTTGACAAACCAACCTGCAAAAACCCACAGAGCATATACAATAGAGGATATTATAGCGGAAACATAACTATAAAACACAGCGGAAGTCTAACAAACCTCTAAGTATATACATATGGTCCAAGTTTATACAAAAAGTAACCCGAAGCAAGTGCGGACAGACCCGCCAAATACATGGATATAATCTCTCATCTCACCCACAGCTAATCCACTCAGAATCTACAACCGCCTAATGGTAACCCTCTACGGGAGGTTCCTCCAAAGGCTCCTCGACGTACTCCTCCTCCACCCAAGGGCTCGGAGCACAGATATCAAATGGAGCAGCTGCTCCGCCATCACCTGCCGACATAAGAAGTACGGCTGAGCATGGAATACTCAGCGGGTACTAAGCACTAACCAACAGTCATAGCATACAGATAGCATACATAAAGTAGGAAGCAAGTTGCATATATAGAACATGAACAATTTATATCATACAAGGAAGTAAAGCAATTTATATTCATGCTTGCATTCCAAAAGACTGATAAAACCCTTGAAAACATCGTGCACTTGACTCGACTTGAAATACCCTTTTTCGTGATTAGGAACTTGTTAACCGTGTCATGCTTGTCATGCTTGCATTTTCATAATTTAAACATGTTCACATGCCTAGTTGCCGTTCATAGTCCGTCACAACTAGTACCCTATATGCAGATGGGTATGCCTAGTTGCCGTTCATAGCCCGTCGCAACTAGCATCCATGCGGAATGTGAATGCCTAGTTGCCGTTCATAGCCCGTCGCAACTAGCATCCATGCGGAATGTGTGATGCTATGCTATGCGTGTCATGCCATGCTATGCTATGCGTGTCATGCGATGCTATGCATGTCATGCGAGGGGATGGGAGACCTTTCCCTATGCAATGCATGATTGTCTTGCCCTTGTCAAAAGCGAAGTGAAACATATCTTAGGAGATGCCCCACCTCTACGTCTCATACTTAAAACATCGGTAAATCACGTCATTTCATGCGTGCTCGTGAGATCGTGTGCATACTTGCATTTGGAATTAAATATGGCAATTTGGGGTAATTCACAAAGCATATCATATAACAATTTAAGCGAGTAATAATCTACGCATTTTAAGAAATGTAAGAAACACACTATCATGAACCCTAACAAATTTCAAGAGCAATTAAGCATGGGTTCCCTTAATTTATCATTTATTTTGTTCACCTTGGCATTTCATCAAACATGGGGTATGTTCATTATTCACTTAAACCTAGATCATGCTTTTCTAGGTGGGTTATGCTCACATCACACTTGTATGTTCATTATTGGTACAATGCCCTTTCCCATTCGTTCATCACATCATCCACACGGCATCCATTCGCCAACATCCAACTCCATTCACCATTCATACCACCAATCTCATAACACATATATATGTGAAGGAAAACAAGAAGAAATAAAGGAAAAGAGAAGCTATAACTAGGAGGGTAGTAAGAAGTACCGACCTTGATCAAGTGAGGAAGAAATCCCCCCTTCCAAAACGACCGTGAGTTGCTGCCCTAGCTTGAGGAGAGTGCCCCACACGAGCTTGAGCCGAGACTTGGAGAAAATAGACTTGAGGATGATCTAGGGTCTCAAACCCCTTTGATTTCTCTTCAAAATGGAAACCCTAGGTTTAGGAAAACCTTCTCCTTTCTCTCTATCTCTCAAAAGACTCTAAGGGTTGAGAATGAGCCCTAAAGGCTCGGGCAATCCTATATAAGAAAGGGTATAACACCCGAATGCCGAAACTGCCCTTAGTGAAAATTCTGTAAAACGCGCGGACCGAGCGATCGGTGGTTATGACCGATCGATCGGTTGCCTACCGAGCGATCGGTGTTTATGACCGATCAACCGGTCAAAAACTCACTCTCTGGAAAATTTCCCCATACAAAATTTCTGACCGCGCGATGGCTACCGATCGATCGGTTATGGACCGATCGATCGCTGACTGGACCGAGCGATCGGTTCTCTGTATGTCTGGACTGTTTTGACCATATCTTTTGACTCGCTCGTCGGATTTCGACGATTCAACTTGCGTTGGGTTCGTCTTTCGAAAACGCACATTTCTGACGTTTCGGAATTTTTGATTTCTCCCTTATTTATTAATTAGACTACAAAAATGGCCAATTAGCTACGAAGGTGCTATTCATTAAGGATGAAAAAGTCCGGGGTGCTACAACCTCAGTGGTGTAACCGAACTCCTCGCTCTCTTGGAAAAACGCTCCAAAAGAAGAACGTGTCGCCAAGGCCTGCCCGCCCCCTTTCTTTGCTACACCTAAAATGTCCCTAAAAATTTGTTGGTTCTTAAAATGTCCATATGTCATATTTCTATAAGTAACGTGTTCCTCACAATTTTTTAATCCAAAATATCCCTCAAGTTTATAGACCCAAAATATTTCTTAAATTTTTTTTTTCTAAATGTCCTCACTAGGGTCCCTCTTCTCAGTCTCTCCATATCCCCTCTTTCTCACGTGCATCGCATGTGCCGCCGACTAGTATATATATATATACTAGCAAAAACCCCGTGCAAATGCACAGGGTGTTGAAAGAAAATGAATAAACGAAAAATATGATGAGAACATTAAAAATAGACAGCAAAAAAATAATAAAAATTAAATTAAATTAAAATGATGATAATTTAGTTATCTTTTGTGAGATTTTTTTTATATGTGTCTTATTAAAAATAGCCAATATAATCATTTAAAAATTCAAAATTTTAATGTTATATATAAATTTTTATCTCATTATTATATAATTTCTAGAAAGTAAGTTTGCATCATTATAAAAAAAATTATCTCATCTCAACTAAAAATTTAATGTGTCAAAATTATTAAAAGTTTTAGAGATAATGATATATCTTGTAAATAAATAAGTTCTTTAAATAATTCTATTTAAATAATTAGTTATTAGAAAGAAAAGTTTACTTATAAAAGAAAATGTTACTATCTTCCTATTCTTCAACCCAAAACAACATCAAATAATTTTTCTTTTAGTGGGACCCACTTTAACACAACCACTGGTTTGCATAATATAACAAAATATAAAATAAAAATCAAATAGAGTTACCATGTCAAGAAACTCAATTTCTTATAAAATATTTAGAAATTAGAGAGTTTATATAATTAATTATAACTTAAGTAAATCAATATAATTTATTTATATATATTTAAGGAGAGATTAAGGGTGAGCCATTATTTTAGGAAAGATCTATTTCCTTCGTTTATTATTGTTATTTATTTTTTTTACAATTAATTGAGAGATGAAAGACTTTAGAGGAAACCACTTAACACCAATGAATATCAAGAATAATTTGAATTTCATTTTATTACTCTTAATATCAATGATAGCGTGAATCTCATTAATTTTAGTGAGAATAATATATGCTATTTCAAATCGCTATTGCAAGAGCAAAATAGAAGACCCAAAATAGTGCCTAAAATACACTAATACCCAACCAAAGTTTCATGTAGAGACTCATAAGTATAAATATTGTAAGTAATGTCAGAACCAGAACCTGACAACTTCCAATAGCATCGAATTTTTCAAAATATAGTACTTGAAAATGCACTCATGCCATAATGCATCCAGACTCAAGAACTTTCTAATAACTGTCATGAAAACAAACCTCTTAAGATTTTCACTTTAGATGCTTCAATGCTCTAAATCCTTATATGTTTGAGAATGAAAGTGTCTTGTGGATTTGTTTACTATTTATAGGGGATTAGTGAGAAGGTAGACTAAGAGTTAAAAAATTTAAGGATGGTAGATGTTACAATTAAAGAATGAGAATGAGAATGTGAAAGGAAGAAAGAAGAGACCCTTAGGCTTCATATTTTTAATAATTTAAATGTTACAATTTAATTAGTTGTAATTAAATAGTAGAATTAGAATAAAGAATAAATATTTAATGGTACAATTTAATTTATTGTAATTAAAAAATAGAATGTGAGTGGGTGAAGGTGGGCATTTAATTCATCACTTAATTAGGAAAAAAGAAAAATAATTAAAAGGTGACGTGGCGTCTCCTTATTGGATCAATTAGAAAATATGTAATATGAACCAAAGTAGAAGCCAATGAGATATGCCACGTGGAACCAACTTGCATATAGTATTAGTATATATATATATATATATATATATATATATATATATATATATATATATATATATGCAAGTAGTATGAATGCATTGGTTCATGATATTCATGCACTAAAAGGCAGGGGCAAAAGAGTATCATCCCTAACTGCCAATAAACAGCTAGTGGCAACTCATTAGAGGTTAGATTTGTCTTAGCAGTTAGGTCAACGTTTGGTAGTCGAATTTATGTAACTCACCGAAATTTCAGTGGGAACAAGGGTCAAATGGATTAGTCTCTTTCACTGAGTTTAAAGTGGGCCCCACCTGCAGGACTATAGCCCCTGCTCCCTAATAGAGTTTTAAAGTGGGCCCCACCTGCAGGACTTCCTATAGCCCCTGCTCCCTGCTCCCTAATAGAGTTTTAAAGTGGGCCCCACCTGCAGGACTTCCTATAGCCCCTACTCCCTAATATTTCCATGTTTCCTATAGCCCCTACTCCCTAAATCATTCCATGCTCTTACGTACGGAGAAGAGAATCCACCATATGTGCCGCCTACACCTAGCATAAGGTCAAACCAAAGCGCCATGCAGAGACCTGTCTTATACATGCATGCACAAAGCTACTTGTTTGAAACGTTTTGAAAATTCCACCAAAAATCTCTACTAATATAAAGAAAAGATGTTCAAAAGGTTTGATTGATATTTGTGTTAATTTCACAAATGCCCTTTTACTTTTATCTAATTATTACTCTAAATGCTACTTTTAAAAATGTAGATTAAATTTTTAAAATTTTAAATTACCCTTATCATAATATGTATATAAGATAATTTTTTATTAAATATTTGCTTAATTCTCATACCATCCCTTACTCATCTATACTTGAAATTCTCTACGGTTAGATATTCCTTAACTACACACCAGGGCTTTGTCCTACTGGTAGTGTATCGCCTACTTTGGGGGAAGGTATCGGGTTCCATTCCCGAGAGGGTGGGAGTTTGTATATACTCTCCACCCGTCCACTAACTGAACAAATACTGACACCTAACCGGCGTTGCGGCCTAAACGTATATCTCGAACCAAAAAACAATAATATATATATATATATTCCTTAACTATGGTTAAGATTCACTCACCTCTAGTATTCCTTAACTATGGTTAAGATTCACTCACCTCTAGTTTCACCCACTTATCATTGGTTTTTAGAAAAAATAATCCTAGCAGGTAGTGAATTTTAACCAGGGTTTAAAAAATAATAATATTTTTAAAGAAACCAATGATATAAGTGAGTGAACCCAAAGGAGTGGGTGAATTCTAGGGATAAGTGAAAAAGCATAAAAGAGACTCTATCAATAAAGAAAATTCAACTCAAGTCAATACCAAGTCAATTGATCACATTGAAGATATTAAAGATCATATCAAATCTCAAAGTCCAAGTCGGATCATCAAAGAAGATTGAAAATCGGATCATGAAGCTTAAAGTAAAATCAATTCAAGATCAAGACTAGAAGAATGAAGACTCTCAATAAGGTTTTATTATTTTATTTAAGAGTCTTAGGATTTATGTAAGAAATCCTCAAAGTTTAGTCGGTTGAATTGTTCAATACTTAGATTGACCATAAGTGTCTTAAGACTCATTGAATATCAATCTAAGGATCTAAAACATGATAAATATCTTGTTAAAGATAAGGTATAAGACCAAAGAAATCATGTACAACATATTAGTTAAGTCAAGATGGGTTTTCTTTAGAAATACAGAGGACTCGTCGACGAGTGGGACTATGGTCTCAGCACTCGTTGACGAGTGAAGAAACAGTAACTGCGGATTGAATTTGGCAGCTTCATTCGTCGATGACTGCTTGTGGGAAACGCCTAACAGCTAGTTTTTAACTGCTATTTGAGTTCCCAAGATGCCTCCAACGGCTATATCTTTGCAAATGCTATAAACAAGAATGATTTATAAATGAAATGAAGGATTCTAATAATTCCAATTATTAAAATCATTCACTCCAATCTTAGATTTCCAAATCTATAGAGTTCAACCTAGAATCTCCAAATCCAAGTTTTTGAACTATTCAACTCCAATCTTTGAGGGATTTTCTAGAGAGTGTTAAAGTCTTTAGCAGCTCATCTAAGGAGCATTTCAATATTGTAAACATCTTTTATCAAGAGTGTATTAAAATCAAGACGTCTGTGGGAGTTGTCCGAGAAGCTGGAAGCTTTATAAAGGTTTGGTCATTACCTGGAAAGTGGACTAAGTTTAGGGAGAATTATTCCCTAGTAATGTTAGATCTTCACCTGAAAGAAGATTGACGATTAGGAATAAATCGTGGTGAATCATCTAGTAGGTATAGCTTGAGGCAGGGACATAGGCGAGTTGCCGAACCTCGTGAATAATATCTTGTGTCGACTTGTGTTTGCATCTCTCTAACTCTTCTCTTTAATTTATTCTTTTGCATTTATTGGTAGAATTGCTAAATTTCTAATTCCTTTTAACATATATAGTTGTAATTCCGCTTAAGGAATTAGGAAGAATTTTTTAATTTGCCATAGACCCTATTCACCCCCCTCAAGGGTCCAAACTTTGGGCAACAAATTATAGTTAAGGGATGTCAAAAGAGACACATGGAAACCTCAAGGGCGTAACCAGACTCCTCGCTCTCTTGACAAAACACTCCGAAAGAAGAACGTCTCGTCAAGGCCCTACCCGTCCCCTTTCTTTGCTATACCCAAAATACCCCTAAATTTTTTTGAGTCTCAAAATGTCCCTACGTCATATTTCTATAACCAACGTGTCCCTCACCATTTTTGCATATGGCATATCCAAAATGTCCCTCAAGTTTCTATATCCAAAATATTTCTTAATTTTTTTTCAAATGACCTCACTAGGGTCCCTCTTCCTAGTCTCTCTCCACTTCCCCTCACTCACGTGCTGCCCATTAGATTATAATAATAATAAATAAATAAATAAATAACAAATGGAATGCTAATCCTTCTCTTCCAATTCAAAAAAATCCATACCCTGTTGATGCACTATCCGGTAAATTTAACAACTTTATTATTATTATTATTATTTTTAATCTCATTTCTATCTCTTCACCGATTACAAGTGTCACATCTTTATCTTTATGGAGAGCAAATATGGAAATCTATTACCTTATATAAATATTATTTATATTTATGTGCTAAAAGAAAAATAAATAAATAAATAAGACAATAATGCTATTTATCTTTAAATCCTTCCTCTTCCTATCATCTCCTATCAAAGACCTCAAATATTCTAAAGTTCAATATTTAAGCAAATCACTTATCTAGTTTCAAAACAAAACCATTCCTTGTAAGTTGTACCAACATTTTATTTTATCAATAAATATTTAATCCCAAAATAGATGAAAATCATGAAACCCTATGAAGAAAAGTGGCACTTATTCTCAGGTTAAAAGAGATGCTAGAAAATAAATGCAATTGTCGTAATGGCGTTCCTCTTCAATTGGCATAATCGAAAAAAATGATCAATTTTCAGTCGAATTCATGCTCTTTCCTACTAAATCTGCGCCGATGCTTGGGAGTTGGGAGGAAGAACTGGGGAGATGAAAGTAGCGCCAATTCCTATGTTTTTATCTTTGAAATATTGCGAGCTGAAAGTCCGATAAACATAGATAGGGTTGTCGGAGACCACACGAAGTAGAAGGGTATATGAAGAAAGAAGCCTTATTGTCCTTTTATTTCTTTAGATGTTTATTTGAAAAATATTCTAGAACATTACTCATTTTAATACCATAAAACCACCATATTTATTTGTTACATGTTAGCTAAGATAAGGGCTGCGTACTAGACTTCGCAGAGGTGTACAAGGGACCACAACTCCTCCATTAGTTAGGTCCTTTTGGAGTGAGGGCATGAGTTTATCCTTATGCATCTTGGCGGTTACCTTAGGTCTAATAGCATGTGTATTTAGAGTGTTACCTTACCTATTAATAAAAAATAAAAAAAAGAGGATAGGATAGGATAGGTTAGGATCCGATTCATTAATGTATTTGTTGTGGGAGTAATTTAATGAAGTGTATCGTGATTCATAGAATATTATTTATCTAACCATCCTTTTTTTTCATTATAATATACAAAAGAGGCTTTTCCAATAAAAAATCGGTTAAAGCGGGCTGCTGAGCCGGTTCTTCCTTCTCATTTCTAATTTTCCAACTGACTTAGTTGCAATGCCCCAAATATCTTGCAACAAATGAGACCCAATAATAAACAACCCCACCAGCTCCTTCTTTGAGGGCTGTGTGTAGAACCCCGGATTTTTTCGTACCTAATGAATAGCGTTCTTATAGCCAATTAGCCTTTCACGTAGTCCAATTAATAAATAAAGAAGAATTTAAAATTTCTAAAATGCCAGAAATGTTCATCTTCGAAAGACGAATTCAACGCAAGTTGAATCGTCAAAATCCGACGAACGAGTCAAAAGTTATGGCCGAAATACCAAAATAGGGAAAATCAGCAAAATTGGCAAAAACACATACCAACCGGTCGACCGCTCTCAGGACCGATCGACCGGTAGCCTACTGCTCAACCACTCTCATGACCAATCGATCGCTCGCCTACCGGTCAACCGCTCTACCCACCAATTGACCTCTATCGCACTAATTTTGTATGGGAGATTTTTCCAAAGAGGGTCTTTTAGACTGGTCAACCGCTCCTCATGACCGGTCGACCACTCCTTCACGAATTTTCCCAAATTGGTCTTTTTAAGCAAATCATTAAGGGTAGGATGGTCATTGACCATACCCTTTTTCTATATAAGCTCAATTTCGTGGGTTTGGGGTCTCATAAACCCTAAGCTCAAGTTTTAGAAGATTTAGAGAAGAGGAGAAAGGGATTTTCTCCTAGGGCATCATCTTGGGAGAGATCAAGGGTTTGAAAACTTTAGATCATCACAAAGCTTGGATTTCTTCAAGCCCAAGCCTCAAGCTCGTGTGGAGTTCCCTTCCAAGCTCGGGCAACGCCTCCTTCAACCTTTCTCAAGGATTTTTCTTCACTCTTCAAGGTCGGTACCTTATACTACCCTTCTAGTTCATCGTTTCTTCTTTTCCTTCATTTATGGTTTTTCCCTAAATTCTAAGCATGATAATGAGATGTGATGAATGGATGGAGATGGATGGTTGTGTATGGGCGATAGATACCATGTGTATGTTTTGTGATGAATGAAATGGGAAGAGTATTTTACCAATAATGAACACACCAAATGTTTGATGAAATGTCAAGGTGAAGAGAATGATAATTGTTTCTAGAAGAGCATGCATGAATTTAAAGTATATGAAACTTCTAGGGTTTATGATAGTGTGATTATTCACTTTCTATAACGGCATGAATATCCTTATGTGTTGAAACGAATGATATTCCATGTAGTATTGAACTTCATATGTCATGTTTAATTCCAAGTAATAGCATGTACACGAAATCACAAGCACAGCATGCATGACATGGTTTACCGAGTTTTTCAAGACAATGGTTTTATTCTCGATTCACGAACACCATGACAAGGCCAAACGTAAGGGTTGGTATGAGAGGTAGGGCATATCTTAAGATGTGTTTTGCCTCACTTTTGACAAGAACAAGAACACGACAATGACAAGAATAAAAACAAGAATACATCAAGCAAGATGTTAGTGCACCTCCAAGAATGCATATTTATTTTATTGTATTTCGCAAAAGAGGAGGGTTTACACTTCCCTCCCTTCAAGTTGCTATATTCCATGTTTCTCAAAAGAGGGGGTTTACACCACCCTCCCTTCAAGTTGTTCAAGGCCACTAACATCTCAAGTGCATGAGCATGTTTAAATTCCAAGCAAGTAAGCAAGCATGAGTATTTTAATTCATGGCATGACATGCATGACAAGACAAGCATGACCCGACAAGACAAGCAAGACAGAACATGACAAGACAATTTTTTCAAGCACGAAAAGAGTATTTAAAGTCAAGTCAAGCACACAATGATTTCAAGAGTTTTTCCGGCTTTAATGTGATGCAAGCATGAAATATAAACTGTTTACCTTCCTGTTATGATATGAACTGCTTCCTGCTTTATTTTCATTATTATATTGCTATGACTATTGGTTAGTGTTTAGTACCCACTGAGTATTCCACGTTCAGCCATACTTTGGATGTCAACAGGTACTAGTGGAGCAGCGGCTCCTTTTGACATATGTGCTTCCGGTCCATGGGAGGAAGAGGAGTACTTCGAGGAAGTTCCTGCTGAGGAGCCTCATGTAAGGGGCCATTATTAGGTGGTAGATTCTAAATGAGTATGGGTGAGCATGAGAGATTTATACCCATGTATTTTGGCAGGCATGTTTGCACTTTCTTTTATTGATTTCACTTTTGTACAAAACTTGGATCATGTATATACATAGAGGTTTTGGTTAGACTTCCGTTGTGTCATGTTACTTTATGTTTCCGCTATTTTGTCCTCTATTGTATATGCTCCGTATGTTTTGCAGGATGGTTTGTCAAGCACGTCATGTAAGTCATGATAAGTCGTCCAAGATTCACTCTTAACTCCTAGGGTGGGTTTTGGGTCGCAACATTGTGTGGGTGCACTAGCCTTGTGGCCGAGAGCATGTGCGTGTGTAGTTATAGTGTGTGTTATGTTATCAAAAACAAACTTAATAGTCCCACATCCGTGGGAGTTCCTTGTCCCTGTGAGCTCTTAAACAGCCTCACGTCCCTCTTTTTGAGGGTTGTGTGGGTGTGGCTGAGAGCATGTGGGTGTGATTATAATGTGTGTTATGTTATAAAAAAAAAGGGAAATAATTAACCGTACCTGAGAAAACTGGATCAATGAGGTCCAGTCTTAGGTTTGTAAATAGTTTTCCTAGGTACACTATCTGTAGAACCTCGAATCTTCAGTTCACTAAGTAGTGAATAGGATGTGAATAGTGCTCAAGTATGGTTTTGTACACTAATGGGTCTTATGTTAATATACGTGTTTGGATTTATGGCGTGCATGTTTTAATAGGTCTACATATCCTTAGAGAGTGTTTAAAGCATAAAAGGTGTTGAAAATGAGATTGGAGAAGATCCAAGTAGTGAAAACAGGGTTTTGCAGCAAAACAGGGTTTTGCAGCAAAACAGGGGTCCCCGATCACTCGGTGCTAACCTCCGATCGACCAGTCTTAAACCGATCGCTCGGAAGCTATCGACTAGTTAACTAATTTGTATGGGAGAAAATTTCAGAGATGGTGTTTTCAACCGATCGCCCTGTTGAAACCACCGATTGCTCGGTCAGCCACCGATCGCTCGGTCTGTACCATCGATCGATCGGTCATACGCAGATTTTCTTCATTAAGGGTGTTTAAGACTTTAGCCATTTCCCCTTTGCCTATATAAGGCTTGTTCTTGCCTTAGGGTTTCAGAAACCCTTTGTGCACTATTTTGAGAGATTTTGAGAGAGAGAAGAAGGGAGAAGCTAGGTTGTTGCTCAAGCTTGAAGGAAGATCAAGATCCTTCCTTCCTTTTGGTGTTTCTCATCAAGAACTTGACGTTCTTCACGTGTTCCAAGCTTTTGGAATCAAAACCACTGAATTCACCAAGGTAGATATACTCTACTACCAATCTTGTAATACTACTAGTTACTACATGTTATTCTTCTCATTCTATACTATAAGCTTTGTTTTGTTATGGTGTGGGATGTCATTTTTATATTTGGATGTAAGCTATCACTATTTTGCACTCTATGTATTTGTGTAAATGCCTCTAAGGGTTTTTAGGTGTCTACACATGCTAGTACTTTCATATGCTCATATGTTCGCATGAATCGAGGTTTTTCTATGGAATTCTCAAAGTACGAAAAGAGTTTTGACTAAGTGACTTATATGAACGATTCTAAGTAATTCCATGATTTGTCTAAGATCAGTTTACAAGCTCAAAATGATCATACTAAACTCACAAGAACTCTATAATAAGCTCTAAGATCGTTTCACAAGCTCTAAGGATCATGAATACAAATGCTCTAAGATCTCTATGTTTTGCTCTATGAATATGCTCTATGGTATTGCTCTATGTCTCTACGGATCATAAATGACTCTAAGAAACTCTATGAACTCTATGAACTCTAAGAACTCACAAGACTATGATTATCGCATGACTCACACGGTTTTGGTTTCAGATTTTATCATATGTGTTATTTTACGGTTTCCACGCTTTGGTATGGTTCAAGGATTTCATTCTCCATGACTCGCATGCTCTATGCTATTATTGCTTTATTGTTAGTAGTTTGTATACGCTGAGTATTCCACGTTCAGCCGATATTTGTTATCATCGGCAGGTGCTCGGGTTCCATTCGACTTATGTGGTACGAAGCCTTGGGTAGAGGAAGAGTACTTCGACCCGGAGCCTTCCATGGATCACTACCAGGACGATGGTTCATTAGATAGGTGTCTTGATTTCGATTTCTGTTAATCGACTTAGAAAGACTTGATATATTGTTAAGTGAGAGTGGGACTTGTCCACTCCACCATTTTGGATATTCATACATACAGTTGTATTTTTGTTGGTTCAGACTTGGACCAAGTAATAGGAGTATTTAGTTATGCTTTTGGCTTCCGCTATGTTTAGTTATGTATTGCTTCCGCTGTGCATTGTAATCATTTCCGCTATGTATGTTGTGTACTCTGACAGGTTTCCACGCGTGCCTGATGTATCATATTGAAGGTATGATGCGGCGGTCACTATGGGGTATTTTGGGTCGCGACACTATCACTGCTCTATAAAAAATAATAATAATAATAATGAGGTCAAATAATAAACAAACCTGAACCCTACGACAACAGGCCAAATGAGCTCAACTGGCAAGGAGTGAATTATTGCTCCTTGCTCTCACAAAGCCAACTCAACTCCCATGAACTCCAGTTAAATTTTTTAACTCTACTAGTAAAAAAAAATTATTTTATTTTTCTGAAACCTAAGGGTAGATGGGTGAACCCTAAAGATGAGTAAATCTTAACCACAATTAAATAAAGTTAAAAGAGGAACACGTGGCATCGAAAAGAGACCCAAGACACATCTCCTTGCATCACCAACCGAGGAGGTTATTATTTTCTGGTGGTTTGCCATCATTTTAAAAGTCATCAAACCCGATAATCCGGGTTGACTCGGCCATCTTCATCCATCAGTGGGGTGATTGCTTTTCTTTGCGTCAAATGGGGTGTGGATGCTTCAGAAAAGTGTAGTACTTCAAATTTGAAGAGTAATGTAACCATATCTCAAAGTCAAGGAAAAAAATTGGCGAGAAGAGGTGTGGCAACCCTCTAACGGTCACTCACTGTATCACCCCTTTTGTGCCATGTGTCCCTTTTTTTTACCCATTGTAATTATGGTTAAGATTCACTGATCTTTTGGATTAAAGCATCTAACCTTAGTTTTTAAAACGAAAAAAAATAATTAACCAGAAGATTAAAACTTGTTAACCATAATCGGAAGGGGCATCCCCACATTGTGAGAGCGAGGGAACTATTGCTCTTTGCCTCTTTCCCATATGAGACAATTACCGAGAAATCCGGTGAACAACTTTCTAGCAACAACTATACTTACCTTTATGGATTGGCCGGTGACAATGGACTCCACCAATCAAGCCCAGCGCATTTCTACTATGCAACGAAATGCTGGTCTTCATCGGTCCACACCCCCACTTTTTAACACTCACCGATTATAATTAAGATTCACTCACCCTTAAAACTTAATCAGAGTTAAAGGGGGTGTTAAAAGGGACATGGGCAGACAGCGGTCAAATACATAGCCGACCGCATGGTCCGCTATTCACTGAGCTAGTTCTGAAGCTGGGTTTCTCCCTTAATGGAACTCTTTTTTCATCTTTGAGAGAGAGAGAGGGGGCCCATCAGATTTTGTATATTGAGAGGAAAAATGTACATTCTTATGTATTTGCACCCTCTCTAACAATCTTTGAGAGGTTACTTGGAAAACTAAAAGGAATCATAGTAACAGAAGTTCAAATTACTCCTTGTTCATTACTCAATGAGTTGCACGTTTTTGGTTGCAGTTACAATTGGTGAAAACAGATAAAAGAAAAAAAAAATTGGAGAAAAAAATAATTAGGATCATGTTGGCTAGAAATTTGGTTGTTGGGCTCAAGGCTTGAAATCCCGATATTACCGGTGATTTCGGTCAACCAACCTGAACTGGAATCCCAAAAAAAATTGGTATTTTGGTGGGATTTCGGACTCCGGTTTATTAATATTTTACTATATATATATATATATATGTTAAAAAAAATATATTTTATTAAAATTTTATATATCTATAAATTCAAATAAATATATAAATTTCTGAAATTTCACAAAATGTCGATAAAAATATTGAAATATTTCGGAATTTTAATAAAAATAAAAGTAAAATTAAATTTCTGAAATATCGCTAAAATCCCGGAATTACGAAATTTGACCCGAAATTTTTGAAATCCCGGTTGAAATCGTGTTTTCCAAAATTCACCCTGTATTGATGTCATTGAAGTTGGACGAAACCGAGATTTTGCAAAATCCCAACAGGATTTCAACCTTGGTTGGGCGCATAGTTACTAAGTACGGATACGAGTATAATACAACAATGATCCGTTCAAAAAGTAGGAGTGTTATACGGCAAAAACACGATAAAAGTATGACAAAATTTTAAAATAATTTATAATTAAAAATAAATAAAAATCATTATATTAACTAATAACAATAATTTATACAGAATATGCGTTTAATACGGTAAAAGTACGGCAAATATATGCATAATGTACGCGTTTAATTCGTAATTCATATATTAAATGGGTATTATATGGCAATACACGTATAATACATAACACGACAAAAGTAAGTAATTTTGAACGGCGACCTCTTCCAAAAACATTATACGGGTACTATACGGGTGTTTGGTAACTATGGTTAGGCGTGCCAGTACCACGTAACATAATTATAGAAAAAACTTTTATACCTCGGGCGCCGAGTCAAACTGAATGACCGAAAGTGTGTTCACTTCGACTTTCTGGCCAACCACCGCTAAATAAATAGGTTAGACGGTTTATGAAAGGGAGAATTCGTCCTTCTAAAATGAGTTCTTTAATATCTTCGATGACCAAAGGACTTTTCAAATTAAGGCAAAGTCTAATATAATGATAAGTTAAATGTAAACAAATAGAAATTGTAGAAATGATAGATCAAAATAAAGTGTAATGAACTTGATAGAAAGTAGTGTAAGAAACAACTTACAAGGATCATGTGATCGAAACGAGTCACAAAGCAATTACAAATTTCCGCCATGGTGGTTGTCGAAGGAGAAAATGATGAAGAAGTAACTAAAATGGCTCTCCCGGAAAAGGAAGCTACATATGTAACTAACATGGTTCTCCCGAAGGAGGAAACTAAGTTAAGCTATTGTCCGGTAGGAGATAAATACCAAAAATAGTAAAGAGTTATCCTGGAGAAGGAAACTAAACCGATGATCTCTCCCGGAGGAGGAGACTAAGCTGTTGAGAAGCAATGTGTTGTTGGTGTGTGTTAGATTGATCGGGGATCCTCTCTTCTTCTTCTTGGCCTTTTTATAGACTCTGATTTGCAGTTTAAACAACTGTTCCTGCCAATTGTATGTATGGATGCTATCTGATCTTGTCAAGTGTCTTTGAGAGTTGGCAATTATAACTTTTTTTTTTAATTATAATCATACCACCAGGTAATCGCCATGTGTCCCAAGAATCTGGCATTGGATGATCACCACGTG
This sequence comes from Tetracentron sinense, assembly GCA_015143295.1. Taxonomy (NCBI): domain Eukaryota; kingdom Viridiplantae; phylum Streptophyta; class Magnoliopsida; order Trochodendrales; family Trochodendraceae; genus Tetracentron; species Tetracentron sinense. Next base: position 40,281,899 of record CM026551.1, on the reverse strand, counting down.
TTGTTTCAGTTGTCCATCAATATTAAGGACCGAAATTGGTGGGCCTTTCTTCTTATACCCCAAAACTGAATAAGGCCCATCATCTGGCCTGGTAAATTTTCATGCCACGTGTAAAAACCCCATCCAACCATCTGGATGGTCAGATTTGGGTGTTAACAGAACAGAATTACATTAAGAAACCCAAAATTCTTTTATCTTCTCTGTTATTAACTATTTTTTCGGCAACTAAACAAGGATTTCAAAATCTGTCTTCATCGTTGATTTGAATTTCTCTAGTGCAATACTTTACTTCCTACAACCATCTGGATATTCCCAGGTCAGCCATATAGGGTAATGTAGTGCCATTTGACATCTACTAGCCAATCTCCAACACTTGCCCTAAACAGGCTCCCTTTGCCAGTTTAGGGAGCCTGATCTCCATTTTGAAGCTCCAACAGGCTCACCAAACCTCCTCGTCATTTTAGGGTAAGGGTTTTAAGGGAAAACACTTGCCAAATTTGGTGAGCGTTTTCAACTCAATAATTTTATTTTTTTTAATTTTAAAAATAAGACTGTTAAAAAGCCTGTGATACTCAAGTGTAAAGAAATAAGAAAGAAATGAGGAGTGGTGTTGGAATTACACCTTAAAAAGTGGAGAAAATTTTTAGAGAACTCTCCATTCAGAAGAAAAATGGAGAAATTTTTACTTTAGTGTGGAGATGCTCCTAGAGAAAATTTAGGGCAATTTTATTGCCATTTTGGGGCTTTGGAGGAGAATTCTCTCATTCTCTTCTACTTTGTCTTCTCAAATTCAACTTGCAAAGAGGAACTTGTTACTATTTTATAACACTTTATTTCGCACACAATCAATTATTCTAAGCGACTTCATTATAAGTAGAATTCTCTATCTTATTCTGTTGTATCTTTTCGTTATTCTGTTGTGAAGAAAAATATATGAAAAGTATGGGGGATTATGGTTAATGGAGAATGTGGAATTTTGGTTTTTTAAAATGCTTTGAATATGCTTTAATGTAAATCCGTTGGGTTAAATTATTCTTAGGTTTAATTTGGTTTCTTACTTCAAAATTATGATTGAGCAAGCAAACCAGATTGGAATTGCCCAAATTTAGTCCCTCAACTTAATTTCAGCAAGGGATCATATATGAAAATGAAGATTTCAAATCAGGTCTGCATCCACCATGGATGATGCCTCGATTTGTAGTCTAAATTTTGTATGGCGTAATCAACCCTTTATCAAATTCAAAATTCTCTGAAATATGTTATCTCAATGTTTTTAGACAATCGAGTTTGAATATAACCTTTAATCTCGTTTCTGGGATCAGTTTTTTTTTGTTTTTTGTTTAAACAGAACACACTATCACGTTTAGATGTTGAAATTCCCCCTCTTATTTTTATATCTTTCTTCTATGTTATAATTGGAGTATGTAAGAAAAAAAAACAAAGAAAGACTAATTTCAACTCCGAAAGACCAAGTGGTGGCCCAAACAAGTTCTGGGTACTAACTTAGTCTAGTGTGCTTAGAAGCACAATACCAAGATTAAAGTTGACGCTATTTGAGGGCAGGAACAATATTTTCCTTATCTCACACGATCGCTGCTCCAAACAACTGTTATTTTTATATATTTTATAAGCAACTTATAAAATACATGCTGCTTACTATTTAAAAAAATGTAAAAGTATTAATGCTAGGTCAAAAAGTATAAATTGTTTTAATGCAAGGTCTAAAACCTGGGGCCTTATTTGAGTTTATATATATTTTGGGTGTAGGTATCACATCATTTATGAAAAACGTTAGTAGGTGAGGCGTTAGGGTTCGCTCGTCAATGGGCCTTAGTGGGTTAGTTAGTCAATGGGCCTTAGTGGGTTAGTTAGTCAACGGTGGGCTTTCAACTACCACACCTCATAGGATCGATCCCGTGTCTACCCAAGCAGAGGACATACATTGCCACTGGGACCAATGGGCAGGTGTCATGTGAGTCCGGTTCACAAAGCTCATTTTAAAAAAATAAAAATAAAAAATCACCGAAACTCTGTTAGCGAAGCTCATTATAAAGTGCTATAGTTTTCAAATGAAATGCAATCAAAGACCCAAGATTTCAAACCCAAGGCCCCCAAATCAAATACCAAGGATTTTAACACAATGGACCAAATCAAAGACCAAAGATTTTCAGAATCCAAACTCTCCACAGCAGACTGGCTACAAAGTCATGACATGCATGCTTGTAATTAAGCAAGATAATAAAAAAGTTATGGCCAATGCAAAGATGAGCAATAGCTCTAGAATGGGCCCTGATGGAACAAGCCTTACTTGACTTAAGAGCTCATACTCAAGAACAGCTGCATGTAATCACCAATCAAGACCTATTGCTCCGTTCTTTTTGGTGGAACTTTTAAAGTCTGAACTTCCATTGTTTCATGCCTAATTTTACTTTATATGTCTAGAGTTATATTATTTCATAGAGTGCAAGAGTTTTACAAATATGGAACTTTCAAGTTCCACCAAATTTTTTAGAGTTTTTAAGGTTCATAGATGTGGAACTTCTAATTAAATTGAACTCGATAAATCTAAGATACCATCGAGTAAAATGGTTAGAAACTCTCCCCTCAAACTTCCCAAACTCTTGCCTCTTGTTCCAAAACATTAATATTCCGGAGTTTTAAAAGTTCCACCAAAAGAACGGAGCCTTATGGAATTTAATATGCACAGCAATAGACCATCATGAGTTTATTGATTTTCATTCTTCTTTATATAACAATATCACCTGCAAAATACCTAAAAGCTTGCATCTAACCTGTAAATCGAGTCATTCGCACTTCCTTAGTTGAAGGAGAAGTACACCAACCCACAACACAGACCCCCACGGAGAACTTTACAAAGCGTAACTGTTCCTTTTGTCTTGGCATTCTTCTTTCCCCAAAGCGTTGGCCGGTCTCCTAACCTGTTATTACAAACAATATACAGCTCACAAACCAATAAAACTTAAAAAATATGCTACTACTTTTTCTCAGAAAGAGTCGGGCAATAGGAAGACACTAAAAGTAGAAGGAAAATGATCACATCCTCACTGGTGAAACGTAGGAAGGAGTCTCATCCTCCTTTTTCTTGACACGTGTCCCCTTTTTAACTACCTTTAACTGTTTTTAAGATTCACTAACCCTTAGGGTTAAAGCATCTAACCTTGGTTTTTAGAAGAAAATAATAATAATAAAACATGAGTTAAAACTTGTTAACCATAGTTCAAGGCAGTTAAAGGGGCTTTGCGAGGGTGAGGAGCAGACTATTGCTCAATGCAGAATGTATTATAAGTATCAATAAAATTTTCACTTTATTTCTCTTTCTGTCAATGTTCTACCATTCTTTTTTCTCTCTTCCTAATTCATTCATTAATAGATGGGGCAATCTGAAGTCAAAATAGAATTTTCTTTTGAACTCCAAGAAACCGTCAGAGTACAATATGTGGACAGTAATTGGCATGAGGACGACAAAACCCATCATCTATTTGATGCCATCTAATAAGATCTATAGAGCCAACTATCAGATTAAATGATCTCAACCATTTTTGACTTCACTATATTGGTTTGAATGGATAAAGAAGCTCTAATAAAGCTCCAGAAAGTCCGCAGATCAGATCTTTAAAATCATCCAATCATGGGATCGGATTTGGTCTGTCCCTCACCAGACCAAAACCGTCCGGCCCTCTTCCGAAAGGTTGACAGATATCCCTTTTAACACCTCTTAAATGGCCCTCTTCCTAAAGGTTGACAGATATCCCTTTTAACACCTCTTAAATGTGGTTAAGATTCACTAACCCCTAGGGTTCAGCCATGTAACCTAGGTTTTTAGGAAAAAAAATATTAAAAGAAATTTAATCACAGGAGTTAAAAAATTCTAACCAGGTTTAAAAAAAAGCAGTTAAAGAGGCTATGTGAGTGAGGCCAGACAGTTTTTGGTCTGGCGAGGGCCAGACCAAATCCATCCTCTCCAATCATGCCTTTTTTGTCCCCAAGGAAACTGATGGGTCCATTCAGTGGAGGGTCCTGACCCACTGTATTTGAGACATGTCAAGATATGTTGCACCGGGATGAACATTTTGCCGACTACTCAGACTCACAACGCTTCCTAGGAAAGGATTTGGCTTAATGTGACTAGAGACTAATAAAATCTGTTTCCCCAAAGAAGGCTAGGGGTAATTTGTTTCCCCAATGGTTGTTGCATTATCACTTGGAATATTCGCGGTATGGGTACGGCGAATAAAATGAGGGCGTTTAGAGAACTCGATTGATCATCCAAACCATCAATCACGTGCATTCAAGAAACTAAAACTCAAGACTATGTCAGACAGGGTGGTAGAGGAAATTTGGGGTCTTAGCCCGCACTGCTGGAAAGAGATTCCGGCGTATGGGGCTGCCGGTGGAGTTCTCATTGTTTGGGACTCGTTACAAGTAGAGGTCTTAGAGTGGGAAGAGGGGGACTTTTCCCTCTCACTTTGTTGCAAATCTCTAGTGGATGGCTTTCAATGGATATTCACGGGTGTTTATGGTCCCTCCTTTTTGGATCAACTAAGATGTTGGTCAAAACTTGACGATATTACGGTCCGATGGGATTTCCCGTGGTTCACTGGTGGGGACTTTAACTGTCAAGTTCCCTAGGGAAAGATCAAACGGGGGTCCCTTCTCCCAACACATGCAGGCTTTTGAAGCCTTCATTTTGTGGAATTCTCTCCAAACTGTCCAATGTTAGGTTCCAGATTCACTTGGTCCAACTTCCAAGTAACACCTATTTGCACCAAGTTGGATAGATTCCTATTTTTCCATTGTTGGGAAGACAAGTTCCAGGATGTCAAATCGTCTAGTCTGTCTAGGACCACATCGGATCATGCTCCAATCATGCCTAATCCATCTGAGATTAGAGGGGGGCCTCGTCCTTTTAAATTCAAAATTATGTGGATGGAGCACCCAGATTTCATGCCATTAGTTAAAACCACTTGGACCCAAGTGTCTTTCTGGGGTCCCGCAAGTTCCAGGTTCAGTCTGAAGCTGAAAGCCCTGAAGATTCGACTTAAGTCTTGAAATAAAGAGGTCTTTGATCTCATTCCAGTGAAGAAAAGAAGTATCTGGTGGCAATCAGTAATATTGATGCTCATGAGGAGGTGGGCCCGTTGTCAGCCGCTGATTTGCAATCTAGGGAGGCTCTGAAGGTGGAAAATCATCATTTTAGTTTTGAGGAAGTTTTCTGGAAACAGAAATCTACGGTACAATGGCTTAAAGAGGGGGACCGAAACACTAGTTTTTTCCACTAGGTGGCAAACTCTAAAAAAATTCTTATTTCTAGCCTCCACATTGGCGACTTGCATCTTGTCTCCGAACCAGATATAGCTAAGGAATCAGTGAGTTATTTCGAGCGCCTCTACTCCAAGGATAGACTTTTCCGACCAACATTGGATGGACTAGAGTTTTCTGTGTTATCAGACCCGCAGAGAGCACTCCTAGAGAACCCTTTCTCCAAGGAAGAGGTGCTAGTAGTGGTCAGGAGTATGGTCGGGGACAAAGCCCTGGCCCCGATGGTTTCTGCATTGAATTCTACAAGAAATGCTGGCCTATTGTGGGTACGGAGTTGATGCAAGTTTTCCACGAATTTCATCATTCAAACTCCTTTGATTCTGTCTTAAACAATACATTTTTGGTCATAATCCCGAAGTTTGCTGGGACTACACAAATATCCAATTTCAAAACAATTAGCCGAGTGGGAAGTGTGTACAAGATTCTGGCTAAGGTGCTAGAATCTCGGCTGAAAGTGGTCCTGAAGGAGCTCATCTCCCCGTTCCAATGCTTTTTTGTGGAAGATCGTCAAATCCTAGACGGTCCTCTCATTACAAACGAGTGCATGGAGGATCGTTGGAGAAAGGAGTCGGGCATTTTGTGCAAGATCGATATAGAGATACAACCATGTGAATTGGGGTTTCCAGAAATATGTCCTAGGAAGGAAGGGCGTTGGAATCAAATGGAGAGCTTGAATGCAAGCGTGTTTCGGTTCAGTCTGATTCTCTATGCTCATCAATGGCTCCCCCCTCATGGTAACCGTCAAGGGGAACTGCTCTCTCCATTCATGTTTATCACTGTCTTGGAGGCTTTGATCGAATGATTCAAAGGGCATCGCCCTTGGTCTGGGAAGGTTTTCACATAAGTAGGAGCACCCTTCATATTTCCCACCTGCAATTTGCAAACGATACTCCCCTATTTTGTGAAGCATTTTGTCGAAAATTAGATCTTGTCATGTTTGTTTCGATGTGGTGTCGGGTTTGTAGATAAACTTTGGCAAGAGTGTCATGTTCGGAGTTGGTAAGGTTCCAAAATCTAGGTAAGTTGCCAGCTTGTCTAGGGTGTAGAATGGGAGAGTTCCCCTCTTTGTATCTAGGTTTACCGTTGGGTGCACCATTCAAAGCTAAATTGATGTGGAGCCCAATCATCGAAACATTTTAAAGGCAGCTACAAGGTTAGAAATCTAGATTCCTGTCCAAAGGGGGAAAGCTCACACTTACTAAAAACACCCTATGCAGCCTCCCAACATACTTCCTATCCTTGTTTAAGATCCCCGCCTCTGTTACGTCCTCTTAAATGCCTCCAGAGAGAGTTTGTGGAACGAAAAGGTAGTAACGAGGAAGTATCGTTTGGTGGATTAGAAATCTATTTTCCAACCCAAGAATCAGGGCGGTCTCAATTTGCACTCCCTTTCAAAAGTTAAGCAAAGAGGAGGGCAGTCTTTGGCGTGCAGTCATAGTGGCTAGATTCGAAAAGGGAAATAGGTGGTATCCTAAGCAGGGTCACAGACTCACAGCGCTATGGAGGTTGGAGTGTGGAAAGCAGTAATGCAAGGTTGGGTTGAGTTTGACATCCGAACTCGGCTTAAGGTGGGCAACAAGGAACAAATCAGGTTTTGGAAGGATCATTGGTATGGTCCTGCACCCCTTAGTCATGACTTTAGTAACTTGTTTCTCCTAGCTTCAGATAAGGAGGCATTGATTGCCGAGTACTTAGATTGGAGAGAGGGGGTCTCGGTGTGGACCCCAAAATTGAGGCGAAACCTTGGGTGGTCCAGAATTTACTGCAACTGCTCTTCCAACTTCAACAGGTTTCACCCAACCCTCTCATCAAGGACAGTCGGGTTTGGGCCCCAGACAATAAATGGCGGCTCTTCGTGAGATCATTTTTGTAAATTTTGCAGACTAAGCCTAGTACACCTTTTCCTCATCAAGCTGTGTGGATCCCTTCGATTCTGTAGAGACCCAGATTTTCTTTCCATGTAATTACCCGTCTCTTCAAAGGCATTCTAGTCTTTTGGACTTGTTTAAGTGTGTGTTCAAATGTTAATTAATGTTGTGGTGTGTTAAGGGTATAAAACATTTAACCAAGGTTAGATCAAAAGGAAAGAAGCAAAAAAAAAAACAAAAACAAAGGAAAAATAGCCCAGCCGGTCGACTACCCATCTTGGCCAATCGACCGACTGGTATAAAAAGGAGGTAACAGTGGGTGTGCCAGCCAGCTGATCGACTGACCTCCAACCCCGGTCAACCGACTGTATGGAAAAATGAACAAAACAAAAGGGGGGGAACAGTAGCCTTTTGACCCCAACCGGTCAACCGCCCCTCCTGGCCAATCGACCGCCCCTTGCAGAACTTGGGTTTAAAACCCATTTTGCGAGATTTTTAAGGGTAAATTGGGGTTTTCATCACCCTAAGTCTATAAATAGCCTCTTATTTCGGGGGTTTGAGATCCCTAAGTCCCTCAAACCCTAATTTGGCAAAATAGAGGAGAAACCTAGGGTTTCTAAGCGTTGGCTTGCTTGTGAAGGAAGAAATTGCTCAAGGGAGAAGAAGAAAGCTTGAAGATCACTCCTCAAGCCCTCTTGGAGCGTTTTGGAGCGTTTTGGATCGAAGAGAACGATCTCTAAGGTCGATATACTCTCCAACTCAACTCTAGTATGATTTATGTATGTTTAAGTTTGAATAAGTTAGAGATATGAGATGTTGGGCATGTTTATAGTAATATGGTGAACTATGGAGTATGAACAAGTCGATATACTTTCCAATCTAACCCTACTAAGATGTTTTGTATGTTATAGAAAGATGAAAATGAAGATCTATGTATGTTTTTCATGTTTTATGCTTAGATTGTGGATATTGGACCATGAAATGAGAATTTTAGATGATTTAAGGATTTTATTAACTATGTTTGGCTATTATGGGATTGGAAATTTCATTGATAGTTATGGATGTGATGAATGGAGGATGGGAAACACTATGGAGGAATGGTTAGATGTATGGCTATGTGTTGTGGATGATGTGTGTGGTGAATGGGCTATAAGTATGGATGAAATGGTGAATTATGGGTAAATGGTGAGATAAAGAGAATTATAGAAGTGAATTGTGATGTTTATGTTATTATTATGTCTGGGAAAATTGCATAATTGTGATAATGAAGTATTAATGGTTGGTATGTTCAACTATGCCCTATCTACTTGCATGGTGTTTGGTGTTCGGGTAGGCTAAAACTTAGAGGAAGTCTTCCATGTCGGGAATTCTCTAATCAGGGAGATGTAACCTGGCGGAGTTTCTTGGCGGAGGATAAGAATCTAAGGGATGATCCACTTGAATTTCAATCATGACACTTATGCATATTTTCACATGCATGGTAAGAAGTAAAGTTCACAAATCAACGTGTCTCACAAGCTCATGCATTGAACAAGGTCATGTCATGTAATATGTTAAGAAAGAATGATCCCTTGGTTACGAACATACGACTCTATGCTTGCCGCAATATATGACACTTGCTACGTATTATGCTATGAAAGAATGATCCCCTGATAACGAACATATCACTCTATGTATTGCCACGATATGTGACAAACACTATGAATTATACGTTGACGGGACAATACACTATGAATTATGCGTTGACGAGACAAAACACTATGAATCATGCATCTACAGAGTAAGTTGGTTATCATGGGCACGTATGAGTCATGCATATGTTTTGCACATGTATATGGTTAAGAGTCACACAAGTACACGAGTCTAGATGATGATATGTATGCTAGCATGTTTCCGCACTCTAACAATGTCTATGTTATATGAAACTGTTATTGCTTATATAGATATGAATCGGTTTATGATATTGATAATGTACAAGTTATGCTATGTTATTAGTTGGACTGTATATATACACGGAGTGTTTTCAATACTCAGTCGACTTGTTATTGTCAGCAGGTTTAGAGCAGAAATACACGACGGAGCCGTGGATTGAGGAGACATACGTCGAGGAAGAAGAAGAAGGTGAACCTCCGGTTGAGGAAGCTCGAGAGTTGGATAAGCATACCATTAGGCCTTCTTTTACTTTTAAAAATGATTGTAATAAACTCATGTTATTTCAAGATGTTGCTTAAATTGTTTAACTTTTATTATTGGTCTTTAGATTACCAAGTATAGTGGGTTATGTTGGACATATTTCAGATGTACAGGATGGTTTGGGTTTTATATATATCGAATTTTATTATTGCTATTTTGGATATTAGTGTTTAGTTTTGCCTTGCATGTATGAGATTGTCAGGTTTAAGAAATGTAACGGGCCCAAAGTCCCATTATTTCCAAGGTGGGGTTTTGGGATCGCTACAGAGGTGGTATCAGAGCTCAAGGCATTAGAATCCTTAGGGCTAAGGTATTAAGTATAGGAGCAAGGGGACCTATCGAACTTAGGAAGGCAACATCAAGTTTAGGACTTAAATTCTGTTGAAGATTATGTCTTTGTTAGGCGTAGACTTAGGAATTTCATACAAGTATGTTCCTAAATGAATTGTTTCCTTCTTCTCAAGACTATAGAAATGAGAAGAGGCGGGAGAAACAATAGGAATGGAGGAGGCAGTGTGACTGATGGGGATACCCCAGAGGGTGCCCACCAGCCCAATGTCAGTTGGGCTATGGAGGCTATTGTTGTAGCAATGACTCAATAGGCCGAGATTATGGCCCAATAGACTGCCTTGCTAGTAGTCAGGCAAGAGAGGCCAGTTGATATCCACCCACCCCGACAGAATGGAGTGGAAGCTTTTAGGAGGATGGGTCCTCTAGCTTTTTATGGGAGCACGGATCCATCAGTGGCAGAGTTGTGGATCATGCAATTGGAGAAGATATTCTCTGTGCTTAAGGCCACTGATGAGCAGAGAGTGAGATGGGCCTCATTTGTTATGAAAGGTGAGACAGAACATTGGTGGAGAGCAGCTGCCAGGAAGAGGAATGAAGTATGAGCTGGACAGGCATGGACATGGGGAGAGTTTCTCGATGTTTTTTATGAGCAGTATTTTCCGACATCGGTGAGAGAACAGAAGGAGATAGAGCTCTCTACTCTCCGGCAAGGGAGCATATCAGTGGTCGAGTATAAGGCCAAGTTTGTAGAGTTGTCCAAGTTTGCGCCTCATCTGATCACTTTGGAGAGCATCAAGGCTAGAAGATTCGAGGGAGGTTTGAGAGATTACATCTGAGAGAAAGTCGAGATCCTACGTCTTGGAACATGTCGGGAAGTGAGTGAGCGAGCTCTAATTGCCGAGAGAAGATCGGCGGAGTTTTTGAAAAAGAGGGGAATGCAAGTAGACAAGTATGGCTCGTGGGACAAAAGGCCAAGGATGGCAGGTCCAGCACCAGTGGCCAGGCCGACCCCGTATCAGAGGCCAACACTTGCACCTACCGTTACTCGTGCTACTCCTCGGGCACCGCGAGCTGCCCCACCTACTCCATGGACAACGACGTATGAGTTGTGCGGTTTTTGCAATAAGAGGCATGTACCTGGTGAATGTCGAGCAGCTACAGGAGGATGCTTTCTGCGACTATTCGAACGGTTTGGGAACCCTTCAAACGATCTTACCTGCAGATCGCACCTCTGATCTTTGGATCATATTTCAGATCCTTAGATCATATTTCAAACCATATTTTGGATTTTTTAACCTGATTTAGACCATACAAGGGGACAAGCGAAGTCTAATTAACCTAGATCTAGCCAGATTAACTAGTGAGGGGGGCAAAAAGAACGAAAATCAGATCAATAAGGCTTAATGTGCTTAGACCGTTCGAACGGTTATGAGAATCATTCGACTAGTGAACTCGATTTGAGCTATGTTTGGCCTTAGATTGATTTATTTAATTGAATTAGAGTAGAAGACGGCAAAAACCACGAAAGAAAGTGGATCTTACCTTCCTAGAGTGATCCAAGTCTTTCTTTTTGATATAGAAAAGCTTAAATGCTTGGGAGCGTAAGATCCTAAAGAAAAAGGAAAATTACAGGAAATTGGGGCTCTAGATATGAACTAGAACCCCTTACAAGCACAAATTACAGAAGAATTTGAATTAAAAAGAAGAGAGAGGGATTGTACCGCTTCTACGTCGCTTGCAAGCTTCGGATCTATGCTTGATCGCTCCTTTTCTCCTTCAAGGTTCAAATCTGAAAATCAAGCTCCTCTTGATCTTTAAACTTCAGAAATCTGGAATTTCTCTCTTGATCTTCAAGCTCCAAGCACCAAAAGTGTAGAAGATAGGTTTGAATTGGATGAAGGAAGGCTAATGGAGGTTATGAATTAAAATGGATTAGGGTTTTGAAAATGGAGGCTAGGGTTTGATGGAAGCTTAAGGATTAGGGTTAGGTTTTTGATCTATGGAGAGTGAATTAGGGTTTCCCTAGAGAAAATGAGAATTTGGCTAAGAGTTTTGGATTCATTTTGGATTAGGGTTTGAAAGCTTGATAAGAGGGAAATTTATAGGTTTTCTAAGGGATGGGATAGGTTGGGAATTGGAAGGAAAGGTATGGGTGAGGTCATAACGGATTTGGGTGACTAATTTTAACCCTAAAAAAAAGGAATCTGCGCACGAGTTGTTCGAACGATGTTGAGACCGTTCGAGCAATCCCTGATTCGTTCGAACGAACATTGAATCTGGAACCATTCGAACGGTTCTAAGCAGATTTAACCAAATTTTGGTTTTTGGAGGGTTTTTGAGCTAGGCATTGGGCCTGGGCTTGGTTTTGGGTATTTAGAACATGGACGAGGGCCTTTTAGGCCTTGGAGGATCCATGGAGCTTTGAAAAGACAAGGAAAAAATGAGTGCAAAAATGGGATGCTGACAGTTGCCCCTCTTTGTCGGAGAGTGTTGGCAATTAAACGACAAAGACTGATCCTATGTTAATTTTGTTAAAACAAAAAGGATGGACTAGTTTATAGCCTCATTGCAGAGGGCTGCTGAGGAAAAATGGATGAATGTATAACAAAATTCAACGGTTGTCAACTAGATCAGAGATGACAGATTTCTCAAATCGTCAGCCTAATTGGATGGCATTGATAGGATTCTAAGGTTGTCGACCTGATTGAAAGACAATGACAGGATTCCAGGGTCGTCGGCCCGAATGAAAATGATGATGACAAGATTATAGGATAGTCAGACCGATTGAAAATGATGATGATAGGATTCTAGGGTTGTCGACCAAACTGAAAAAAGGACAATGATAAGATTTGATGGTTGTTACCAAAACCAGATGACAAGATTCGATGGTTGTTAGCCAGATGACAGGATTTGATGGTTGTTAGCTAGATGGATGAACAAAGTGCGCGGCTTTCACTAGGGACCTCCCGGTCTTGTCTGGTGTAACATAAATTTGGCTTGCTGGTGATGGCGACTTTTGCTAGACTTTTCGGTCTTGCCTAGCTCGGCCCGCAAGAAATTCATAGTGATGTATGCAAAAACATGTTGGGGAAGTGTCTGCTTCCTTGCTTGGTGACGAAGCTTGCTTGGCGAGCAATCCCAGACCGAGAATTCTCTAGCAATCATTCTCATTCCCATTCTCTTAGTAATTACTTATCAAAATAATCATTATCATTTTCTTTAACCAAAAAAAAAATTTGCATCCCTCCACCTGCCACGTCAGTACATGCATCCCAGACCCTATGCTGCACGTGTAAGGAAAAGAGCAACAACCTTGGAGGGGCTGAAGAAGATCCAGGGGTTGCATCCCCGAGCAACAAAAGATTATAAAGAATTTTGCCTAATCCTGAAGTCCAACTGACAAGCAAGTTCAAGGTCCCCGACTTTGACAAATATAATGGGAAGGGTTGCCCTTCCACACATCTCAAGGTCTAATGTGGAGCCAAGTTCCAATTGGGGCATGCTGAGAAGCTTCTAGTCCAGGATTCCATAAGAGTCTGAAATGTGCAACACTGGTAGTTCACCTCATTGGACCCGCCAATATGGAAAGAGTGTTTTCTTGCATTCATAGCTCAATACTCCTCCAACAAAGAATTTGTCCCACAGAGGACAGATCTCGAAAGTATGTCTTAGATGACTGATGAGACTTTCTTATATGGTGCATTTGTTAGAGACTGTATATAGACGAAAGACTCCACTACCTGAAGACAATATAATCTCCCTAAAGACAATGAAGTAACCCTACCACTAGGCACCTGTCAAATTGGCCCTCCAATGAGGGTACCTGGCCCTCTAAGGCCCTCAAAATGGAGGAATTTTTTTTGCCCTTAAGGACATAGGGCCAGATAGGGCCCAAAATCTATTGGCCCTCCTACATAATGGCCAGGCCTGGGCAACACCTGGTCCAGCCCGACCCTCTTATGGTATACTTTAAATAAGGCACGATTATTTCCTATAGCATATTATATATAATATTATAAATTTACATTCATACCCTCACTAACCCCTCTAAGGAATTAATAATGAAGGTTTGGTCAGAATTTTGCTAACATGCCTTCTATTATACAAACCCTCATTCTCTTTCTCATTTATCTCAATGACTCGGTTCTCCTCTCTCTCGTCTTTACCGCTCTATAGTCTACAGGCTTCAGCAGTTCACTCTCTCTAGTCCTCTCACTCTTAACTCTTACAAGTCACAAAGATCTTTTTGTCTATCTCTCCCAGCCTCACAAATCACGGCATCTCACTCTCTCTCACTTAGCAGTAAGCTCACAATCACGACCTCTGGGGTCAGCCTCTCACATAGTTGAACAAGGATGGCCGGACGTACTCTCCGGCTCTCACACAGTTGAGGACAGACATCTCTTCATTCATGTCGAAGGCCATCTCAGGTTGGCAGTCAGTGGTGGTTTAGAAAAACATTCGGCTAAATATTTTTTTTTTGATTGGTAACATTCGGCTAAATATTATGACAAGAAAGTTTTTTTTTCTTTTAGGAACTAGCCCGGCCCTATGCCTTGAGGGTAGGGCTTGGGACTAGTCAATTTAGGCCCTCCATGGGCTTGGGCCTCACCCTTATAAGTGAGTCTTAGGCTTGGACAGACCTTGGCCCGGCCCGGGGCCACGATTACTTCAGGCTACCCTTAGGTCCTGAGGACAACATCCACTAGTCGGAGCGACAATTCCAAGAAGAGATTCAAAGAAAGGAAAGTGCAGAAGATCACACCATCAGCACCAGTACCAGTACCAATACAAATACCAGCATTACCGCAGCAAGCCCAACAGCATCAGCAAAAATTGAAAAGTGATTTACCTAAATACCGTATACATGAATTGGTTAATGGCAGATACATGAATGTATTTAATAAGAATTGTTATTCAAGGAATTCAGCTAGTAATTGTACAATTTAGTAGCCAATTCATGCATGTAACTGTCAATTGAACACTAAATGTAACGACCCGGAATTTTAATAGAATAAAATTATGCGTTTATGGGTCCTTAACTGAGGTTAATTAGTTAAGTGTTTGATAAATTTGTGGAAAGTAAGTTTGAAGGCGAGAAGCTACACCTTGGGGGTTGATCCTTTCCCCGAACGCGTTGGCAGTGTCCGTTTTGTCCCTAGATGTCTCGAAAAGCGCGAAAGAGGTAAAATCTCTCTCCCTCTCTTCTCATTTCCCTTATTTATGTTATTATGTATGTGGAATGTCGTGGATGATGTGTGACGTGGATGAGAAGGGTCCAAGATCCGATCTATGATGGATCGAAGAGTTGGGATTAATTGTAGATGGAGCAGAGGGGTGTAGCCCTCGATTTCGGGTTGTTAAAGCCCGGAATTTAGGCTCACTGGGGCTAGGCGATCGATCCCTCTGTAGGGGCGATAGATCAACAACATGCAGATGCCTGGGTGATCGATCGCCCCGCACCGACAATTTATCGCCAGTGCACAGATGTTGGGTTTTTGTTCCCCGCAATGCTTGGACTTTTGAGTGGACCTCCAGGAAGCCCAGATTGGATCTCGTGTGTGTGATAATGTCACCCTAGAGTGTCGAAATGTTTGTTTGTATGTTGTAGGGCGATAAATGGACCTATCAGCCTGGATATGTTCCCTATCAGAACAACCTTGTATGATGTGATGATTTTTGAGTGTTTGTAGGGCGATGGATGGACTCATCGGCCCGGATATGTTCCCTATCGGAACCACCATGTATTATGTGATGATCTTTGAACACTTGTAAAGCAATGGTAGGTCCATTGGCCTGGTCAAGTTCCACCTCGGAACAATCTCTGCGTGATGGGATGTTGTTTGAATATTGTAAGGTGATGGACAAACCCATCAGCCCGAATATGTTCCCTATCGGAACAACTATGTGATGTGTTGTTGTTTGAACATGGTAAGGCGATGAAATGGTTCATCGGCCAGGTAATGTTTCACACCTGAACGGTATACCCTCGGACTTGGTCCACGAGCACGAAGCCCCACATATTCAATTAATCAAGCAAGACTTAGATTAATTGGAGATTTCTTATGGTTAGAAAACCTAACCTGTGTGAAATGCTGTTTGTGGTCCCTCTTTGACTAAGTCCGGAGAGGTGCAGAGTCTCTCTATGACTGATAGTAGGGAGAGTTAGGATGGCATTGGGCCTATGGACCCAGGTTTGATTAGGGTCTACGGAACCAGTGATGTATTGAGTTTACGAACTCAATAATGTTACTTTGCGAAAGCATTGTCCTATGTCGGCAGGTAGGGCTACAAACGGATGCGGATATTATCCGTATCCGATTCGCATCCGAATCCATTTAGTCAGATATTTATCCAAATAGATATCCGGCAAAGCGAATTCGGATAGTAAATCACCATCCGTTTATAATTCGGATACGGATTCGAATTATATAATATATATAAATAATATATTTTAAATTTATAAAATTAATATTACCTTTAAAATATATTTTTTAAATAAAAAATTATATATTTTTACATTTTTAAATATTAATTTATATTATTTTAATGTTTTTTTAAAATAATCGGATAATCCGGATTCGCATCCGAATCCAGATATTTTAATCGGAGTCGGATACGGATATCATATTTCACTATCCGCCGGATATTTATCCAGATACGGATATCCGGATATATAATCGGATACGAATTCAGATATACCAATATCCGCTTCGTATCCGCTCCGTTTGCAGCCCCATCGGCAGGTATCCACCCAATAGAGACTGTGATGTACAGGATAGTTGCCTTAAGGGATGAGGTTCTACAGGGGCAGGTATATCCCAACAGAGGTTAGATTAAGTGACGTGATGTCAGTGTCTGACATAATTTGATGTCAGAGGTGGTTCCTGACAGAGTGTGATATGTCAGAGGTGTTGTTCCTGACAAAATGTGATCTAATAGAGGTGTTATTCATGGCAGTCATCGGGTGAAGGCCCGGGTTATGGTGGATTGATATCCATGGTTCCTCCTTGGTGAGGTGCGTGACTGATCATCGGGAGTGGGTGGAGTATTATCCATAGATCCTCTTTGACTAGGTCTGGAGTGATGGTATGATGTAGTCCTCTGTAACTGATAGTCAAGAGTGGGTGGATATGATATCCATAGATCCTCTTTGGCGAGGTACGTGACTGATCATAGGAAGTGGTTGGAGTATTATCCATAGATCCTCTTTCGCTAGATCTAGAGTGATGGTATGATATAGTCCTCTATGACTGATTGTCAGGAATTGGTGGATATAATATCCATAGATCCTCTTTGGCTAGGTCTGGAGTAGTGGTATTAAGTGAGTCATCTGCGACTGATAGTCAGGAGTGGGTGGATTTGATATCCATGGATCCTCTTTAGCAAGGTACGTGACTGATCGTCGGGAGTGGTGGATTGATATCCATGGTTACTCTTTTGGCGAAGTGTGTGACTGATCGTCGGGAGTGGGTGAAGTGTATCCAGTGATTCTTTTTGATTTTGTCAGGAGAAATGAATGTTGGCTTGAGGGGTGGGGACCTCTGTACTTCGGTATGTTCCAACAGTACCTTATGGTGAAAGGCCTTGTGAATTCAGTAGAGGATGACCCAATATAGGGTGAGTCTAAGGGTAACAAGATACCTGAAGGTGAAAGGCCTTGTGGATTCAATGATGACTCGAAAGGTTGAGTTTCGATAGACAAGATACCTTGAGGTGAAAGGCCCCGTGGATTCAAAGGATGACCCAATAGAGGTTGAGGAATAGGGATCGTTGTACTTAGGTATGTCCCAAGACAGCTAAATGAATAAGGATCACTGTACATAAAGTGTATCTGGAGATGATACAAGTTGTGGATTGTGTGTTGAGTCTAGGGACTCCAGATTGTACGAAGTCTAAGGACTTTAGGTTCAATTTCATTGGTTGTAAGCCTGATGATCTTGATGGTTATCATGGTGGTATGGGATGCCATGGTAATGGAGTTGTATGATGATAACAGATTCTGGAATGGATAATGAGTTTACGGACTCAAGAATAGAAAGGTAATGTGTTATCATGGACGGTGATTGAGTAAATTTGGAAATTGGAGGTTGGGAACCTCGGGATATGGTGAAATAGCCCTGAGTGACCTCGGGTCACGGATCACGATATTATATATTATTATAATATGAGAATTGTATTGTAATATTATATCGTTATTGATATTTTCTACTAAGTGGAAAATAGCCTAGATGGATTGTGGATTTTGCTGAGCTCTATAGCTCACTCCTCTCATTTCATGTCTTCAGATTCTGAAGCGGTTACTAGTGGGCAAGAAGCTACGCTTGATAGAGTCTGGAAAGTGTACCGGTGCAGTTGTGATGCCAAAAGTAAGAGCTACTGTAGCCAGTAAGGTAACGCATTTACTTATGATGGGTTATTGTGATGACCAATTGTTATTGCTTATGTAAGCTCATAAAAGCTCATAAGAAAAGTTCAAAATTCTCGTATTTTCGCGGGTAAAGTCTTCCTCATGCGTGGTTATGAGTTATGACGAACGGGCACGTGTCTCGGAACTTGATTCCTTAGGCGCGGGTTCGGGGCGTCACAATAAATATGTTGTTTGAGTCCAATTACCTAATGCATAGGCTACCACTCCAATGACCATAGCCCAAACTAGCTTTCTAACCATCAGATTAGTGGTTGGGTAGGACCACATTACTGCTATATGTGTAATGAATGCTCCATGAATAAGCAGATTGTTTATTAAAGAGAACGGCTCCTGCAAATACAATACTGGGTGCTATTAATTGGAATGTACAGACTGACTCCATACATCCAAGGTTTCCATCTCAGACAGAATTATACCATGACTCAAAGTGGATCCATTCGCTCTAAATTATTAGCCACTCCATGGAAGATTAAATAAATGGATAATTAATTAAATTCCCATAGGCTTTGAAGGAATTTAGTAGATTTCAACTCTCACTAGGACAGAAAATATAATTTCCTCAAGTAGAATAGGGATGTTTTATATAGGTCAGCAGGCTTTTAGTATAATAGGGATGGGAAGTACACATGGCCCAACCATCTAATGGTGGGCCCACACTTCTCAGTGCCCTATGAAAGGTCATGCCCAATATAGTTTTTTTATATTTTTAATATCTGGCTTAGAAATTAAGTAATATTATTTAGCTATTGAGAGTCTTTTGGGTATGATAACCATGTTTAGGGGCGGAGCCAAGAATTGTAGGGAGGGCACATTTGGTTTAAGGGATAGGGGTTCGGGGGCGGAACCCCCAAAAAAAAAAATTTGACGACCAAGTTTGTGGGTCATTTCATCCATACATTTTGTACATATCCTACACGTATTGTTTCTCCTTGTTTATGGGAGCAGTTGTCCTATCCTACACATTGTTTCTCCTTGTTTACGGAAGCAGTTGTCCCCTTACCCTATGGCAATGCCCTATTCACTAATATAATATTATTTTTGAAAAGTTCAAAGCAGTTGTGCACTTGTTCAATGAATATTCCCTATTAATAATTAACAAAATAGTTAAAAGATTTTTTTTTTTGAAAATTCAACAGGACAGCTACCCCATGACCAAAACGCTTTTAACTCTAATTAACAACTATAACGTTTTAGAGTTAATATTTTCTTCTAAAAACCAAGGTTAGGTGGTTGAACCCTAAGGTTTAGTGAATCTTAATCACAATCAAGAGGTACTAAAAGGGACATGTATTGACCTGTGGATTGTAACCGACTCCAAGGAGTCTAGTTACAGCAATAGAGGATTCTAAATCCTTAGTAAACTATATTTTTTTTTAAAAATCAAAAGCCAAGGGCACCACCTGAGATCGAATCATAGCCAATCACGATTAAACTCGGGGAGAATTCAATCACACCCACAGGCCAATACATGTCTCTTTTAATCCCTATTAACTATGGTTAAGATTAACTAACCCTTGAGGTTCACTGATATAACCTTAGTTTTTAGAAGAAAAAAAAATATTAAACTCTAGTTAAAGATTTTTAACCCTTAAAGTTAATATTTTAAAAAAAAAATTAAAGTTATATTGTCGAACCCCAAAGGTTAGTGAATCTTAACCACAGTTAATAGGGGTTAAAAGGGACACGAGTTGGCCCATGGGTGCGATTGAACTGTCCCTGAGTTCAATTGCAATTGGTTGTGATTAGATCTTCATCCACCTCCATGCCCATGCAATGCCATATACACAATACATACAAAAAAAATATTCAAAAGTTTAGGGGGGGCACGTGCCCCCAGGCCCCCCCTTGGCTCCACCCCTGACTATATTTGTAGTATGTGGAAAATATAAATGTAAGTGAGTGCATCACAAAAGAAATGTTGTCCATGTTTTTGAAGGACGATTTACACACACACACACACACATATATATATATACCGGATACAAATAGGGTAGATATTTTCTATCGAAAGAGCACAATGGACTTACCTCTAAATAAAGTCAGAATGATTTCCTTCTATGGCTCCCACCATCATCAGCACTATCGTCATCAAAGCTTCCAAAACGACTCGAACCAGAATCACCAAAGCGACCAGGGCTTGTACGGGAATTAGTAAAGCCACTAGAACGATCGGGACTCCCAAACTCCCCAAAACCACTGGAACGACCTGAACCCCCAAAGTCACCAAAACCACCTTGACGGCCTAACCGGGACCCGCCAAAGTTACCAGAACGGGTGCGGCCAGAACTACCAAACCCACCACCAGATCGACCTGATCCACCAAAAGAACCAAAACGACCTGACCCCGATTCAGCATCACCCATGCGACCTGATGATGAACCGCCAAAGTTACCAGAACGCCCAAATCCCGAACCACCATACCCACCAGAACGACCAAAACCTGAATCACTAAGACGACTGCCTCCAGAACTTCCATAAGAGCCAAAACGACCACCACCACCCATCTCAACAAACATGTCCCGGCTTCCACCCTCAGTAGCAATCTTCGGGAGCTGAAGATAAACAAGGACAAATAATGAGGTAATCAGCCTTCCATAAGAAAACAAATAAATAAATAAAAGTTGTACCAATGCATACAGTTCTGACAAAGTTATACATAGAGAAAACTATAGCGGACCTGTAGGCATAGCCATAATATGTTCAACAAGAATAATTATACATACATATTATAGATATATAAATGTATGTATTCTATCCATGAACAGAGTACTCCACATTCCTGTGCATTATACCATCCACATAAGATGAAAATCACTCCAATCAAATAATCAATTACGCCACAACTTGGATTGGATCAAAGCTTAAATTTACCCTATCTAGAGAATCCAACCCATGCAAACATGCAGCAATTTTTTTCCTGACATTGACCTTACCCATCTTTTCTACCCATGCATTATGCATAAGCTCTCCCATCAGATAGGTCTTCAACTAAGATTTTGGGCCACATCTCGTCCAAGGATCTAATGGATGGTCCTGGTAGATGTTCATATTGCTACAAGAACGAGCTTTTCTACTTCTAATGAATGGTGTGTGTGCGTGTGTATGTGTGTGTGTGCCTGTGCAAATCCAGTCCATTGGAAAGTTCCACCTTTTTACTCTTTATCAAGGCTTATTTTTGTGGTGCATTTCGAGTTGTGTGGTGGGAGAGATGGGATAGCATAACTGGGTTGAATAAGATGGGATTTGATTTTCATTACTTTTATCATTTTGTTACCTTGGAGTTAATTTGGTTTTTTCCCAAGGGTACCTATAAAAAAAAAAAAATTTAATAAATGGAAATAAGGTATAGGATAAAGCGTAAAGCAGATGACTATTTTTCTATAGAAGTACAAATGGTCTGCAGCAGAAGGATTTTCTCAGGAGTATGGTTAAAGATCCTCTAGTAGGAAAAACTGAAAAAGGCTTTGCTCAAGAGTATTGGATAAATTACAAGGAAACCTTTAGTCCAGCTGCAAAGATGACCACGATTGGGACATGCTATTGCTGCATCAAGCATTGTCAAACTTTCAATTGTCAAGGCCACCATGAAAGTTGAAACCAATGACTTCATAACACATCCAAAACACACTACTAAAATTTCCTTGGTATCGGCATTGAGTATCCTACACGCGCACACACATAGATAGATAAATGAAGGTGGAGGTCAGCATTAACCTCTATAAACTTGCATCCCACATCCCGCTCAATGACCCTGACAGCCCTGGCCTGCTGTTCTGTATAAATGAGAATCGCGCTTCCTTTCTTCCCAGCACGCCCTGTTCGGCCAGATCTATGAACAAAGATCTCTGAAGTGCTCGGAAGCTCATAATGTATTATCTGGGCAGAAAATTACTTTCATATTAAACCATAGAAGAAAACACGCATCACGCTATAGCGGTACTAATTAGCTTGGCATATTGGTGAATTATGACAGAACATGGAGTTCATCAAAATAAGTTCACTTGCAGGGCTGGACAAAAATCACAACTATAAATCAAACAAACCTATAGCACTCTTGGAGCCCCACGCACGCACACACGCACCAGACGGGGGGAGAGAAAGAGAGGTGTATGAAGATGTAGGAAAATTAATTTAAATTGTTGGAAACATTTCTTATTAAAGTGTTCCTCATATTGATGTAGACACAGCACTATTACAAATCTCCCGAGAAATACCCAATTTTTGGCGAGAAATATCGAGAAAAACACCCAAAGTTTAAAACTCCGACTTTATCACAATATTTTAAAAATCTTGCGAGAAATACAATTTTCTTTTCTTATTGCATAAATATCGCAAGATTTAGCCAAGATTCTAAATGTAAACCACAAATTTCCCAATATTACTGGTTTGATGAATTTTTCAATTGATGATATTTATTATTATTTTTTGCGATCTTAATTATTCTTTAATCATTACCGATATTTAGCCGAGAAATACCTGGAAAAAAACTCCAAATTTGAAAATCTCCCAAGAAAAACTTCAGCCAATAAAAACCCGAGAACGAGATTTGTAACACTGAGACACAGTAACGAGAAAAATAGGGATATACAACAAATGGTAGTAAAAACAAGATATTAACAAAATATGTAAGTGACAGGATTTTCTAAGGAATTTTTTGGGAATTACATATCCATAAGGCAAGCGATGTGAATTTTTTTTAAAGAAAAACTGCATCTGGTTAGGGTAATGTAGCCAGAACCTTCATGCTTTATGCCACTGGATTTTCAAAGGAACTCAACTAAAGCCAACCAAAAGAGGCGAGAATGTCTCCAGAAAGTGAGGAAAAAGTAAGCTGACAAATAGTAGACAAATACCTAAGGAAGACATAAAGAGACCATTCCAAGAGCGTAATCTCAACAGTCTCCACGTTGGGGATCCCTTGCTTTAGCTGTGTAGCCAAAGTGTCAAGGGCTCAAGGCGACACGTGGACAATAGGGTCTCTCCTAGGCAAAGCGACGCTTAGGCAGCCCCTAAGCGGTCAAAATTTACTTCTATATATTAAATTGTTAACACTAAATGCATTCATATGGTATAGCAAATAAAGATTAGAAATAAAAATCCTTACAAGATCAACATTAGGTATATCAAGGCCACGAGCAGCAACATCAGTAGCGACTAAGATATTGAAGTGCCCATCTCGGAAGCCTGAAAGTGTCCTTTCCCTCTGATTTTGAGAGATATCCCCATGTAAAGGCTCACACTTGAAACTGCGCCCCATAGCATATGCCAGTCGATCAGCGTCTCGTTTTGTTTGAGTGAAAACAATACATTTCCCTCCTTTTGCATGTTCCTAACGAGCACACATGTGACACCCAAGTAAGAAAGAGGATGGAGAGTAAGAGCAAATGAGTTCAACACTTTAACTTAAGATCTTGCCCTGCATTCGCAATGCAAAAGTAGAATGATAAATCAAGAAAAGCAAACTAACAAAACCATGATACACAGCTTTAAGAGGCAAAGAAAGAAATGAGATGATTGAACCATACTGTTATTAGAGGTCCAATAATGGATGCCTTCCCGTACATGTCTGATGCAACTGAATATAGGGAAATTCCTTCTGGCAACTTCTGATCAGAATCCCCCACCTAATGTACACAACAACAGCCCTGAATAAGTTCGAAATCAAAATAATCAAATAATTCTGGACATGAGAAAAATTTATTAGTCTAGAAAATTTAAATAAAAAGAACCATCTTGCAATAACTCGGCTATCCTTTACAATACCAAAAGAGCATGACCGTAATAACAATGACTAATTAGTAAGAACAATGAATTTGACAGCTTTAAGAATCTCAAGGGCTGTTCATACAAGTTAAACTTGCAATAAAATATGCCACAAAAAGAAATTATTAACTTAACCAGAATCAATAGTGTAACAGCGTCAAGGGAATGCAGAAGCCATGGTCTAATCTGAGTTCACAGACCATACAATTGGAACTAAATTTTGGTGATGATAGAACCACTGTTGAGACAGTAATGCTTCCAAAATAGCATTTTCATCAAGTCTTTCTTCTACATTTTAATTCAAAAACACGATATATTTTACTAACATCTTTGTCTCTTACACAATAAAATCCTGATAATGATAGCAAAGCACCAAAACAACCTACTATCCCATACTAACGATCAATGAGAATTACGAAATGAAAAATTATTTAGGAGAATTACAAACCCTCCCTTTCAACAGTAACGATATTTTCAGAGTACTTGGATTATTTTTGCTCTACTTTTAATCCTAGGATGGCAGGACAAAAAAAAAATGCCTGCACAAGAATGAGAACAACATGGTCCACAGTGTATTGTTAATCACCCATAGGTTGAGCCCAATATTTGCAATGATGGCATTGCAGCACAAAATTTGATACTGAATACATAATACTATATGGAAATCAGTACTGATGGTGATAATGATGACAAATATGCATTACAACAGGTAACAATAAATGAACCAAATGAATTTGTACTCACAAGATCAATAGTTAATGGATCATTTAGGTACTTCTGGCTAAGCTTTCGTATCCAACTTGGCATTGTGGCAGAGAACATCATGCTCTGACGCTTCTGCGGTAACTTGTCTAAGATTATTTCCACGTCTTCATCAAAGCCCACAGCAAGCATCTGATCAGCCTCATCAAGAACAACAAACTGAACCTCTGACAAATTTAAGGAACCTCTCTTAAGCAGATCAATAATGCGACCAGGTGTGCCAACAACTACATCAACACCATAGTCAAGCGTGTTCATTTGACGTGATATGGGCACACCCCCATACACACAGATGGTATCCAAGTTGGGGCCAGTCTCGTGGAATTCCTTCTCGACTTGTCGAGCAAGTTCTCTGGTTGGAGCCAAAACCAAGGCCAAAGGGTTCCTTCCACGCCTGTAGGTTGAACAGTGAATGCACATTGTGAAAAAACAAAACATGAATCAAATCAAGCACTCATATCCCTGCCTACTGATGCATCCACTATAAAAATATTTAACTTTAGTAGTAACTAATTGTGTGGCGGAAGTCAACTAACCCATGCTTAGCATTGAACCGAATGATTTTATCCATTATGGGGATCCCAAAAGCTAAAGTTTTCCCTGTTCCCGTTCTAGCCCGACCAATCATGTCACGCCCCTGCATTGCAGGTTCCAGCACAGCTCTCTATACATAGACAAACAAAAAAATAAGTAAAACCATCATTTTTTTTTTTTTTTGCACAGGTAAAAACAAAAGTGAAGCATTGAGGGTTCCATCACAGCTCTCTATACAAAGACGAGTGGAAAAAAAAATAATAATAAAGAACATCAATTAACAAATACGTAAATGAATATCAAAACTCTCTCCTCTCTCTTTTGATCTCTTGATATAAATACATACATATATCTGCGAGTATACATGTGTGCGTGGTGCTGTCAAAGACGAACCAAAGCGTAAAATCATGATAGGTAGATTTGAATTGAAAGATTAGAAAAAAGATCCCCTAATTTTTTATAATCCATCATATAACACCATAAATTTGTCCATTTCACCATCAAATATTAACATTTCACTGCCACAAAGTTATTTGGCGCTAAGAAAAGACATGATTTTAATTTATATACGTACCAAAGGGCATGTGGCTCAACCAAAATCTCATGATTTATCCCAAATGTTCTGATTGAATCTACAGTGTCTGTTGAAAACAAGGAAATTTCATGATTTATCCTAAATGCTCCAATCGAATCTACGATGTCCATTGAAAAAAAGTCAGAGTTTCAAGTGAAAATATGAAGCCTAATTTCCTGTCAAGTCATGCTTCTTTTCTTAAGATGAAAATAGGTGGCAAAAGTGGGTATCATATGGAACTCTGTACCTAGACATATGAATACAAAGAAACTCAAATTTGGAGAGGGGATTTTTAACTTCTCATAATTTGAAATTTGAAAGCCATGATTAAAAATCTTAACCCAAACGATCTAACTACTTAGTTTAAATCCCTTTCGAGAGGAATCCTACGATTTTCATTTGAATCTTACGATTCACGATTTGAATCTTAATTCCTATCAAATATAAGCTTTTCCCTTGAAAACAACTGTCACTGTTTTGAGTTAACCTATAAGTCCCAATTTATTGTGAATTTGTGTTCCATTTTTTAAAAGAAAATGAAAAAAATGGTGGCAAAAGTTGATATTATTTGGAAGCTCCACACCAAGGCACGTATGAACCATAAAGCTCCCTAACCAATCTTTTATTGTAGATCTTCTACATTATTGTTGCCAAGGAAAGTACCTCATTAAACAATTGAAAATACGGTTTTTTACAGGAATGTTTTTCTGAATTGTGTGGTTTAGAAATTCAAAAACATTTAATGAACAATTGGATATAAACTCAAAATTTAAAATGTTTACATTTACACAATAGTTTGATAATGAAAAATATTTGAATGACCAAAATCACTAAAGGGACCAAATTAATCATTGGTTGATGAAGTTGAAATTTTGATTTGTTTGCTTCAGAATTTTTGGCTTTGACTTGACGCTATGGTTTCTCTACTTTTTTTGGAAACCCTTTTAAGTTATCGAGTTGATGATAACAGATTCATTTTTAGTTCATCAAGAAGTCGTTGATAATTTTTTCCAAAGCTAGATGGTTAGAGAATATGTGGATGCTTTTGTTGATAATACATATAAGCTACAAAGAGACATCAATTGAAAGCAGAGTAGTCGAGGTGTTTAGGCGACTAGGCCTGGCTAAGCGAGGCGATGCCCAAGCAATGCCTAGGGGATAAAAATAATTGAATTATTTATATTTATTAAATATACATATATAATATTAATATATACACAGAGCAGTTCAAACCACCAAGGGTTGACAATAATCTAAGCAAATTAACATTTAATGTTGTAAAGTTTGAATGTGAGTCTTTTTCTATTAAACTGTTAGCTGACTCTTTGACTCTATAGATGAAAATATTTTTGAAGACTAAAATATGAGACTTTTTTACCGGACTTTTGAGTTTTAGTAATGCTTTGAAATAGTAGAATTCATAAAATTTTACAATTTTGGAAATACCTTAGCATTTGAAAGTTGAAATTTTGATCTAATCCCTAAAATGTACTAAAAAGTGGATCTTATTCTTGAACTGGAAAGTTGACTTTTTATTCTTCAGGTTTTTAGATCTAAGATAATTTTTATTAAATTCAAATGGGGCCGTGTAACCTTATTTAAAATATAAATATCTTATGCAATGAATCATTTACTTAAATTATATTTATATGTAAATAAGCTATAATACTGTAAAAAAGGCTAAAAGCTAGAGCGGACATGCACTATTTGGTCTAGCCACACCCAGGAGAACGCCCAAAGCTTAGCGCCTAGGCAACCGCCCAGCCATCTTCGCCCGCCTATGTACCCGCCCACAAGACCCCCTTTATAAAACGCCTAGGCGACACCTTAACTACACTGATCAAAAGATATAAGAAAAAAACCAAGTACAAGGCAATTGTCGATGAATATCGCCATGAAAAGACGTTTGAAGTATGGGATTGGATGATGGTCTACCAATGCAAAGAGAAGTTTCCTGCAAGCATCTACAAGAAGTAGAAAGTTTACAAGATTGGTGTAAGCACCCCAATTTTGCACCCCCATTAGTTTTTTCTCACCCTTCAAAACCTTTTTCGAAAACCCTCTTTTAAGTGTCGCGCAGGTACCCCGCTTTTCGGAAAAAGCCCTTAAATAAAAAATTACCAAAATACCTTTGGTAAATTGCTCAAAAAGCTATTATTTTTTCCGAATCAATATCAGGTATTTATCTACTCAATTCCAACTGTTTTCGGGCTCAAATGGACTTAAAAAAGGAAAATCAGGTTTTCGGCGAACCGTAAAGCCACACGTGGCAGGAAAACAACAAAAAATAACCCAAAGATATATTTAAGGGCCCACAGAGGGGTCTAGTCCCCCCTGTGGGCCCCACCAGTAGTGCAACAAACCTCTTTTTTACTCTGTTTGACCAAAGTCAAACATTTTTGCCTTTTAAAACAGCAAAAAATCTGTGGGCCCCCACCTAGTGTTCAAACCGACCTATTTTCCATCATTTTGGACCTTTTCTAAAATATTTGAGGGATTTTGCCATTTTAAACAGTGAAAAATCCTGTTTTTTTAGTCCCACATTGGTTGGGAGTGGCTTCTCTCTTTTTCTTTCCTCTATAAACCAAAAACCTTGTTTTCAATTTCATTCACATCATAAATCTCTTTCCCTTTCTTTTCCTTCTCATTTTCTTCTTGCAACTCACAGATCCCGGGAAATCTGATTTCGAAGAATCGATTCTCAAGAAATTTCATTTCAGAAATCCTTCGGATTTTCCATGCAATAATATTTCTCGAACCTCGGTTGCTTTTTCATCTTTTAATTAGTCTTTAAAAACTTGCTTTTTAATTGCTTAGACTGCTAGCTAAACACGGTCGAACTCCTGCTAAACCGTAACCAACTTACCAACCTAGCCAACCTCAATCGAACCCCTACCAAACCATAATCCATAAACGACCTAGCCAACCCAAGTCGAACCCCTGCCGAACCCTAACTGACCTAGCCAACCCTAGTCGAACCCTTGCCAAACCCTAACTGACCTAGCCAGAACTAATTGAACCCCTATCGAACCCTAACCAACCTAGCCAACCCTAGTCGAACCCCTGCCAAAACCTAACCGACCTAGCCAGCCCTAGTTGAACCCATGTCTAAACCACAGTTCGAACCCATTTCAGCCAAATCCTAGTTGGATTCCAATTCAAACCTAGCCTAGTCAAACCTCTGTTCAAATCTCTATTCCATACCCCATCCAATTGCTCCTTAACATGAGCCTAAACTATTCACAACGCTCCTCAGCACGAGCCTAAACTGCCTCATTGCTCACAGGTAAGAGCTAAAACTATATAACACCATCTCTCAAACCATAACCCTATAACTACATGTGGCTTCATTCCACTGAAAGTGGATACATAGGCAGACCTTCTCGGGTTTAACTCCCCTAGGATAGAACTCCGTCATTGTTTCTATCCTATTTTATTTCATGTATGTTACTGATCATATAACACCGGTCAAGCATATAGATAAAACTACAAACTTTTCTTTGGTTTCCTTTATTTAATTCAAACTTTAGGGAGTAGGCAACCATCTCACAATGGGAGTTTAGGGTACCTTCCTCTAACTCAAATGAATCTCTTACACTAATCCTTGATTTCCAGACCATGCTTTATCCAACCATCTCAGGGATCCTATTTTTCTTAGATCAATAATAGGTGAGGACTGTCATCCATTTGCGATTTATTACCACTGTGTGCGAATTTTCTTGAACGTCCACGTGTCAGCTGCTCCTCAGATTCTGGTTTACTGGTAGAAGGACGGAGGTGAAGGGTGTACACCCTATAATACACTCGGATGCCAAAGTTAGGATATGAAGAAGATGATGTACAGTAAAAGAAGTTGAAATGATAGCAATATTAGTGAAATTTGCCGATCCTTATGCACTCAAACTCTTGGGGTATTTATAGGTTCAATTATGTATGTCCATGCATGCCCATAGATGACCATGCCACTTGCTTTATGATCATTACCAAATATGTCAGACAAATCTTGAGCCTTACGTATCACACGTGTGAACCTACTATTTGTCAAGTCGGTCTAAGGTTGAAAAGCAGCTTGAGGTAACTAACATTAAATGCTAAGACAGTGCTTTTCACCTAACAATAGAGTAGAATAATCGCCTCCTGAGTATTTCGTCCTGTAAGTCAGTCTCGTTGTTAACTTAAGCACAGTTCGTTGTGTATGTGAATACGGATAAAATAACCGTTGTCCAAACAGACGGCTGCTACACTCGTCTTCAGGATAACGAATCCGTTGTCCTGAAGACAACAGGTTCATTCTCAATTTGAATACGTGTATCTCATCCATTGTCACAACAACGAAGATTAGCTAGTCGTCACAAGACTTAATCATTTTATGAATTTTATCCATTACAGCCACTCCTCTTCAAGCTCAATTTTGGTCTGGAAAAGGGGTTAAAATCTCGTGCTTTCAATTAGCTCATGCCATATCCTAAAGAAGACAATGCTTAGTACATTGATCTACTGAAGTAATGGATATCTATTAGCCTCAAGGTTACAACTTTGGGTACCCTTAATAATTTTGATAATAACATAATAATGAAATGTCAATTGTGGTACTAATGATTCTTCTAAGTGTTTGATAATTACTGATCATGAGAACATTAGCACATCTTTCAAGGCATAAAAGAATGGAAATCATTTAAGTAAAATCAAATTGATTTATTTAAGCAAGTCATTCAACCAAGTCCAAGTCATCAAAAAGAATATTCAACTCAAGCCATTGAACACAAGTGAAGACTGAAGTTTGAAGATCATACTCAAAGTTCAAGTCAAATCACCAAACAAGAAAAGAAGATCTAACAGTCAAAACCAAATCTAAAGATTCAAGATCAAGTTGAAGATCAACTCTCAAGAAGACATAATAGTTTAATTTTATTTCATGAGAGTGTCTAGGACTTATATAAGAAGTCCTCAAAGTATGGTTAGTTGAATGCTCAAATACTTAGATTGACCATAGGTGCCTAAGACTTTATTGGACATTATTTTAAAGGCCCTAAGAAATCATAAAAATCAAGCAAAAGGAAAGCCAAAAAACCTAGGAATTCATTCCCATCATTAAGATCTTTATCGAGAGTGAAATCAGAGTTTTTACTCTGATTTCGTCAACGAATTCACAGGGAAGTTTTGAATTCGACGACAAAATGGAGACAGTAAATTCACTGTCTTCACTATTTTTTATCTCGGCGACGAAATGAATTGAGGAACCCAATTTCGTCGACGAAATCATGCGAAACTCTGAAAATGCTGTAACGACTAATTTTCAACGACCTTTTTCGCATTTAATGTTTCACCAACGACCATATTAAATGAAGAGCTATAAAAGAAATTCATAAATGAACAAAAGACAACTTTTGATCAACACATTAACTCTCATCATCTACTCAATCATTCACATTGATTTCAGCAACGATCATACTTTAAAAATCCCCAAAAATCTCATTTGAGTTATTCAACTCCTTTCTTTGAGAGATTTCATTAGAGTATTGTTTAACTCTTATCCAACTCATTTCAGGAGCTTTATTTTGGATTGTAAATCCAAATCCACTTTTATAAAGGAAAGTCAAGAATTGGTGGATTCTTGCAACTGAAGTTGTAGCTTCGAAGAAGTCAAGAGAGGGTTATGCTCTTGCAAGGAAAGGTTTGGTCTAAACCTGGAAGAAAGATTGTAAAGGTTTGGTCTCGACTGTAAGAGAGATTGTAAGCGGTTTGAGCTTCACCCGGGAAGAAGTCTGTACGAGTAAAATCGTGGTGAATCCTTGAAGCTGGAAGCTGAAAGGCGGGGACATAGGCAGGTTGCCAAACCTCGAGAAAAACATCTTGGTGTTTGTTCTCTTTTAACTCTCTACCTTACTCTCTTCACTGCATATATTTTAGAATTGTTAAGTTGCATTCCCTTTGTTATTTTAATTCCGTACAAAAAGGGAAAATTAGTTTTTTATTTGCTAAGACCCTAACCACCACCACCCCTCTAGGGTCAATATCTAGGCAACAATATCTCCCCAACTTTCAATATCTGAAATCTTTTAAGTATCGCATAGACCTTCCCATTGTAGGTGAACAACATATAGACAATAACTCGCTAGAGTCAAGTTCTCTCCCACCTGGGGGAATGATGCAACTAATATCAAAGAGCCTGAATCTTAGCTCAATCAAGCACATAATGAAGAGCCCAATGGAGGTTTAAACTTTAAAGCATTTCCAAAGAAAAAGGACTTCATGGACTGACAAGCATCCCGCTTTATGTTCAAGAATCGGTAGCGGTTTTAAGGGAGACTACCGAGCTCCACGATCCACAAAAATATAATGTAAACACAGGAGAACAATCCCTCTGGTAAGGGGAAAAATGTTGGCATCACTATGAAATCATCACAAGTAAGACCCATGTACAATCCACATCGTCATTGGATTTTCAGAATGTTGGAAGGGGACCCTGGTCGTTTTTCTTATGGGTTTTCAGAATTTGTGACTTAATTTAGAAGGCTTTTAGAAGGGGCTGTTAACTGCTGCCCTGCAATCCAGTAGGCCGCCTAATGTGATTGAGTTTTAGTAGGTTTCATTGATAGAAATTGGATAAAAACCGTCAAATAAGTATAGTCCAACTTAAATTAGAGTTTCAATTTGAGTTAATTTAGGCAAGTTTTTGGTCTATATGAAGGGCATGTAAGGACGGGCTGTATTATGTGTTGATATTCTGAATCTTCTGCCATTATACTGGGATGTCCAGCAATAAAAGGTTTGTTTGAAGTAGTTCTCAAGTTTTTTAAGCCTTCTCTATCGTATCTTCTTAATTTAGACTGGTTTTATGCCTTAGTTTCTCTTCCAAATCTTAGAATTCCAGCAACATATTTGCATTCTATTTTACTTCATGCTTTTGATACAGAACCTTTTCAACTGTAGGAATTAGGAAAGCATGGACTGATCTGCCAAGCTGAAATTGTTACTACCGAAAACTCAATTAATTGTTTCACTTTATGGAAATACATTAACATCTTACATCAACACTATAAGCTAAGCTCAAAGCACTAAATGGAAAACATAAAATGTTTCACAATATTTCCAGAAATTACTATTTCCTTCTTTTCTTTCTTTGTCGTTTCATTTGCCTTGACCCAAATATTTTTTCCCAAACGGCCTAACAAGATCCCAAACATGACTAGAACACAAACACCCAGATCAACCAAATTCAAAATCAAAACCAGACAATAAATTTGAAAGGAAAAGAGTGAAATCACCTGTATAGGGAAGAGCTTAGTGATTCCTTTCTTCGCCAAAGTAGATACAATCTCTTGAGAAATTCCAAGCTTCGAGATTTCAAGTCCCTCATCACTAACTCCACCAACCTTCTTCCCCGACGACTTCTCCTCGTCCAAGAAATCGTCCACTGCATACTCTGCTCGTGAAACCGAAGAGGCTCTAAATTCCAAAGGACCAGTCGAGAAATGAAAATCCCTAACACCAAAACAGAATCCCAGCTTCGGAGGTGCCCTAGAACGCCAAAATGAACCAAATTCGCCGCCAAAAACGCCATTGTTGGTAGCTTCAATCACTGTTACTGACGGAGCAACACGAAAAGCTTCCATGGAAATCAAAGCACTGAGAGTACGCTTCGACGCCATAAAGGCTGTCGAAGCTGACTTCCTAAACAAGAAATTCATCTGTCTGGTGTTCTTCTTGAGCTTGTTTCTTTCTGCTGATTAGTGTAATACAAATAAACCCTAGAAACCTTGGAAATGACACAGAAAATCGAGGGAAGTGAAATCCTTCAGACGGTTTTGGGGGAGACGATATATACATAGGCCCAATGGGTTTTAGCTTTGAAAAATAATCCCCTCCTCGAGAAAGGAAGTGAACCGTCTCGGCCCTTAGAACTTGACACGTGTCCCAACTCCCTATTTTCCCATATTGCTTAGCTTGAGTGGACGCCGGACGCACTTGGGTGACGCACGACACCATAGCCAAGCACGAGGACATCCACAAATGATGGACATGCGGTGTTTTAAAGGGAAAGAGATATTTTGTGGAGAGAAATCAAAATCATTGGAGAAAATTAAATGACTTCTCCCCCAAATTATCGCCATGTGCCCAAACATTTGTGGACTGAGCTAATCTTTCCCCATTGCCCCCATAGTATATGATTGTTCTCAAAATATCCATCTTTTTAAAACACTTCTCATAATGCCCTTATGTCTATTTTATCATAAATGTTGATTTATGAAAAGTCTTAAAACATCTTTCCACCACTATCAACAATTAAAAGTATAGTTTTGAAGAAGAAGAAAAAAAGGAAAATAGGGTTTTACATACATTCGCATGAGATTAGAAAAGCTTCACACTCTTTTCATCTTTCCATCCCACAAAACTCCTCACTCTTTTCTCCTTTAATGGGTGTTTTAGTACAAACTTAATAGGAGTATTCTTGAAAAAATATGAAAATCCCAAAAAATTACAGGTTTCAACGAAGTTTTTTTGTGCTCATGGTCAATACATATATATATACTAATTGATACACATGGCCGATACACCTGCTCAATACTCATATCGATACTCATATTGGTATATATCGATACTAATATCAATACTGGTTGATACACGTGGTCAAGACACTTGTTCAATATCCATATCGGTACTCATATCAATATAAGTCGCTTCAACCTTGGAACACAATCAGTATCGATACGAAATATCGACCCGACTTATTGAGTATCGACCGTACACTATAAATTATTAAAAATGCAAAGAAAATACATGTAAACTCATCTAACATGGAATTTAAGGTTTAAAATCATAAATGTCATGATTATAATCTTTTTTCTCAATGTTAAACTAAATTTTGTATTAAAAAACACAAGAAACCTGAAAATGGGTTTTTTCTCCGTTAATGACGTTCTCTCACAGTCGTGATTAGTAATTTAGAGGAATAAAGCTCTCTTGTGAAAATCTTAGTCGAAACGATAGGTAATAAAAATCTTGAGAACTCTTCTTGATCAACGAAGAAGCTCCATTATTGATAAGGAACGAATGGAGCTCTCCATGATTAAGGAAGAATGGAGGTGACACAAATGTCTTTCATTCAAATGGTTTGAATAAAATGGAAAAAGTTCGCATGTGCGAACTCCTTCACATGTGTGTGAGGGCATTCAGAGAAGGGTTTTTTAAAGGTGTGTATTTTGAGAACAATCGCATACTGTAAGTTCCATATTGTGTTTGACATATTCTGTGACTAGGTTTAGGTATTTTGATGTCTTTGTTTTGGTCATCCAAGTCTAGATTGGTGAAGCTTGAAGAAGTCAAGAAGATTGAAGAATATCCGCTTACGAATTTAGGAAGGTAAGAGACCTAGCTACCCATTACCTATGTTGGAATTGAGCTAGATCAATTAGAAAGGATCCTAGGTGATTAGTGGTGAGCTTAGGAAAGATCCCAAGTGTAGTCAAAACAAAAAATCATGTTTATGGCTTCACCGTTCGACTACTTGTTTATACCGGTCGACCGATGGCCTGTCGTTCGACCGACACATGGCTCTGGTCGACCGATAAGTGAATTTTTTGTATGGGATATTTTAACAGAGTGAGGTTTTATGGACAGTCGACCGACGCAATGTACCGGTCGACCGACAAGCAAGCATTCGATTGGTCATTTGACGTCGGTCGACCGCTAGTTGCAGACTTGCCCAAATCTTTTTCTTTTAAGTTTTCAAGCCTATAAATACCCCTCATTTGTGCCCTAATTCGTAGGGAAAATATTTATGAGAGTTAGAAGAATTGAGAAAACACCTTCTAGGGTTTCCTTTGTTCTTGAGTAGTCATCCTTGCTTCTCCTCTCTCCTTTGCTCTATACTATGCAAGATTAGCCTTCCTATACCTAGAAGCTTGCATTAGGATATTTTAGATGTTTTGAGGATCCCTCTAGATTACATCTTGATATATTGATTAACCAATCCCTCAACACTCTTGGAGTGTTCTTGTCCGGTGTGCATCCGGAACCTTCGATGAAGGAGATCGATCCTTGTAGATCGTGGTTTGAAGAAGCTTCGAGAAGACGTGGCTGGTGATGAACCAGAGCTGCTGAAGTAGAGATCAAGCCTATTGGTTCGTGGTATACAAGTCAAAGATCTGTACCAAGGAACGTAGTGTCATGTCCATGTTGGGTAAGGTCCTTGTCTTGTATTGAGTTATTCTCTTAGTGGATCATTTGAGCTGGACTAGGTCCAGTGGTTTTTCCCGTGAGGGTTTCCACGTAAAAATCTCTTGTGCTGGAGTGTTGCTTTGTGTTGATTTCTTATTAATCGAATTGCTAAATTAAAATCGGTTAGAAATCCTAAGCTAGACCTATTCACCCCCTCTCTAGGTTTAGAGAGATCATCGATCATCGGTAATTTCAATTGGTACCAGAGCGGGTTCACTCATAAGGCTAACACCTGGAGTGTGATCTTGCGTTTATCCGTGATCAATGAGCTCCCTAAGAGAAGGTGGATCCGTTTCTCGTCCCCCGCTTTTCGATGGGAATAATTATGCATATTGGAAAGCTCGTATAAGAGCCTTTCTAAAATTCATAGACGAGTGAATCTGGATGTCAATACAAAATGGGTGGACTATGCCCAAGAAAATCCTCGATGAAGTGGCTGTTGTCACATGTTCGAATGAATGGACCGATGTCAATAATAACGATATTGTATTACAGTACAATTCTCATATTATAATAATATATAATATCGTAATCCGTGACCCTGGGTCACTCAGGGCTATTTCACTCTAATTGAGGTTCCCGACCTCTAATTTTTCAAGTTCATCCAATCATTATCCACGACAACATGTTATCGATCTAGAAAACCACTCACACTATATTCTTGAGTCCACAAACTCAATCAACTGGGCCTTCGCCCATATGCAACCTTTACACCTGAGTCTGTAGACTCACTTATTAACCAACCAGCTGGGCCCACGCTCATTCAAATCATACCTTGAGTCTTTAGACTCAATATACATCTGGCATTCACCCGCATAATCAACGCAAATCATCTGATCTCAGCCACGGTGGGGAACTCGTTCTCACGACATTTCTATCGGAGGCATCACATAACCGTCCACTCTAGACTATCAGTCATGGAGGACTCACATAACACCACCACTATGGATATCAAATTCACCCACTCCCGACTATCAGTCACGAAGAACTAACATAACACCACCACTCCAAACCTAGCCAAAGAAGATCTATGGATATCAAATTCACCTTGTCACAGAGGACTCACTTAACACCACCACTCCAGACCTAGCCAAAGAGGATCTATGGATATCAAATCCACTCACTCACGACTATCAGTCATAGATGACTCACTTAATGTAGAACCCCGAAATTCATTCACCTATTTGGTGAATAGTGCATGTAAATAGTGTTAATGAATAGTGATTTTGATCAAAAATGATATTCGATGTGTTATGGTGTGTGTATTATGAATGAGAAGAGTTAGAACCAAAAGATAATGGTTTATGGGTGTTAAAACCAAGGAAAATGAGTGGAAACACTCTAGGTAAGTCATTAGTAGAGTGAAATCACTCTAAGTGGGAAAAATGGGAAGAACTAGTGGATTCACCAAGTTCTGGTGAATCCCGGTCAACCACCCTCTAAGGCCGGTCGACTGGCTATCACGCAAAAGGCTCAAAATGGGCAAAATAGTAGGTGTTTTGGGAAGGTCGGTCGACCGATTGTGAAAGAAAAACCCAAAATGGGCTTTATAGTAAAGAAATTCACAGGGCCAGTTAACCGCCCCTCCTAGCTGGTCAACCGGACACTTGAGGTTTTGCCCAGTTTGGTATGGGGAACCATTTCATTAAGGGTAGGAAGGTCTTTTGACCTCCCCTTTTCCTATATAAGCCCCAAATTCGTGGGTTAGGGCTCATAAACCCTCAAGGCATCAAGTTAGAGAAATTGGGAGAGTTAGAGAGGAGGAAAGGGGAAGAAGCTAGGGTTTTTCAATTTGGGATCAAGATGGAGCTTGGGTTCATTCTTTCAAGCTTGGATCTCAACTCCTCAACTTCTGCAAGCTTCTCAACCATCTCAAGCCTTGAGATCAAAAGGGGTTTGGATCTTTCCAAAGTAAATACACTTTACTAGCTAGTTTGTTGTAAACCATTAACGAGATGCATGAGTTTCTTGATATGTATAACCTTGTATGTGTGTAGATACACTCTACTAAACTTGGCTTGATGTATTTCATTTATAAAAAATATGGTTTTGTGATCTTTTGTAAACTATAACCATGTTATTAAATGATTAAGGATTTTGCTAGTTATTGGTCACAAATGACCACGTGCACTTCTATGTGATATTGTTGTTAAATCATCAGGAGTTTTGTCTCAAAGTAAAGATTTTCTCAAAATAGGATTGCTTGTAAAGTTTCGTAACCAAGGGCAAGATGCCTTGCTTGTAAAGCTTTGTGAGAACTCGTCTCATAAGGTGTTCCGAGACTGGGAAACACTTTATCTTGAAATAACTCGTCTCATAAGGTGTTCCGAGAAGGGAAATATTTTATCTTGAAAGAACTCATCTCATAAGGTGTTCTGAGAAGGGAAACATTTTGTTGAAATGAATGTCTCAAAGTAGAGCTTGTATCGAATTGTTAGAAGTAAGTTTTTGAAAAGCTTGCACATGCCATATTTTGAAAAGTATTGTAGTTTCCTTTTTTGAATGTTCCAGTATGCTTGTTTCGCTTATTTCATTGAATTGCAATTTTGTCTTGACTTGTTAAGCATGTTATCATTAATGTCTACTACTTGCTACATTAGTGTTTGTATATGCTGAGTATTTCATGCTCAGCCGAACTATTATCTTCGGCAGGTACTTTTAATATTTGTACTCCGGAACCATGAGTCGAGGAGGAGTATGTTGAAGAGCCGATAGGTGGTTGCCCCGAGGGCGATAGGGAACTTGATGCATGGCCCTATCTGGGGTATTATTGAGAGAAGAGAGAGAGAGTGAAATGTATTTTGGGATTTATTTTGGGGTTTACTTGTATATGTCTAAAGTCATCCGTTTGGTACATTGGTAACTTGGAATACATTTGGTATATATAAATGAAATTTTTTGTTACGCTATTGCTTGTATATTTCGCAGGTTGGTCCATCATGATATTGTTTAGTCACGCACAAAGTCCCGCCTATCTCCTAGGGTGGATTTTGGGGCGTGACAGAGGTGGTATCAGAGCCTAGGCATTAGGTTCTCTAGAGTCTCTTAGATTCTGATACCATGATTGAACCAAGGCATTAGGTACGAATAAAGAGTCATATTCCAAGTATAGACTAATCATTTAGTCTTAGATTAAACCGGGGTATACATCGACCGAGTTTAGTGTGTCACACTAGGAAAATTCTACTGTATGTTTATTAGATTATTGTGCATATACCTAGTGTGCGTGTACCTAGCGGGTATTTTATAAATTAAAATGTCAACTGCAACGAGAATCTAGTTTCCAAGTCAGACTCATGTTTTTGCCATTGTTCTCAGGATTTATCATGAAATAAGGCAATCGGGGTCGCGGTTACCATACTCAAGGGAATGGAGGAGATACTACAGAGGGTGAAGAGCAGCCTAACTTTGCCCAGATGTTTAGGACGCTCACTGAGGCAGTGACACTTTTGACCGCCAGACAGATTGTTGATGCTATCACGCCTGCGCCCTTACCTCCTCCCGTACATCACACGGCAGATTTGGAAGCTTTCCTGAGACTTCACCCTCTAAAATTTCCATGGGAGTACTGATCCTATAGTTGCTGAGGCCTGGATCATGCAGTTGGAGAAGACCTTCAGGATCCTTCACTGCATGGACGAGCAGAGGGTTAACTGGGCTACCTTCATTATGGAAGGTAAAATTGAACATTGGTGGAGATCTGCACTGAGATAGAGGGATGCCACCAGAGCAGGGGTGCCATAGACTTGGGAAGAGTTCTTGAACGTGTTCTACAAGTAGTATTTCCCCGAATTCGTCCGGACACAGAAGGAAATAGAGTTCATGACCCTGGAGCAAGGGGACTTGTTAGTGACAGAGTACGAAGTACGATTCACGGAGCTTTCCCGATTTGCTCCACAGTTGATATCCTCAAAGAAAATGAAGGTGAGGCAGTTTGAGAGGGGACTGCGGCCCTCCATCAGAGATAGAGTCTCCATTCTCAGTTTGGTCACATGGGGAGAGATTGTGAACATGGCAAAGATGGCGGAGAAGAGTTCTAAGGAATTCTTCCAGAGGAGGCAGATGGTTAGAGGCCAGTCCAGTGGGCCAGTACCACCAGAGATAAGGATCCGGCCAGCCCCTTATCAGACTACAAGGCTTACTTAGGCTCAGAGACCTCCATTAGTACCTCAGGCTCCTCGCCCTGCTGTTTCTTAGGCCACTCGATACGTGCCGCCTACGTCCTTGGCATTGGGTTTTGAGGTCTGCACTTTCTGTGGCAAGAGCCACAAGACTAGGGAGTGTCGGAGACTGTCCGGAAGATGTTTTGTCGTGACCCAAAACCCACCCTAGGAGTTAGAGTGAATCGTGGACGACTAAATCATGACTTGCTTGACAAACCACCTGCAAAACACCCACAGAGCATATACAATAGAGGATAACAGCGGAAGCATAACTATAAGACACAGCGGAAGTCTAACAAACCTCTAAGTATATACACATGGTCCAAGTTTTAATACAAAGAAATCAAAACAAAGAAAGTGCGGACATGCCCGTCAAAATACATGGATATAATCACTCATGCTCACCCACAGCTAATCCACTCAGAATCTAACACCACCTACTAATAACCCTCTACAGGAGGTTCCTCCAAAGGCTCCTCGACGTACTCCTCATCCACCCATGGACCAGGAGCACAAACATCAAATAGAGCAGCAGCTCCCTCAGAACCTGCTGACATAAGAAGTACGGCTGAGCATGGAATACTCAGCGGGTACTAAATACTAACCAACAGTTATAGCAAGAGATAGCAATGCATACCCAGGAAACAATATAGATATATATGAATCAGGAACAGTTAATATCATACAAAGAAATAAGGAAATTCATAATCATGCTTGCAGTTCATGAAAAGCCGATAAAATCCTTGAAAAACACCATGCACTTGACTTAACTTAAAATACCCTTCGCGTAATTGGGAACTTATTTACCGTGTCATGCTTGTATCATGCGTGCCATGTCATGCTATGCGTGTCATGCGTGTATCATGCTTGTTTATTCGTAATTTAAACATGTTCACATGCCTAGTTGCCGTTCATAGTCCGTCGCAATTAGTATCCTATATGCTGAATGATATGCCTAGTTGCCGTTCATAGCCCGTCGCAACTAGCATCCATGCGAAATGTGTATGCCTAGTTGCTATTCATAGCCCGTCGCAACTAGCATCCATGCGTGTCATGCCATGCCTTGAGTATCATGAGATGCTATGCCATGCGTGTAATGCGATGCCATGCCATGCGTGTAATGCAATGGGATGAGAAACCCTTCCCTATGCAATGCATGATCATCTTGTCCTTGCCAAAAGCGAAGTGAAACATATCGTAGGATATGCCCCACCTCTACATCTCGTCCTTGAAAACATCGGTAAATCACGTCATTTCATGCCGTGCTCGTGTAATTGTGTACACACTTGCGATGAAAATTAAATATGACATTTTGGGGAATTCACAATACATTGCACATTACCATATATACAAGTAATAAATTAAACAATTTAGGGAAAGCACGAAAACACACTATCATAACCTTAGCAATTTCCATAAATGTTTAAGCATGCATTTTCTTTATTTATTATTCTTTTCATTCATCTTGGCATTTCATCAAACATGGCGTGTTCATTATTGATTTACCCTACAACATGCTTTTCTAGATGGATTTTACTCAAATCATGCATATATTTTCATTATTGGAACAATGCCCTCCCCATTTTAATCATCACAACACAACCATTGGCATCCAATCGCCCATTCCATCTCGATTCACCATTCACAACCATCCATCTCATAGCACATGTGTAAATAAAGGAAAACAAAGGGAAATAAAGGGAAAAGAAGAACTATAACTAGGAGGGTAGCAAGAAGTACCGACCTTGAACAATGAGGGGAGAAACCCCTTTCCAAAACGACCGTGTAGCTGCTGCCCTAGCTTGGAGAACGCTCTCCACGAGTGTTTGAGCCGTGATCTTGGAGAAGAGCCGAGCTTGAAGTAATCTAGGGTCTTAAAACCCTTTGATTTCTCTTCCAAAGACAAGCCCTAGGTTGGAATCGCCTTCTCCCCTTTCTCCTATTCTCTCAAACTCTCTAAGTGTCGAATGATGCCCTAAAGGCTCGGGCAAGAC
Source organism: Tetracentron sinense (assembly GCA_015143295.1). NCBI lineage: Eukaryota > Viridiplantae > Streptophyta > Magnoliopsida > Trochodendrales > Trochodendraceae > Tetracentron > Tetracentron sinense. Next base: position 40,239,765 of record CM026551.1, on the reverse strand, counting down.
TCTTAAGGTAAGAGTAAATTGACCAAAAGACCATAATACCCTTACTGAAATTTCTGCAAAAACGCGAGTACCGAGCGATCGGTGTTAATGACCGATCGATCGGTTGCCTACCGATCGATCGGTTGCCTACCGATCGATCGGTTTCATAACCGAGCGATCGGTTTCATAACCGAACGATGGGTTAAAATTTCACTCTCTGGAAAATTTTCCCATACAAAAATCTTGACCAGTCGATAGCCTCCGAGCGATCGGTTTTGGACCGATCGATCGCTCCATGGACCGAGCGATCGGTGGTCTGTAGGTCCAAACTGTTTTGGCCATAACTTTTGACTCGTTCGTCCGATTTTGACGATTCAACTTGCGTTGGGTTCGTACTTCGAAAACGAACATTTCTGACATTTTAGAATTTCCAATTTCTTCTTTATTTATTAATTATATCTCTTTAAAGGCAAAATGGCAACGAAAGTGTCATGCATTAAATGTGAAAAAGTCCGGGGCTCTACATGTTTTCATTGTGGCGACCATGGTCACCAGATCAGAGATTGTCCTCGATGAGAATTATCAGTCCAGCCTCAAGGAAGTAGACCCCCAATCCAGCAGACTGCTTCACAAGGGTCTTCACAAGCTTCTGCAGCTAGACCCGCACGGCCCACATAGACCACACAACCGTCTCACAAGACGAACCAGGGTCAGGTCTTTGTCTTGACTGAAAAAGACGCACATGCATCAGACGATGTTGTGCAAGGTACGCGCAAGTCAAGTTTTGAGTTTAAATCTTGATGATGTGTTATATGTGAACTATATACGAAATATGCTATTATGTAATTATATATGAATTATATTGTAATGTACGAATTGATGAATGCTAAATGCCAATTTTTAATATAGTTAATTATGAACCTCAGGCACCTTGCTAATGAGCGAGTGTTTAGCACGTGTGTTGATCTACACGAGATCAACACATTCATTGTCTCGCCTAATTTCACCAAGGGCTTTATTTCAGAGCCGAGTTGACTACCTCAGGAGTTATCCATTTCGACTCCACTCGGCAAGTCCGTGGATGCAGAGAAAGTGTATCGGGACTGCACTGTACAAGTTGGGCAGCATGAGTTGTCAGTCGATCTAATCATCCTTGAGTTCAAAGATTTAGACTTCGATGTCATTCTCAGGATAGATTGGCTTGCCGCACACCATGGGCACATGGCTTGCTTCGAGAAGAGTGTAGATTTCAAGCCGGAGGGTGTTAAGCCATTTCACTTCCATGGGCTACGAAGGAGAGACATCGCCTGCTTTGCAGCTTTGAGTCTCTCTAACCCGGAGGCACGAAACTATATAGCCATCCTGGTTGTGTGCAAGTATATGGATGTATTCCCCGATGATTTGCTGGGTTTACCTCCTGATTGGGTGATAGAGTTTGCTATCGAGCTTGCTCCAGGCACTACTCTAATTTCTAGGGCTCCATACAGGATGACCCCAGTTGAGCTTAAGGAGTTGAAGGAGCAGCTTGAAGAGTTGCAGCATCTCAATTTCATCCGACCGAGTGTGTCACCAAGGGGAGCTCTAGTACTCTTCGTGAAGAATATGGATGGGTCGATGAGGATGTGCATCGACTACATACAGCTGAATAAGGTCATGATTAAGAACCGTTATCCATTGTCTCGAATAGATGACTTGTTTGAACAGTTGAAGGGATCGAAGTTCTTATCGAAGATTAATCTCTGATCAGGTTATCACCAGTTGAAAATCAAGGATGAAGACATCCCAAAGACTACTTTCAGGACTCGGTATGGGCACTACGAGTTCATAGTCATGCCTTTCGGTCTAATGAATGTATCAGCGCTGTTCATGGATTTGATGAACCGGGTGTTCAGGCCTTTTCTCGATAGATGTGTCATTATCTTTATTGACGACATCTTGATGTATTCCCAGACACGATAGGATCATGATCGAGACCTTCGCCTTACACTTGAAACTCTTCGAGAGCATCGCATGTATGTTAAGTTGAGTAAGTGTGAATTTTGGTTAGAGAAGGTGGCATTCCTTGGTCATGTGGTATCTGTCGAGGGTATTTCAGTAGACTTTGCAAAGATAGAGGCAGTGATGAACTAGGAGAGGCCGAAAAGTGTTACCAAGATACGTAGCTTCCTCGGTTTGGAATTATACTACAGGAGATTCGTAGAAGGATTCTCCAGCTTAGCGGCACCGTACACGTACTTAACGCAGAAAAATACCAAGTTCGCTAAAAGTGACAAATGTGAAGCGAGTTTCACGGAGTTGAAGAAGAGGCTTACTACGGCCCCCATTCTCACAATGTCATCGGGGAGTGGAGGTTTTGTAGTCTACAGTGATGTATCGAATATCGGGTTAGTATGTGTGTTGATGCAGCATGGGAAGATCATTGTATAAGCTTCGCGGCAGTTGAAGGACCATGAGGGAAACTATCCTACCCATGACTTGGAGATTGTCGCGGTTGTGTTCGCATTGAAGATTTGCCGGCACTACCTTTATGGGGAACAGTTTGATGTATTCACGGATTACAAGAGCTTGAAGTATCTATTTTCCTAGAATGAGCTGAATCTTAGGCAGCGTCGTTGGATGGAGTTCTTGAAAGACTACGAGTGCTCCATTCAGTACCACCGAGGTAAGGCAAATGTGGTGGCAGATGCTCTTAGTAGGAAACCTCCTAGACTCATGGCACATATAATGGTGCGGGAGTGGAAGTTATTGGAAGATGTGTGCAACCTTGACATCAGCTTTAGTCTTCCTACCTATGGGCCAGTAATGGCTAACATCACTGTCAAGCCATACATTATGGACTAGATCCAAGAGTTGTAGGATTCTGATGCCGAATTGCTTGCCTGCAGAGATAAGTCGATTAACAGTGGGAATAAAGATTTCTCCGTGAATAGTGATGGTGCAATCATATTCATGGGAAGGCTATGCATACCTGCCAATGAGGTTATGAAGTGTGATATCTTGGATGAAGCCCACAGGTCCAAGTATACTACTGTACACCCTGGAGTTATGAAGATGTACCAAAACTTGAAGAGGCACTATTGGTGGCGGAATATGAAGAGGGAAGTGTTGGCTAGGTAATGACCCTGAAGGGGGGGTGAATAGGGTCTAAGACAGTTTAAAAAATTTATGGACTCTAAGTCCAAGATGCGGAATTAAAAAATATTTGCAATACAAGATTAATCAAGAAAGGTACTCAAAGTAAAAGAGAAGAGTTAGAAGAAGCAAACACAGAGATTTGTTCACGAGGTTCAGCAATGCAACCTACTCCCCGCCTTAACCTTCCAGTTAGAGGATTCACCACGATTCTTTAATCGCACAGACTACTTCACTGGAGGAGCCCAAACCTTTACAATCTCTCTTACAGGTCGAAATATTACCTTTACAAACTCTCCTTTAGGCCGAGTTGGAACCTTACAAGAGCACCTCACTTTCTTGCTAAAAACTGAAACAACAGCTTCAGTGCAAGAATCCTAGATTCTTGACTTATGTCAATAAATGAGTTTGGATTTGGAAATCCAAAATAAAATCTCCTTGAATGATCTGGATAAGAGTGGAGTATAATTTATAATAAAGTCTCTCAAAAGAAATTGGAGTTGAATGAGCTCAATAGAAATTTGGGGATTTCTATGTATGTGAGTGAGTGAGAAATCAAAGTAATGAAGGAGTGATCAATAAAACTAATTTCAGTGATCAAGGGTTTGTTGTTAGTTCATAAATGAACTCCTTTTATAGCACTTGATCCAATATAACCGTTGAAGAAACATTAAAAGCGTTTTAGGCCGGTGAAAACTAGCCGTTATAACTATTTTCTATTTCAGACTTAAATTCGTCGACGAAATGGAGTTCCCACTTGAGTTCGTCGCTGAATTATGAAGACATTACGCAAATTTCATTTCACTGTCATCAATTCGTCGCCGAATTCAGATGACTCTGAGAATTTGTCAACGAATTCAGAACAAATTTTTTGAATTTGTCTTGGATCAGATCAAAGAGATGAGAATGAATTCCTAGGTCAATTAGCTATGTTTTAACATGATTTTATGATTCCTTAGGGCCTTAGAATGATGAACAAAAAGTATCCTAGGCTCCTATGGTCAATCTAGGATCTTTGAGCATTCATCCTACCATTCGTTTTGAAGACTTCTTACATAAGTCGTAGACACTCTCAAAGCAAAAAGGAGAAAATACAATTTACACGCTTCTTGAGAGACGATCTTAGGTCTTGATGATTTGACATGTCTTCAGGGACCTGACTTGAACAATGGTCTTATCTTGTGTCTTCAATTGTATACTTCAAGTTGAACTTGCTCTTGGATAATTTCCATCCTTGACCCTGGTTTGAGTGTTTTTTTCCTTAGAATCTGAAATGCTGAAGCACTTGAACACATTTATTAGTACTTTAAATTTCATTTCGTTATTGTGTTATTATCAAAATTAGTAGGAGTACCCAAGGTTGTAACCTTGAGGTTAATAGGAAGTCACTGAGTATGTGTCGAAATGCTTAGTTTACAAACAGGTGAAGGCCGAGCATATGAGGCCAACAGGTCTTTTACAGCCCCTCCCTATTCCCGAGTGGAAATGGGAGAATATTTCAATGGATTTTATGGTTGGCTTGCCACGCACGGTGAAGGACTCCGATGCAATTTGAGTAGTGGCTGACCGTTTGACAAAGTCCGTCAATTTCTTGCCTTATCGGACTACGTTCAACTCGAACCAACTCGCAACACTGTACACCAAAGAAGTGGTTCGGTTGCATGGAGTGCCAACCAACATTATTTCAGACAGGGATCCGAGATTCATTTCTAGGTTCTGGAAAAGCTTTCAAAGCGCTATGGGTTCCCGGTTGGACTTTAGCACCGCTTTTCATCCTCAGACAGATGGGCAGACCGGGAGGGTAAACCAGATTATAGAGGACATGTCCGAGCTTGCATGTTGGACTTCAAGGGCAGTTGGGAGGATCACTTGTCGTTGGTTGAGTTCGCCTACAATAACAGTTATCAAGCGAGCATCCAAATGACACCTTTCAAGGCCTTATATGGTTGAAGATGCAGATCTCCTCTATACTGGGATGAAGTTGGAGAGAGAAAGATATTGGATCCCGAGTTGAACTTGGGTTCATTCTTTCAAGCTTGGATCTCAACTCCTCAACTTCTCCAAGCTTCTCAACCATCTCAAGCCTTGAGATCAAAAGGGGTTTGGATCTTTCCAAGGTAAATACACTCCACTGGCTAGTTTGTTATAAACCATTAATGAGATGCATGAGTTTCTTGATATGTATAACCTTGTAAGTGTGTACATACACTCTACTAATCTTTGCTTGATGCATTTCATTTATAGAAAATAGGGTTGTGTGATATTTTGTAAACTATAACCATGTTATTAAATGATTAAGAATTTTGCTAGTTATTGCTCACAAATGACCACGTGCACTTCTATGTGAAATTGTTGTTAAATCATCAGGAGTTTTGTCTTAAAGTAAAGATTTTCTCAAAGTAGGATTGCTTGTAAAGTTTCGTAACCAAGGGCTGAAAGACAGGAATATAAAATTTTTCGAAGCACTATTTTAAATTCAAACTTGATTTTCATCTAATCAAAATCTTCCCAAGGGTCATCTTATGATCAAATTAAATCATGGTGTGAGGAACTGTGAGCGCGAGATTTTACCTCCGGATGTCACAAAGGGGGGGTATATGTTGAGAGTCGCTACCTATTTAATTCAGAAGGGATAAGTTCCTGGGTAGTGAATAAGGTCTTGATCTACGTGAGAGTTCTAGGTAAGAGATTCGGTTAAATCTCAGGGAAGGTTTTAGGCACCTCAGGACCTCCATTTTACATTGGTTCCCTATTTTCTAGGTGTAAGTCAAATTAAATCAAACTTTATTCAAATGCCTAAGTGTTTAGAGTAATATTAACCTAAGAAAAGAAAGCTAACTAGGGTCAAACCCGGGTTGGGTTGCCTACGTACTCACATTGGGGTGAGATCAAACCGAGTGTAGTTCTGGCACATGGGCCCGTTGTCATGGCCAACTTTTTGATTTTGCGGAACAACCGTGCGGCGCCTCAATCATCCCATGATCTTGGCCAGCCTTACACCATTACACTATCCATCCATTGAACCGACCCAATGTCTCGTGCTACAATGCTATGACAAGGTACGACCCACTACCGAGTCCCATCCGCTAAGCTATACTCAGCTGGCTTACGCATCACTTTATCGTGTCGCACCTGACACTCGTCCAACACATAAGGTTCCCGCATTACCGAGGTTCCGTCTCAAGCATCTCTCATGATGCTAAGGCTTCCCGATCAAGCCGACCATCCAACACGGCCCGATATTCTCGAACACGACTATCGGTCATCCCCACACATCGCGGATAGCTTAGGAGCGTCACTGCCCCATTTACCGAGCATTGAGGGCATAGCGCCCACAACACAATCCTCGGTCCTCTAACCGAGTATCCCAACCATACCTCGCGTCCCTCCTAGACGACCATGATGCATACCGCACAGTTAAAGGTCATACTAGGATGAAACCTCTTGCCCGAAGGCTCTTGCGCAGTGCTAGAAAGTCCATCTCCTTTGCACCGTCCTTGGATGCTCCAACAACCATCCAAGATCCCCTTCAGGATCCTAGAGCCCGCCCCCAACTCCTTTAGGGTTGCTCATTAGGTGGCTCCAGATGTGCCACAAGGGAAGGTAGAGCTACGCCCTTCTCCTCAATGTGGATGATAAACCTTTCACCCTTTACCGGAAGGAAACATCACCATTGCTGGTGGAGTCATACTGGTCTTTTATGGAACAGTACACTAAATATCCACAAACCGTCTGTACCATTATACTCGTATTAACTTTCTCTTCGAATGAAGGTACTATCAGTCCTACATCCAACATACCATGTAGGCCCCACAACACTTGCCCACATGTGTCCGACCAAGCACCAAACTCAAGCTTCACTCCATAACTCTTCATGTGCACTTCACCTAAACCATAGTACCTCGTACACCACATCAAGACATCTACATGTCCCTTTACTTCGGTACCTCAACACTAAGGCACCAACCTTGCACCACGCTGCGCTATCGCTTGCATAGTGCCTCGCCTATCTCCTAGGCATCGCATTGGCATCCTTTGCCCATGCTCAGGCCATCCCGGCCCAGTATCATGGTCATGGCCATACTTGACAACTTATGACCGTGACACCGTGCCAAGGCTAAGGTGTGTGTGTGTATGTGCATCGGAGTGGCTAAGGGTCTAGCCCGGAGATTAGGGTTTGGTTGACCGGGTTGGTCAAGTGCAAGGTTTAGGTCCGGTAGGCCAATGGATAGTCCGGTAGACTAGGATTAGGCCCGGTAGGCCAAGGTTAGGATTGCTAACCAGGGTTAAATGTCAAGGTAACCATGGTTAGGGTTACTAACCATAGTTTTGGGGAAGCAAGGTTGGGTTTGGTAGGTCAAGGGTGGGCCCGGTAGGCTTAAAGATTAGGCCCAGTAGGCCAAAAGAGATTTAAACGGAGTTAGGATTGCTAATTGAGGTTAAATGGGGAAGTCAACCATGATTAGGGTGACTAACCATGGTAAGAAAAGCCAAAGCAAAACATTTTAAACATTTTGCAATTCATAATATTTTTTTTAGCATTTTTTTAGATTTTTTCAAGGGCTAAGAGGGGCTTAACCATGGTTAAAAGTTAACCGATTGAGTTAACTTTGGTTAAAGGTCTGGTCAGATTTGGAGTGGGTCTATATAGCTTGACATGGCCTAGAATGACCTCTTACTTGGTCTAGGCCCTGTGCAAAGCCTAAAATACAGAAAATCAATAATGACGGTAAAAGGATTACCGCCATTACCAAGCATTTCTGGCACTGGTTTGTAAGCATGGGGAAGGTTGAGGGTGACACCCCTGGCCTGAGGTGGGCTCAACCTTCCCCAGGCTGAGGTGGCCTCAAGGGGGCCGCGAACACACTGTAAATGGGATCACATAATGGCGGTAGACTGTCTACCGTCATTATGAAAAGTCTACTTCTCTAGTATTTTAACCATGGTTAGAGAGATAGGGTGACCCTGGAAGGACCAGGGTAGGTAGAAGAAGGTCTGAGGGATCCAGTCATGGCCCTGGAAAGGACCAGGGCCCACCCAAAAGGGTGTTAAACCTACTGTGATACAGAACTCCAGGAATGGCGATGGCGATACTGAGATTACCGCAATTCTGGTATTTCTAAGAAACTTAAAATTTTACCCCTAGGGGTGGAACCCGCTCGTATCTAGGGGATCCCTCATTGACTGAGGATCCCCTAGAAAGACAGGGGTGCTTCCATGCATAGTGGGGGTCATATACCCGAGAATTTTTCCTCAAGGGGGTTCCCCCATGCCTATGGGCCCGTGGAGTAGGACTAGGAGCCTTACATGGTTTTTATAGAAGTAAAAAAAGGTGAGGGAGGTCATACCCTCTACTACAAAACTCCATGGTTAGAGGTGGTTCACAGTGGTGAGCTGGTGCACAATAGCAGAGGGCTGTGAGGGGGCTGGGGAAGCTCTTGGGCTACCTAAGGTCTCCCCTAAGGGTGTGAACAGAGGTTCGAATGTTGGGTGTAAGGCTAGCCGAAATCCAACAGGGATTCTCTGTGGGTTTTTGGAGTGGTTAAACCAATGGAGGAGGGGGGGTTCTTATAGGTTTCAAGGGACCCAGGGGCACTCTAGGGTTTACCAGGAGAGTGGAGAACAAAAGGGAGGCAAAGAGGAGTTGTCCAGGGGGGTGCCAGCTGTGTTTCGAATAGAAACCCAGTAATGGCGGTAGAATATCTACTGCTATTCTAGCTTGTTTGCTAAAAATGGCCCAACCCCTACACATGAACTGAAACACTGTTCATTTTACCATATATGGAAATGGTGGTAATATCATTACCGCAATTCCTGAAAAATTCAAAAATAGGGTGTGGGCCCCACTCCAACCGGTCCTGAAGGTCTGTGGGCCCATGTTTGGGCCCACAGATGGTTTTGGCTTTGGATTTTGAGGTTCTTGGGCCCTAGGGTTTGACTAGGGTTTTATTTAGGGATTGACTAGGGTGTGACTGGGGTTTACCTAAGGATTGACTAGGGTTTTACTTAGGGATTGACTAGGGTTTACCTAGGTTTAGGGTTTGTCATTGGGTTTGACTAGGGTTTTACCTAGGGTTTACCTAGGGTTAGGGTCTTGACTAAGCTTTTACCTAGGGTTTGACTAGGGTTTCCTAGGGATTGACTAGGGTTTACTTAGGTTTAGGGTTTGACTAGAGTTTTACCTAGGGTTTAAGGATGATTAACCATGGTTAAAATGTTTAACCATGGTTAAGGGGTATAAAAATTAGGTGCTTACTGCTACCTCTCTTTGTCGAAGAGTGCCAAGTTGGCGAATGACCGGCAAAGACTGAATCATCATATTTTTACACCAAGATAGGATTTTAGGCAATGGTGATATGTATGTATGCAATACAAAGACAGGTGCAATGCGCCCACCTATACCTGCTAGGGATATGGTCGACTTATGCTGTGGAAAACGAAAGTGGTTAGGGTCACTCTCTGGGGAATGAAGAGTAGTCTGTGCTACTTATGCTGAGGATTGACAGATGCTATGAAAGATGACATGTCCCGGAGGCGCTAGCCAGATTGGTTGCTATGGCATTATCCGAAGGTGTTTAACCAAAATAACCGAAGGATATGCGGAGTGTCAGAAGGAGGACATGCAAGAGGCGTAGCGGTATGGCAAGCAAGTTGCCAAGGTACACGCAGAATATTAAAGATACACAGGGTATCGAATGGAACATGCAGGAGGTAATGCCGCAGTATGACGAGTTTATCGAGGGGCACACAGGATGTCAAAGACACACAGAGGTGTCGAATGGAACATGCAGGAGGTATCGCGGTATAACGAGATTGTCAAAGGATACACAGGATGTCAGGGACATGCAGGAGATAATGTCATTATATGACGAGATTTTCAAGGGCACACAGGATGTCGGGGACACACAGGGGTGTCGAGGGGGACATGTAGGAGGTATCGTGATATGACGAGATTTGTCAAGGGATATACAGGATGTTGAGGATATGCATGAGGTAATGCCACGGTATGACGAGATTTTCAATGGGCACATAGGATATCAGGGACAAACGTGGGTGTCAAAGGAGACATGCAGGAGGTGTAGCGGTATGACAAGCGAGTTACCAAGGTACACACAAGATGTCTAGGACATGCAGGAGGTAATGCCTCGATATGACGAGATTGTCAAAGGGGCACACAGGATGTCGGGGACATGCAAAAGGTAATATCGCGGTATGACGAGATTGTCAAGGGACACACAGGATGTTAGGAACACATGAGGGTGTCGATGGGGACATGCAGGAGGTATCGCGGTCTGACGAGATTTGTCAAGGGATACACAGGATGTCTGGGACAGGTAAGAGGTAATGCCGTAATATTACGAGATTGTCAAGGGGCACACAGGATGTCTGGGACACACGGGGGTGTCGAAGGGGACATGTAGGAGGTGTAGTGGTATAGCAAGCGAGTTACCAAGGTACACACAGGATGTCTGGGACATGCAGGAGGTAATACCGCGATATGACGGGATTGTCAAGGGGCACACAGGATGTTGGGAACATGCAGGAGGTAATGTTGCGGTATGACGAGATTGTCAAAGGGCACACAGGATGTCGGGGATACACGGGGATTCAAAGGGGACATGTAGGAGGTATCGCGATATGACGAGATTTGTCAAGGGATACACAGGATGTCTGGACATGCAGGAAGTAAAGTCGTGATATGACGAGATTGTCACAGGGCACACAGGATGTCTGGGACATGCAGGAGGTAACGTCGCGGTATGATGAGATATTTCAATGGGCACACATGATTTCGAGGACACACGGGGGTGTCGAAGGTTGTGGCATGTCTAAGAGGCACTAGCCAGATTGATTTTGAAATGGCCTAGGGGCGTTAGATTTTGATGATGTCATGCAGGGTGTAAAGGCGAGGATACTTTCACATGACTCTATTAACTGCGACTCACGGGGATGCACGGTGTCGACTCCTGCTGCTTGTCTTGCCGAGACTGCTTGATGTAGGTTGGTACGACCAAGTCTCGGTACCGGAAACTCTATTTAAAAAAATGTTTTTAGAAAAGTATTGTGGACTTTTGCAAATTTTTTTTATTTTGATAGAAAGAATGCTTAGCTAGTTTTTAGATTTGCCAAGAAATTGTCTTTGTTAGGGCTTAGGAGATTTTGTAGTCAGTCTTTTACTCTCGAAGAGTGGAGTATGACACGGAAGAGGTTTTGTCACCGCTAGGGATATTTGGGAGAAGACATGTTTGTCTTGCTGCCGTTGGAGATTGGGGACTCTGGCTAGGGAGAAGCTTGCTGAAGAGCAATTAGAAGCTTTTAGACTCTTGTTAGGGAGAGTATTGTAGAGAGCAATTGGAGGTTTCTACTGAGGATCCGCTGGGGGAATTTGATACTGTTGTAAGCCGCTACTATGGATTTACTGGGGAGTGGAACACTGTGAGAGACCATTAACTGTCTGCTGGGGAGTTGTTCTTGGTGGGACCTATTGGGGATTCGGTGAGACTGATTGCTGCTAGATTTTGTTGCCAAACTGCTCTTCAGCTTTTCTCTATTTTTTACTATTTTTTTCAATAAAATCCTCTCAGATGAAGAGGGGGTTTGGCAGACCCCTACCGGTTTTATTAAAATGAACCTTTTTTTTTTTACCCTTGAAATTGTTAGCTTTTAGGTTTCTTTCTAAAGCCTTCATCTTGATTTTGATGATAACACAATAATGAAAGGATATTTGTGTTACTAATATCTCTATGGGTTTAAGTGAATTTCAGTTAACCAAGAGCATTAGCAAGCCATTCAATGGAAAAAACATAAAAAGTTCATCTATGATGAAGATTCATCAAGCAAGTCAAAGCAAAGCCATTTGATCATTTTTTTTTTATTTAAAAAAAACCTCTCAGAAGGAGAGGGGGGTTTGGCGAACCCCTACCAATTTTATTAATAAAAAAGAAATGGGGGGACATAAACCTTACCCCTACAAAGACTCACATTAGGGGGGGACATAAAGCTTTACCCCTAACGAATAAACAAAAAACGGGGGGGACATAAAACCTTACCCTTAAGAAACAAATACAAAAGAAGGGGGGACATAAAACCTTACCAAAAATAAACAAAACTCAATCTCTATTAACCAATCTAACATTACCTAATCCAGCTTGATCAAGAGAAATAAGGGATATGAGACGATGAGGACTGAACTGATTAGGGAAAATTTCACCTGAAGTTTGAGAAGTACATCCTTGAATAGCAAGAAAGTCTGTAACCATGTTAGCTTCCCTAAAGATGTGATTAATAGAAGAGCAAATGTGAAACACTTGATGGATCTTCTTATTCCAATACCACACCTGCCAAGGATGATTAAAAATACTCTTCCAAGCTTCAACTAAAGATTTAGCATCAGATTCAACATTCACTTGAAGATATCCAAGTCTTTGACACAGAGGAAGACCATCCAAAAGATCTCGAGATTTTGCAACATAATTAGTACAGTTCCCATAGAAAGCATAAAAGTAAGCTATCATCCTTCCCGTGTGGTCTCGAATAATACCTCCTCCTCCAGCTATTCCCGGATTGAATTTATAAGCACCATCCACATTCAGTTTTATTCTATCATGAGAAGGCTGAATCCATTTGATGTAAGAAATAATATTTCTTCAACGATCAGGAGGAGACAAAATATTGATGATGGAAAGATCCAAAGTTTTTCCGGTCGGTAAGGATCCCAAATCAACCATCCATTTGTGAATTCTTGTCTTCATCACATCAACAGACATTTGAGCATTCTTAAACCTACGAGTGCATCTTTCTTTCCAAATCTCCTATATGATTATAAGAGGAAGCACCAGAAGAACTTCATTATGACGCCTGTCTGAAGCTCTAAATCGTCTCTTAATTAAGCATTGAATATTATCACTGAGTTGAGGAAGAACTGAACATAAATTACCAAAGTATCTCCATAACACACCTGCAATATCACTTTTAAATAAGAGATGAGATAGAGTTTCAATATTACCTTGAGCAAAACAAGAACAACAGCTTGCTAAGGGAATACCAACAGATTGAACCTTAAAGTCAATAGGAACAGCTCAATTCATTACCTTCCAACCAAAAATTTGGATTTTTTTGGGAATAATATTATTCCAAACATACCTAGTCCAATCTTTCGGAAGAGCAGAATAGCGAATAGAGTTCCAAGCTGATTTAACTGAAAACTTACCTTTAGGACAGAGATTCCATATGAACGTATCTTCTAATTCAGAAGTAAAAAATTATGCATTTCTAATATCAGTCTCAATGTATTCAGGAAGATAATCAGAAAAAAAGACTAAAATCCCATCCCCCATTATCATCAAGCATACCCGAGATAATAGGAAATGTATGAGGAATGTTAGAAACTATCATCGCTAATGCCTCTATTGATATCAACAGAAGATTTTCCACCACTAATTCCTAATTTTTAAAAGATAAAAAAAGGCATTAGCGATGGAATGGAATCCGTTGCTAATGCCCTTTTTTCAATTATATATATATATATGGAGAGAGAGAGAGGGAGAGAGAGAGAGTATCATTCTAATGAGTCATGCTCATTGAAACTTGTAATGAGCGGTCCCTAATAATGTGACACATGGAAAGTTTTTTCAAAATCTACCAGTTGGATGTCAAGACAGGTTGCTCGAGGGACATGTGGCAAAAAATTAGCTTGATCAGACAAATATAGACTGTCTTGTCAAAGAAGGGAAAATCGACCATTTCTATATCATAGGTAGGGTCTAGTAAACCCTAAGGGGTTAATGCTGCAAACTAAGGTCTAATCGGGCGTTCTAAACATATCCGAATGGACTGATTTTTTTTTTACACGTGTCTCCAATGGCCCGAACTTAGCATCCAACAAAGTATGCCACGTGTCATCTTTCTAGAGGAACACCCTACCTCCCAAATCCCTCTATAAATCCTTGTATTCTCAACATTTTGCCTCTTAAGTCATCCATCTCTGCCCTCATACGAGCCTCAATAGCCGTTAAGCCTCAGCATCCACACCCACCCTCCTCTAGTGATCGACATTTGTAGTGGCGCCTGATCCACAAAATTGAGTAGGAGTGACACCCAACCTGTAAGTATGGGCGCAACCCTTTTCGTCCGCACCCATGACCTGGGTGAAGACCTCATTACAGGCAGTGCTACTATCACTACCCTCGGGACGCTAGCAAGCAATATGCTCCATTTGTGCCTATAATTCATAGTCAATGATTCAAGTAAAAAAAGATAATACATAAATGAAAATATAAGCAACTTGACATTCATAGATAATTAAGTTGAGTGACCATCCTACCCACTGAAACCTCATCCACGAATGACTCATCATGTCATGTATGGGTGATCCTAAACATACACATCCTATCAAGCTCCTATCCCTCTGGATGCATAGCTCACTATCGTCATGGAAAATATATTATATTAGTAAAATTACAACTAGTGAATGTTCAAATTATATTTAGCAAAAAGCGATAAACAAAAGATGAATGATGTGAACGTCAAAGAGTATACCTCCTCTGTGCGATACTCTGCACAAGGCTCTATGCCAACTGTGTGAGACATTAATAACTTGTCCCTATTGCCTTAATTTATGGCACTCATTTCCTATAATAGAGCAATGCATCTCATTAACATATTGAAGTTCCAAAAACTATCATACTTTTAGATACACGTAGATAAAAGTAAAAAAAAACGAGCTTATTAATGATGAAACAATTATTTATTTCATACCTCTGCAATCTTAGATCTCCAAAAATAAACAAAATCGTTCTACTGCGCTGGATCCACTCTAGCGTCACAGTAGAGGCACTGCTCCGGTAATGGGCGATCTAGATTGAAGTACTTTTTCTTCAATGTATACTTCGAGTCCTTCCAACAGTAAGAGAGTTTATTCATCATCCATTACTTGGTGATGTCCCTCTCAAAATCAAATTTACCCTAAAACACATGCCTACATAATAGAATCATAGAACCAAACAAGACAAACGTTATCAATCAAAACAAATAAAAGAATTAAGTTAATAGAATTATCCCTAGTAGGAATAAGTTCATTTATTAATTCTAAACATTTACTCATTTTTCAACAATAATAACAAATAAATTTTTAGGTAAATAACAATATAAAAACAACCCCAATACATATGAAGTTGAAAGATTTCTAGAATTTTTAGGTGAATAGAAATATAAAAACAACCCCATCAACATCATCTTCATTGACATCAACACCATTGAAAGATTTTATTTTATTTCTAAAACGATAGCCTCTAACAGAGCCACTATGAGAGCCATCTGTTTTCAACATGTAAGTACCAACAGTAGGAGGGTTCCATTGAAAGTAATCGAGCCGAATAACCTGATTATGTATGCACCAATAGAAAACAAAAGGAATTGATATTCTATTATCTCCATGTGAATCTTTAAAAAGACCTTTGGCTATGTGATAACTATTGTAGAAGCAACAATTTATCGTTGGTACACATACATATGTATATATGTTTTCGATTGTTTTTATTTTATCTGAATTTATGGAAAAGAATACTATTAAGAAGGGTGATAGAAATCCATTTGGAGAAAAACCCTAGCCTTCTGGACATGGTCAACTAATTCTTTGATCTAGACCTCTTCTGATCCGGCAATAAGCCCTAAATCAGTTGAGGCTGCACTCGGTATTAGGTGCAGTACCTATTAGCTATATGGTAACCATGACATCTATATGCGTGCCCAACTATGGTCATTAGTATCATAAATTTAGTATGTGAAATTCAGACAATTTAAAATCAATTCTAAAGAATGTCTAAATATTCTGACTTCATTCAGGTTTATGTGGAATGTTTTTAAATTACATAATTTTTCAAATCGTGCGGTTTAATTGAATTTGGACCATATTGAATATGACTAATCTACTTGTTGAGTTGTCTAGCTCAATTTTCTTTTATCCATCATCTTGCAAAGTAAACAGTCGTAGAGGGATAGCGTTTTGGTGTATATGGTTCAAGAGGTGAGGCCTTGGATTTTGAAGGTATACTAGTTTCAGTGTTTTGGTTGTGGGATGTGTGTAAGGTTTAGGAACTTTATAAGTTGAGTGTACAACTTTTAGTTATTCTCTATAAGATGATGTGGTTTGTGTACTTTAAAAGAAAAGAATTAATGAGATTCAACTTTTGTTTTGACCATATTTGATCTTTTATGATATCGCGCCTTGAGATTCAAAAAATTTAGAACTTGGGGCGTGACATTGCTAATCCAGTGCCCACCCCACCTCATATTGTGTTGGAATGGTAATTCCTACCAATCCATTTCATTCTTTATAGTATACCTGACAAATCAAGAGGTGTGTTTTATAACATCTAGGGTGGGTATGGGTGTCCGCTCCCGCTCTCAAACCGCGATCCTACGGTTTGAGAGCGGATTCGTCTCGGGATCGTGGTTTCAGAAGTTACGGAGCAAAGTTTCACACAGGTAGTGAGCGGTTTGAGGGGATACTTCGAAGTTTACAAAAAATTTCAAATACCAAGGAAAAGACTTAAAGTCTTTTCATTTTTGTACATGGTACAGGTACATCAGTCATTAATTTAATGTGTCAGTCCTTGTCTCTTCTCAATAATATTCTTTTAGTTTATTTATTTTCAAATTTCTTTTACTTTTTATCTTTAAACGAGGGACGAATGTTACTACCAACTGCGATTGAACTCTCCCCGAGTTCAATTGAGTTCAATTGCACCCAAATGTTTTTTTTTTAATCGGTATTGCACCCAAATGTATACACCTATTTCTTTTAACTCTTAATAATTATGATTAAAATTCACTAATCTTTAGAGTTTAATAATATAACTTTAGTTTTTTAAAAAATAGTAAAATATTATTTATATATATATATATCGGCCCTCTGGAGGTGCTCTTGACCCTATCCTAAATTAAAATTTGACACTCTCGCTCACGCTTTGGTTACTTAGGTTTTGACTTTGAATACAGCTTTTAAAGTCTAAAACCACCACCTATGTCCTAATATACAGGTTTTTAATTTTATAAATAATAGAGATTGAGAGATATGCACCAAAACAATATTACACCATTAAAAAAGAAATATCACTAACTTAGAAAATTGATGGTTCAACATATAGTTCAAATATCAATCATCATAAACAACAACAAAAATAATAGTTGTAAAGGATAAAATTCGTAATTAATTTGTGCGTTGTGACTACAATCATGTTTTTGGTGTTATAATAGTGAATACCAACTCCTATGTACTTTTGAGTACTAATTCATTGCGTGTATGACAACGGACTCGTTGTGCTCTGCACAATGAGAACGTTGTCTCCTAGACAACGATATCATCTTTGTTGTGAATAGCGAACCCGTGCTTTAGTTGAATCTAAGACAGACTATTAGGACCTGATCCTTAGGAGGAGATCGTTTGTCTCTAACGTTAGGCGGAAAGCACTGTCCTGACATTTATTGCTAGTCACCTCAGATGGGTTTTCGACCCAAAAATCGAATTGGAGATGGTAGGTTTCCTTGTGTGACACGTAGGTGCCAGATATGCTTGACATGTTTGGGGATGCGTGTGTAGCAAGTGGCATGGTCATCCATAGCCATAGATGGTCATCTATGGACATCTCGAGTTTAACCTATAAATACCCCCTTGAGATTCAGTGTATAGAATCAACTAGTTATCAATCTAAGAATACTTTTTCCAGCATTCGTGCCTTCTCTCAGTGTTTTCAATGCTACAATGTTTTACTATTCATTATCTTTTTCATGTATTGATTTAATCATTGGAGCATATTTTAGGGTGCACACCCGACTCCTTCTTTTCTTTTGTAGGTGAAGTATTTTGATCTCTACCTTCTATTAGCTACTGACGCATGGTGAGCACGGAATTTTCCCTCACAAAATGGCGCCGTATGTGGGAAACGTATCCTATATAGCTTATGTTCTACGAAGTGATAAGTTGACTCTTCTATGAGTCAGTATTCTTTCATTCCATATTAGCAGGGAAGTGATCAACTTCTCGATTTACTTGTTTCCTCCATCGTGGCCGATCAGACTCCTGCGTCTTCGATGGACGAACAAACTTCGGAGCCGGAGATGTTGCAAGTAGAGCAAATCATCATGCTATTACAATACCAACAATCTCTCTAGACACAACTAACCAGCCAACAACAATTGTTGCAAGAACGTATTGATGCATGGGCACAGGGTTTAACTAATTGAAATCATGCCTTACTCCAGGGAAGAGTTCCTCAAGCAACGGAGCAACGTCCCTCCTCCAGGCAAGCTGCGCCAATAATGTTCACGGCCTGCCCTTCAGTGATTATGAGAGCCATAGAAGATGATCCTAATTTCGAGTGGCCTACTCGTGTGAGTCGTGACGTCACTAGGGGGCCACGAGCGTGAGAATATTGCCAATATCATAGAAGTCATGGCCATATTATTAATCTGTGCAGTGATTTGAAAATCTATTTGGAGAGGTTAGCGCAAGAAGGTTTTTTGAACGAGTATATGCTTCTTGACGGTGAATCACCATAGAGTTCATAACTTGCGAGCGTTGTTCAGCCTTTTTTCAGATGTTGCTTTTTTTTTGTGTACCTGACTAGGGCTGTTAGATCAGCTAGAGGGGCTTTCAGAGCCTTTCTTGAAAAATTTGTCAGTCTTTATCTTTCAGTGTTATTCATATTATATATATATATATATATATATATCTAACAACTCCTCTTTTCCTCAATTTAGACCCAGGATTTTAACCCCACTCCCGATCAAGATTGAACCCGAGAAGGAATAGTGCTAAAAATGTTGAAAAGGGAGAGTCGCCACCAATTTAAATTGTTAGGGAAAATAGGGTCCCTTAAAAGGTTGGATAAGGCTTTGGTCTGGAAATAGAGTTCAAGGTAAGAATTCATTTGAGTTAGGGGAAGGTGTTAGGCACCCTTAAACTCCCATCCAGAGATGGTTACTTACTCCCTAAGTCTGAATTAAAGTAGGGGAAACCATAAGAGAAGCTTTCATTTTATCTATATGTTTGATATGTATTATATGAACAGTAATGTATATGCTGAAATAAGTAGGGACAGGATAGGAGCTCTATCCTAGGTGAGCTGAACCCAATCAGGGTTGCCTACGTATCCACCGTTAGTGGAATCAAGCCACACGTAGTTCCAGATGGGTAGTTGATGGTTTGATTTATTTTTTTTGGATTGTGGGTTTTTGATAGGCTGAGACTTGTCTTTGGATGTTAGGGTGTTTTTGAATGGTTTGAGCTCCTATTCAAGAGTGTTTGCACCTTTTATGCTCTTGCCGGGGAGCATTGGGACAGTTTTAGCTCATGTCAAGGAGCACTGGGTTAAGTAAGAGTTTGATAGGATTTGAACCAGGGTTTGAAGCAAGGTTCGGACAGAGGTTTGGCTAAGGCAAGTAGGGTTTGAACCAGGGTTTGAACCGAGGTTCGGACAGAGGTTCGACTAGGTAAGTAAGGTTTGAACCGAGGTTCGGACAGAGGTTCGACAGGGTTTGTTAAGTTTGAACCGAAGTTCGAGCAGAAGTTCGACGGGGTAGGCTAAGTTTAAACCGAAGTTCGGGCAGATGTTCGACAGGGTTTAGTAACTTTGAACCGAAGTTCGAGCAGAGGTTCGATAGGGTAGGCTAAGTTTGAACCGAAGTTCGGGCAGAGGTTCGACAGGGTAGGCTAAGTTTGAACCGAGGTTTGGGCAGATGTTCGACAGGGAAGGCTAGGTTTAAGTAAAACCGGGCAGGGGTTCGACAGGGCAAGAGTCTAAGCAATTAAAGCAATTTAAAAAATAATTAAAAAGCTAATTAAACTTACCAAAAGACAAAGCAAACGTCAGAGTTTGGCGATATTTTACCTTCCGGGAAACCCAAAAGGGTCTCTGAAATAAGTGCTCCCGAGAATGATTCTTCGAAATCAAATTCCCGGGATCGCCAAACGCTAAAAAGAGATTTTTGAAAGAGGAGAGAGAAGAGAGGGAGTAGAATGGATGAGTAATGAAGGAAGAGAGGGGGGTATTTATAGTGTTTCAGAATAGTGCCCGCGCCGTTTTAAAGGGTGAGATTTATTATATTTTAAATCCGCGCCGTTTTAAAAAGCGAGATTTAATATATTTTATTATGGACAAATAAAATAATAAAAAACAAAGTTTGCAGTGCAAGTGGGGCCCACATGGCCCCGCGCCTTTTAAAAGGGCGAGGTTGCCCCTTAGGGCCTGTTTGGCTCTTCAAAAAACTATTTTTTTGGTTTATGCTCTTATTTGCTGAAAAACTGTTTTTGTCGTTTTAAGCCCATTTTGAGCCCGAAAATAGCCGAAATTGAACCGAAAAATTTGTAAAATTATTTCGGATGAAATCATAACTTTTGACCACTTTTCAGGGGCGTTTTGGTCATTTTACACTCTAGGGGCATTTCGGTCATTTTCTACCGTTTTAAGCCCAATTTAATTCCAAAAATAGCCAAAATTCATCAAAAAATTTATAAAATCATTTTGGACAAAATGAAAACTTTTTAACGCTTTTTAGGGGTATTTGGTCATTTTCACCTAGGGGCGTTTTGGTCATTTTCTACTTGAAGAGGCGTTTTTTGGAAATCGAAGCCTGCGGAAAGAGGGTTTTAAAAGGGGTTTTTAGAGGTGTGCAAAGAGGACTAAGGGGTGCAAAATTGGGTGGTTTACAGTTGCCCCACTTTGTCGGAGGGTGCGGGCACTGTGAACGACAAAGGCTGATAACGCTTCAATTTTGCACGCATGTGTGTGGAAAACCTGAGAAAAGATAGAGGAAAAGATAACTCTACTTAGACTGCTTGTCAGGGACTGGATAACTGAAGGGTGACAAAGGAAAGATGTGATTGTGCCAAGTCGGCACTTGTTGGGGATAGAGGGGGTTATGGTGTATGAAGCTTCCTGCTAATCGATCACACGACCAAGTAGCAGGGTGCATGATGCAAGTGAGTGAGATGCAATGTGAATGATGATTGTTACAAAACTGGCTTCACAAGAGGCCGCAACTGATGGTCGATCAGACAACCGTTTCAGTTAGCAAGTATTACAGTGATGTGCGGTGTACAAGAATGGCTTCACAAGAGGCCGCAACTGATTGTCAATCAGACAATCGTGTCAGTTACTCCTTTAAGAGTGAGCAAGTATTGCAGTGCAATATATGAAGTGTGCAAGACTTGTTTCACAGGTGGCAGCAACTGATGGTCGATCAGACAACCGTGTTAGTTACTCCTTTAAGAGTGAGCAAGTTTTGCAGTGCAGTGTATGAAGTGTGCAAGACTTGTTTCACAGGAGGCCGCAACTGATGGTCGATCAGATAACCGTTGTGAACGCATAAATTTACCGCCTTTCCTCCCCTCTCAACTCTAGGTATCGGAATAAGGTCCGAGAGTGGAGGAATAACGCTAAATCTATTTTTGAGAGTCGCCACCTACTTAGGGGAGTAGGATCCCGAAATAATCCAAATGAGGGGGGTCTACGGTCCAAAATAGTCTAGGTAAGGGATCCCTTTAGGTCCTGGGGAAGGGGTTAGGCACCCCAGGACCTCCATCCGATGACGGTAACCTACTCATTAGGTCTAAATCAAACATAAAAGAAATCACTTAACATTTCCTAAAATTTATTAATTTTGCTAATCGAAATCAAAAAGGGGGTGTAAAAAAGTTTATTTTGGTTGGGGTCGAACCCTGATTGGGCTGCCTACTTATCCGGTTAGTCGGAATCAGACCCTCAATAGTAGTTCGGGGGTGCGTGACTGTTTTTATACTCGTTTCGGAGTGTGGTCACTTCCAACTCGTGTTTGAGTTGGGGAGGGGAAGTGGAATGAGATTTATGAATCTCACTCCGGGAGATGGCAACGTAGCTAGGTGCTCGTGGGGGAGCTCTAGGGGGCGTTCATTATTAGGGTAAGTCTTTTTTGCATTTTGTGGGTTGTTAAATGTTTTTGTTGTTTTTGTATTTTTTTTATTTCTTCTTTTTTTGTATTTTTATTTTGGCAAGTTTTAACTAGTCGAGAACTAAACTAAATGCCCAGGTAGGCAAAAGGAAAGTAAAGTCTAAATGATTTTTAATTATCTTAAAGGCAAAGAGCAGGGCGGATCGGAGCGGCCTTAAACCAAAAGAGGCTATGGTTTAAATACGGACCCTGCTCTAGGTCCCAAGGGAGGATAGACCAGTACCTTTAAGTTATTTAGTCTTTTTTATATTTTTTGATTTTTTTGTAGGACTAACTAACGGGGTGGGCCACTTATTTAGGGTTAATAAAAAAATGAAAACTATCTAAGTGCCCAATGTAGGCAAAATAGGAAAAGAAAGATCGCGGCCTATCCCTATTGCACATACATGGATAATATATACATACACAACAAAATAGATGGGCCCCAAGGGAAAGTTAATGGGCCAAGGCCCATTGACACTAATGGTCAATTGGCTTTGGTCCACTATCATTCTATACCAAAATGGTTCTAGGGGCTTATGGGCCTCAATTTTCTAACATATGGCCTGCCCAAGGGACCAAGGGATTCAAATTTCCCACTCAATGTGAAATTATACTACATAAAATAAAATAAATAAAAAGAAGGGAAAAGATATACCTGCGAGGTTGAATTGATGACAGTTGATCAAGTAGGAGGAGTGCTCTATCTCTTCCAGAATTAAAATTAAAAATAACAATCCACAGAACAATGGATATCAAAATAAAAAAAAAGGTAAGAAATAGAGCACTGTAATGGTGCATTCCTCCTGCACAAGTGAAGAGCAAAAACGAATGATATACAAAAAAAATGAGAATAATAAATGATTCAAAATAAATAACACATTCACAGCAAAGCACAAATGAATAAGAAAACCAGCAAAATTAGGAGAAAAAGGAGATTGAGAGAACCTCGGATCTAAAATTGGAATGGAACGGAAGTTAGAAGGGACCGGTCTGACCAACACTGGAACATGGAAGCTAAGAAAACGGGGAGAGAAAAGGGGCTGGAATGGATTGAGCTACCAGATCGGGCTAATCTCGCCGGAGAAGATGACCGGAGGAGAGTTCCAAAAATCTGGAACGAGGGTAGAGGCAAAAAAATAAAAATAAAATAAATAAATAAAATAATACACATAATAAGAAGTCTGGATCTATAGATCCAGATCCGAAGAACTCGATCTATAGACCGGATTTGGATGAACAGGAGGTGGAGGGTTGGAGGTGAAGAAACTCGCCGGAGAGGACGACTTCGCCGGGGAGGATGAGTGGAGGAAAATGGTCGGAGCCTGATTTCTGAGGACCTGTGACAACACGAACCGACAAAGGGAAAACAAAACAGTGAATAAACCTACAAGAAAACGTCGGTTTCTAGATCTAGATCTGGATCTAGATCTAGATCCAAAACCAGAAAGGGAAATAACGCCAGACCTGATGCTCACTGGGGAAGCTGGCTCGCCGGAGAAGACGATGGGAGAGAAAATCTCGGAGGGATCAGAGTCACAACCGGGGAGACTGTTGGCCGGAATTGGTAATGGATGATGAAGAACCCGATCTGCAAATTGACCGGGCTCATGATCAGGATGCCAGTAGATCACTATTGGCCGGATCTAGCTGAAGTTCGTCGGAGGGGATGATCGGAAACCTGAAAAAAAAAACTGAAAATAAATTAACAAATAAATAAAAGAAAAGAATCAAAATAAACTGAAATGAGATTATAGTTCTAGATCTAGACCTAGATCTAAACCTCAACTAGGGAGATTAAGAAGATCGAAAGAAAACGTCAACTAAGAGAAAACGAGATGTGAGACGACCGGCGATGAAGCTCGCATACCTGCCGAGACGCGATTGACGGTGAGGCTAGTTCGCCGGCGAGAGATGGAGGAGAAATCCTTCAGTGTTCAAATAGGGATGAACAAGAGAGAGAAAGGAAGAATCAGGGAGAGGAAGAGAGAGAGCTCGGTACGAAGATGAAGAAGAGAAAGAGGAGAGGCTGCTCTCACGCCAATGAGATTGGGGTTTTGAATACCCCAACTCTCGATTTTATATAAATGGATATGGGCTTTAGGGGTTTGTTGGGCCTGTGGCCGTATTTGGTTTCGAACGATGGTTCACATATAATGGGTTCTCTCTCTCTCTCTCTCTCTCTCTCTGACACCAAAATAAAATAAAATAAAAAATAAAACATGAAATAAAATAAATAAAAAAAATAAGAATAAAAACAAAATAAAATAATAATAAAAAAAATGAATAAATAATAAAAATAAATAAAAATAAATCCAATTAAGGAAATTAATAAAATTAGACCAAAAGGAGGGATTTCAGGGGTGTAAAAAATGGGGTGTTGACAACCGTGTCAATTACTCATTTAAGAGTGAGCAAGTATTGCAGTGCGGTGTATGAAGTGTGCAAGACTTGTTTCATAGGAGGCCGCAACTGATGGTCGATCAGACAACTGTGTCAGTTACTCCTTTAAGAGTGAGCAAGTGTTACAGTGCAGTGTATGAAGTGTGCAAGACTTGTTTCACAAGAGGCCGCAACTGATGGTCGATCAGACAACCGTGTCAGTTACTCCTTGTTCAAATATGTTTGATGCCTGATAGCTCGGGGAGGTCTTTGTCGCTCCTTTGCTTCTTGTCTTCTGATGGATTGGTAGCTTGCCTTGAAATCTTTGGCAGAGCAGAGTACCTTTCTAATTCATGAGAGGGTCATGAGTTTTTAGATTACTCACCCGATGATCATGCAATTATCCTTTAAAGGCTTAGAATCTAGTTCAGTTCCCAAAACTAGGCATCTCAGAATAATAAACAAGATAGATTTTAACAAAAGTGAGAGATTTCATTAGAGTATGAAAGGATGTACAGACTCAAATGCGGAAAATAAAGACTGGTGACCACTGGCCAATATGTTAACTGACAGGGAAGACTTCGATTTGGGCCATCATGGCCATTTGCAAAAAATAAATTATGGAATAAACCAAAAAGACAAAAAAACTGGTGAGACTGCTCAAAGTCGGCTATAGAGTGGCTCAGGCTGGTGTGCCTTGGTTTCCTGCTGCTGCATAATTAGGGAGAGGGGCCTGGTTGATGTCGGTGTTCCCTAGTTCAAACTAAATCTTTTCCGTTTCAAGCATGTCTTGGATTGTGTGCTTTAGATCAAAACACATATCGGTGGAATGCCCCGGGGCTTGATGATACCCACAATGCTGGTCAGCCCTGTATGACCTTGGCAGCGTGACTGGTGGCGGCTTGGGTTCCCTCAGCGTGACTAATTTCTTATCTAGTAGATAAGGGAAGAGTTGCGTCATGGTATATGGCATGGGTGAGAAGACTCTTCTCTTTTTCTGTTCAAATGTCATCTACTGTGAGGGAAGCTGTTGCTGAGTCTGTTTAGGTTGTCGAGGTTGCTGGGGTAAATAGGAAATATGGATAGGCATTGTTGTCACCATTTGCACCTCATCCTCTCTTCTTCGTGTATCTTCTCACGGTGGTTAAGGACGACTAGAGGATGACACCCCCTTGGATCTTGAGAACATGTCAACTGCTCCCACATCTCCCATTGTAGCCTCAATCCTGACCCCACATTTGGCCATAGTGCTGAAGTTGGAAATAGGTTGGGCTGCTAGCAAAGTCTTGAATGGATGCTTGAGTGTGCGGAAGAATGTGGTCACCAACTCGTCCTCGGGCAGAGGAGTGTTCATCTTTCCAGCATTTTCCCTTCATCGAACAGAATATTTGATAAAAGGATTCATTCTCTCTCTGAGTCATTCTCTCCAGATCTGCTCTCTGGGGGACCAAGTCAATGTTGTAAGAGTATTGAGCGACAAATGCCTCATAGAGGCCATCCCATGTGCGGACCTTAGTTGGGTCAACCTTGGTGAACCACTGTAGGGCTGGTCCCTTCAAACTTCTCTGAAATAGTTGCACCAGCAACTTGTCACCATGCTCTAGCTGGAACAACTCTCTGCAATAGACTTTCAGGTGTGTCTCTAGGCATCCTTTTCCATTGTATTTCTCAAATTCGGGCATTTTGAAGTCTCGAGGCAATTGAATCCCCGGATATAGACACATATCTCGGAAGTCCGTGGATGGTAAGTTGTAGGACCCCTAGGCCCTCTTCACCAATTATTCTAACCTCTCAATCCGGTCCTTGTAGAAGTCTGTGCTGTGGGCTGAGCTGGTTGATATGCCTGGTTGCTCTGTATTCTGTGCAATCCTTGCCTCCTCCTCCACATACTGGTCAGTGCGTGGTTGCGGGATGTTGGAGGATGGTTGGTTCAATGGTATTGGATTATGAGATGGCTAGTTTGAAGGTGATGGGTTGTGAGATGGTGGATTTGGAGGTGGTGGGTTGTGAGATGGTGGATTTGGAGGTGGTGGATTGTGAGATTGTGGATTTGAAGGTGGTGGATTGTGAGATGGCGGGTTTGATCGATTTAAGGCGAGTGGTTCGGCCATCGGGATAGAAGAGGAGGACGGTTGCTCCCTATTCACGGCATTCAAGATATCCTGTATGATGTTTTTCAGCTCTAGGATGCCTTGTTCAGTTCCAAATACCCTCGCCTCTAAATCAGGGATTTGCTTATGTTGAGGTGATACTGGGCTGTCAGGGTCGGTTTCCACACCTTCGACAACTTGCTGTTCTCGATCAATTAATCTCGTGCTTACTGGAGTCATCTCGAAGAAGGCAGATAGCTTAGTACTGCTTCCGCTCA
This sequence comes from Tetracentron sinense, assembly GCA_015143295.1. Taxonomy (NCBI): domain Eukaryota; kingdom Viridiplantae; phylum Streptophyta; class Magnoliopsida; order Trochodendrales; family Trochodendraceae; genus Tetracentron; species Tetracentron sinense. Next base: position 40,212,938 of record CM026551.1, on the reverse strand, counting down.
GGGTGCTATAAACTGGGTGGTAATAAGAGGTATGTACAGATGGGTCAGATGACACTCGAGATACTAAATAAAGACTAAATTAAGACAATGATGAAAGTAGTGATGCGACACACATATGGTCTAATGGATGATGTTTTGACATAGGACGTTGCCCCTTGTCGGGTTATGAATATAAGTATGCACAAAATGATGGATGTGGAAAGTCGTAAGTCTAATATATGATTAAACAATATGATTATGAGCAAAATGATTGAATGAAGTTTTTGGAATTGACTTGAATCAATTTTTTTTTTGATGAATTGAATGAATGAATTGATCAAGTATACTAAAACAAAAAATGTGTCCACTCAACATGTGTGACCCAATGGGGTGAGTGGATAAAGATCCATTTCACTTACCTGGGTTGTAGGAAACCAGAGCTCATTGGGTTAAGATCAAAATGAATTAATAGATTATCTATATGATTCGCTTTAAAGTCTAGGCTTTAAACCTCACATGATTGAGCTAGCTAAAGAAGGATTAGGGTTAGGACCTATCTAGCAATGAAGGCTCACACAAGCACCTGAACAAATGATGCAGAAGCGGCTTAAACTAGTAACAGAATAGGGATAAGGTAGTCCCTCCTGACGGGTGTTCTTGGTTTATGCCCAAACAAAGACCTATAGTTTATATGCTTATGTTAGTGTATGCAAGGTTTTTGTCTAAAAGGTTGATGAGCACTTGACCGTATATGCGACTCCCCGGTATAGAACATACTTGAAAATGGACGATTGGTGCAAGCGGGAAAGATTAGTTGCGTTAACTCGGGATAACCATCCCTCGATCTACAAACCGGTACTTCCATAGATCTTTGGGCTCCAGCATCGGGGATAACCATCCCTCGATTGTAAGCTTACCGGATCCAACTAGATAGGTGAAGAGTTTTTATTCTAGTATGCAATGAATATGAATGTATATGCATCAATAGAAATCAAGCAATGAATAAAAAATTGAATCCTAGGCATGTTGCTAAGTTGGCAAATAAATGTCCGAGATTTGATGAATGATAGTAAAGTAAGAATATGTACAAAATTAGCAGCATATCGATGAAAGTAAAAGTTTCTGATGTGGTTTCCCTTGTTCAGTTCAGACTTTGGTTTTGGCTCGAATACTGGTCTGCGAAACCAGAGTCGCCAAGCTGTAGACCCGAGATTTTAACCCCACTTCCGATTAGGATTGAACCTGAGGAGGAATAGTGCTAAAAATGTTGAAAAGAGAGAGTCACCACCTATTTAAATTGTTAGGGAAAATAGGGTCCCTTAAAAGGTTGGATAAGGCTTTGGTCTGGAAATAGAGTTCAAGGTAAGGATTCATTTGAGTCAGGGGAAGGTGTTAGACACCCTTAAACTCTCATCCGAAGATGGTTACTTACTCCCTAAGTCTGAATTAAAGTGAGGGAAACCATAAGAGAAGCTTTCATTTTATCTATATGTTTGATAGGTATTATATGAACAGTAATGTACAAGTTTAAAATAAGTAGAGACAGGATAGAGGCTCTATCCTAGGTGAGCTGAACCCGATCAGGGTACCTACATATCCACTGTTAGTGGAATCAAGCCACACGTAGTTCCAGATGGGTAGTTGATGGTTTGAGTTTTTTTGTTTGGATTGTGGATGTTTGATAGGCGGAGATTTGTCTTTGGATGTTAGGGTGTTTTTGAATGGTTTGGACTCCTATTCAAGAGTGTTTGGGCCTTTTATGCTCTTGCTAGGGAGCATGTGGACAGTTTTAGCTCATGTCAAGGAGCACTGGGTTGAGTAAGGGTTTGATAGGATTTGAACTAGGGTTTGAAGCAAGGTTCGGACAGAGGTTTGGCTAAGGCAAGTAGGGTTTGAACCAGGGTTTGAACCGAGGTTCGGACAGAGGTTCGACTAGGTAAGTAAGGTTTGAACCGAGGTTCGGACAGAGGTTCGACAGGGTTTGGTAAGTTTGAACCAAAGTTCGAGCAGAGGTTCGACAGGGTAGGCTAAGTTTGAACCGAAGTTCGGGCAGAGGTTCGACAGGGTAGGCTAAGTTTGAACCGAAGTTCGGGCAGAGGTTTGACAGGGTAGGCTAAGTTTTTACCGAGGTTTGGGCAGAGGTTCGACAGGGTAGACTAGGTTTAAGTAAAACCGGGCAGGGGTTCGACAGGGCAAGCAGTCTAAGCAATTGCAATTTAAAAAATAATTAAAAAGCTAATTAAACTACTAAAAGACAAAGCAAACGTCAGAGTTTGGCGATATTTTATCTTTCGGGAAACCCAAAAGGGTCTCTGAAATAAGTGCTCCCGAGAATGATTCTTCGAAATCAAATTCCCGGGATCGCCAAACGCTAAAAAGAGATTTTTGAAAGAGGAGAGAGAAGAGAGGAAGTAGAATGGATGATTAATGAAGGAAGAGAGGGGGGGTATTTATAGTGTTTCGGAATAGTGCCCGCGCCGTTTTAAAGGGCGAGATTTAATATATTTTAATGAATAGCCGCGCCGTTTTAAAAGGCGAGATTTAATATATTTTATTATGAACAAATAAAATAATAAAAAATGAAGTTTGCAGTGCAAGTGGGGCCCACATGGTCCTGCGTCTATTAAAAGGGCGAGGTTGCCCCTTGGGGCCTGTTTGGCTCTTCAAAAAATTGTTTTTTGGGGTTTTTTGGTTCGTGCTCCTATTTGCCGAAAAATTGTTTTTGTCTTTTTAAGCCTATTTTGAGCCCGAAAATAGCTGAAATTAACCAATAAATTTGTAAAATTATTTCGGATGAAATCATAACTTTTGAGCACTTTTTAGGGGCGTTTTGGTCATTTTACACTCCAGGGGCATTTCGGTCATTTTCTACCGTTTTAAGCCCAATTTAATTCCAAAATAGCCAAAATTCATCAAAAAATTTGTAAATCATTTTGGACAAAATGAAAACCTTTTAGCACTTTTTAGGGGTATTTTGGTTATTTTTCACCCTAGGGGCATTTTGGTAATTTTCTACTTGAGAGGCTTTTTTTCGAAATTGAAGCCTGCGGGAAGAGGGTTTTAAAAGAGGAGTTTTTAAAGGGTTTTTAGAGGTGTGCAAAGAGACTAAGGTGTTCAAAATTGGGGTGTTTACTCTCAATATTGTGAAGCATGTACAATCCGGTATTCTATCATCTCCTGAGATGCTATATGACTAGTACAAAGCCAAATGTGCAATGACAAAATACAAGTGTATTCGCGCTATCGTAAGCTCGTCCTCGTTGTCTCGACCTCAGACTTGTTAGCACGATCTCGCTAGCATAAGCTCGTTCTCGTTGTCTATTTTATTCTGGTGATCAGTGCTTTCTCAGCGTAAATCATCGCGATCTCAGCTCGTTCTTGTTGTCTATTTTGTCCTGATGATCAATGTCTTTCAATGTCGTGGCAACATAGTCAATGATTGACAAGTGAGAGTGATCTTCAATAGTACAAGTATAGTGGACCAGATATAAGATCCGGAGATACCAAGATCAGTGTTAAGTGTGTTAGCTTACAGTGAACTCATTTATGGTGAATTATTCCTTGGTGCATAAGGTAGTTTGATGCATGAGGTCGTTTCTGTATAATTAAATGATAGAATACATAAATGTGCTATCAAATGACTGATCATCAAAGCTTTAATACTCAATGTGGGGCATCTGTGAATCCGTCAGAGCCATTGTCTCAGGCAAACAAGCGGTCTGCAATGCTATCTAAGCCCGTTACCATAATGCCCCGCTACAGGTCCCTTAAGGGTTTGAGATAAATAGTTTATATAGTGTCAGGCACATTGTCTTATCTCTTTGAGATATTCACAAGTGTCATTTCCTGAGTGTGCGGATCCTCATAACTTTGCATTGTGTCCATACTACGGGTTTATTCTTATACATTCTCAAGAACATATGAATATACTTATCTTGTTTTTATATGCGCCTTATATGCTTTGTGCAAAGTGTCTCAAAAGTGAAGTACAGTGAACGAGGTATACATACCAAAAATATTTCATTTATGAAACAATTTACAATGGAGAGAAAGAGAAATGACAACGGGCAAAGACTACAGAATGGAATCATCATCTATAGCAACTATTTCAGTAGCAGGCTTCGGTGGAGGGTCAACAGGATGAGTAAGCCTATCGATAGTTGGCTCGGTGGGTAGAGGAGGATCTTTTGTTCTTTCTACCTCTACTCCACCCTTCTGAGTATCTTCCTGAGCAGTAGTCTCAGAATGAGAATCGTCTTGTCTCCCTTGTTCACGGAGTTGCCTCATTATGATATCTTCAGTCTCTCTCCGGTCTTCATCGAGCAGCTGATCCAACTGTGTTTGGAAGTAAATAAGGAGAGTTTCTGTTAGAACCTCTTTTGCGGTCTCGATCTCTTTCTCCTTTATGACATTTGCCTCTGCAAGCTACTTCGCCAGGGTCTCTTTTTCTGCCTCGGATATTTTGAGCTGTCTGCGCAGTGTATTGGAGATCTCATCTATTTCACTGCTTTGAAAGATGACTCTTTCAACCTATTCCAATGCTTTCTTCTCTCATTCTTCAGCTTTGCGAGCCTTTTGTTGACCTGCGTCTCGCTGTGCGATCACTGAGGAGAGTTTGTCTTCAGCATTTCTTAGTTCCATTTGCAGTTTCGCCAGTTCATGGTTTAGCATCTTTGCCTCCTCTGCCTTTCTCTTCTCCAGATCAAAGACTTTCTCCTTTAGTCCAATAGATGTATTTCTGGTGTTATTATAATCTTCATACATCCCTGCGAGCATGTTGCTCATCTAGAAGTTAAAGAGTATTATCAGTATGGAGATGTATGAGTTGGTTATGAATGAGTGTAAAGAAAAGTATAGTTCTTACCATGGTAACAACTCGGGTAGCAGCGCCGAACTTCCCCATGAAATGCATATTTCTTGTTGTGCCGATATCTATGGGTAGCCTCATCATGAAGAGCATGAAAGTGGCTATTAAATCATGGTCCATGGCCGTGTGAGCAACGGTAGGGTGAGTATATCCACGTGGGAAGACGGGGTTCCACTCCTCAGCAAGTTGTTCCATTGAGGGTTTATTTTTTTGTGGAGTCGAAGAGGAAGCAACGTTGGGATCAGGGGCAGTAGTAGCAGGAGTGGCAGGAGTAAGTAGAGTAGTAGTAACAACAATCTTGTTGGTATTCGTTCTAGTGACTAGAGGGTGGTCATCCTCCAGTGAGTTGTTTGAACCAAACATTTCTTCATCACTGTCAATCTCGAGTGGTGTAGACGTTGTGGTGAGAATTTCCTTATTATACAATGTGATAAGTTGACTCTCCTATGTGAGCTGCTTCCCTTGTTCTCACAGTCTTTGGTCGTGTTCTGCTTCTCGTCGAGCTTTTTTCACCCTTAGTGTTTTAAGAGCTGCTTCCCTTTCCCTCTTTTCTGCTATTTTTTCCATTGAGGAAAGACGGGGAGGACGGGTAGACCGAGGAGCTCGTGGTGCTCGGTGTAGTAGAGGCAGGCGTTCAGCCATTCTTTCTCTGGTCTGTTGTTCTGAAGCAACAATATGAGTAACTTGAAGAGTGTGATCCGCAACAAGTATAGATTCAGGGGCTGACAACGGTCTCCGAGTAATATATTCGTATCATTCTCTTTGCGGATAGCTCATAGTGGTTGTTCCTCCACAGGCGTGAGTTCTGTGAATCGTGGTTTGGAGATTTTTGTGCAACAAGAGTTATCATCGGTAGCAACGTATAATGTATAGATTCAGAAGTATGAGGAGAACAAAGTCAACAAACCTGAGGAGAATTCACTGGGAACGGGACGAGCAACTTCATTTCTTCATGCACTGGAGATAATGAAGGGTAACTCTTTCCAATCTTTGTCTATAATCAGGGAGGTGTGTAACGATTTCAGGAATTTTGGGTCATTGATTCCAAGAGAAGTAGGTTTTATCTCCATCATCGGGGGTCCCTCGGCACTTCACAGCGTGGCGGAAGTGGAAGATGTGTCTAGCTTCTACGTTGCATCCGTCTCTATTGAACTTAGTCATCAGAGACATGTACTTGTAAAATTTAGGATGCATTTGTCCATGGGCTATTTGAAGGGTGGTAAGGATGGAATCGACAACGGGGTCTAATGGAAATCGCAGTCCAACTTCGAATTGAGCTAGGTAAATAGTAGTGCAAGAGGAGCGATAATTGGGGTGGACATCTTCTTCGTTAAGATGAAGGTTAACATAAGGAGAGATTTCATATCGACTCCTATAATGGTCAAGCGCATAGTTATATACTGGTTTCAGTTTGGGTTTGAGAATAGTGGAAGTTCCTTTCATGTGCAGACATAATGCGGGCAAAAGTGAATGAAGAAGTAAAGGTGAGTGTAGAAAGTGATGTGCCTTGTATATCAAGGTAGCAGTGAAGAAATATGGGCAAAGGATCACTATGAGTGAAATGTCAAACTGGAATGAATAGCAAAGAAGAAAAGGGTTCTTACCAAGCAGAATATGGAGCAACGCAAAGTGATAGTAAATCGTTGGAAGATGTAAGATCCGGCGGAGTAACAGTGCAAAGTTGAGTAGAGAACAGGAGTTCTTCGCATTTCTATTTATAGGCAATTTCAGAGTACAAAGACGTACATAACCTTGATCGTGGCCATACACGTGGAATAGCGCTGGGGTAAGATAGTTATTTCCGCCAACATTAAATATAGCGTGTTAGACTAATCTTTTTGTAGGATGAAAGTAGCCTTCATCTCGAATGTACACATCAGTAGCAGAAAGGGCATGATTGTCTTTTAAAGACAGAGTAACCGTCAAAGCAAATGAACCGTCTCGAGTTTCGTGCAAAAGCAATGATGACAGTCTGCCATGCATTAATGAGGCATGATAGATTCATGAACGTGCTACCAAATGACATGACGATATATCTTCGTGTGTAGTGCAAGTAAAAAATCAATGACAACGGGGCATATGCAATAAACAAATAACAAAGAGCAGTGAATAGAGATCGGAGAATGAAGTGCAACCAACCTCTGTAACTTATGATATACTTCTTCTGGAATGCTGAGAGGTTTATGATGCTTTAAACTACGTTTAATGCATCATAAAGGGGCTAAGTGTAAATGATAAAATTCGTAATTAATTTGTGCGTTGTGACTACAATCATGTTTTTGGTGTTATAACAGTGAATACGAACTCGTATAAACTTTTGAGTACTTATTCGTTGTGTGCATGACAACAGACTCGTTGTGCTATGCCAAACGAGAACGTTGTCTCCTGGACAATGAGCTCGTAGTCTCCTAGACAATGATATCGTCTTCGTTGTGAACAACGAACCCGTGCTTTAGTCGACAGCGAGACCGCCTATTAGGACCCGATCCTCAGGAGGCGATCGTTTGTCTCTGACGTTAGGCGGAAATCATTGTCCTAGCATTTATTGCTAGTCACCTCAGATGGGTTTTCGACCCAGAAACCGACTTAGATATGGTAGGTTCCCTCGTGCGACACGTAGGCGCCAGATATGTCTGACATGTTTGGGGATGTGTGTGTAGCAAGTGGCATGGTCATCCATAGCCATAGATGGTCATCTATGGACATCTCGAGCTTAACCTATAAATACCCCCTTGAGATTCAATGTATAGAATCGACTAGTTATCAATCTGAGAATACTTTTTCCAACATTCGTGCCTTCTCTCAGTGTTTTCAATGCTTCAGTGTTTTACTATTCATTATCTTTTTCGTGTACTGACTTAATCATCGGAGCATATTTCAGGGTGTACACCCAACTCCTTTTTTTCTTTTGCAGGTGAAGCATTTTGATCTCTACCTTCTATTAGTAACTGACGCATGGCATGCACGGAATTTTTCCTCACAAAATGTTGTCGTCTGTGGGAAACAAATCCTATATAGCTTATGTTCTACTAAGTGATAAGTTGACTCTTCTGTGAGTCAGTATTCTTCCATTCCATATTAGCAGGGAAGAGATCAACTTCTTGATTTACTTGTTTCCTCCATCGTGGCCGATTAGACTCCTGCGTCTCCGACGGACGAACAAACTCCAGAGCCAGAGATGTCACAAGCAGAGCAAATCATCATGTTGTTACAGTACCAACAATCTCTCTAGACACAACTAACCAGCCAACAACAATTGTTGCAAGAACGTATTGATGCATGGGCACAGGGTTTAACTAATTGAAATCATGCCTTGCTCCAGGGAAGAGTTCCTCATGCAACGGAGCGACGTCCCTCCTCTAGGCAAGCTGCTCTAATAATGTTCACGGCCCGCCCTTCGATGATTATGAGAGCCATAGAAGATGATCCTAATTTCGAGTGGCCTACTCGTGTGAGTCGTGACGTCACTAGGGGGCCACGAGCGCGAGAATATTGCCAATATCATAGAAGTCATGGCTATATTACTAATCGGTGCGGTGATTTGAAAATCTATTTGGAGAGGTTAGCACAAGAAGGTTTTTTGAACTAGTAGATGCTTCCTAACAGTGAATCACCAGAGAGTTCATAACTTGCGAGTGTTGTTCAGCCTTTTTTCAGATGTTGCTTTTTTTTTTTGTGTACCTGGCTGGGGTTGTCAGATCAGCTAGAGGGGATTTCAGAGCCTTTCTTGAAAAATTTGTCAGTCTTTATCTTTTAGTGTTATTCATATTATATATATATATATATATCTAACAACTCCTCTTTTCCTCAATATTGTGAAACATGTATAATCCGGTATTCTATATCTCCCGAGAAGCAATGCTTGCCCCATTGGTTGTGTGTGCATGTCACACTTATTTGATCAGGGATCAAGTCCCAAGAGGGTGTGATGGTTGAACATACTAACCTTGGTAATCGGGGTTGGTGCCTATATGTATATCGTTGAAAAAAGAGAGAGGTAATAATCCATTTGAGGAATGCTAGCCATTCTCTCAGTCAATCTCTACTCTTAGCATCAACCAACTACCTGTCCATTCTTTTGGTGAGCAAGTAAGGGTTGACTGAGAGTAGGGCTTGCAAGCCTCAAATTTGTTTAGAAAAAGCTATGGTAACTAATCAATGAAGAAAAGAATGAAGAACTTACTGGCAACATCGCTTGATTGGCCCAATGGTAGGAGCAAGTAATTGGTGGGAGTAGCGAAGGAGGAGGGGAGCAGACCACAAGTAGAGGAGGGCCAAACCACGGATGTGTTAACATAAAAAAAATCCGATCCTTTTATACGATCGCTCCCCTCAAAACACCATCAAACTTTCCGTCAAAGTCCATATATTGACTTCCCGCGGAAGCAACGAAGACCCGCTTCCCGGGGAAGTCAATCTTCCACTGACTTCCTATATTTTTGCGAAGTCGAAATGATATTGGCAAACCAAACACAATTATGCCTGACTTTTGACTTCCCAAGACCCAGAAGTCATAGAAATCACTGGGAAGTCTATCCAAACGCCACTTAAATACTTATTTACCTTACTTCCGGCAAAGGTTGGAAGTCAAGAGGGTTGTGCGATATTGGATCACAACCAATTGCGATTGAACTCAGGGCTTGTTCAATTGCACCCACAAGTCAACATGTGTCCCTTTTAACTCTTATTAATTGTGGTTAAGATTCACTAACCCTTGAGAGGGTTGTGTGGTTGCAGTAGCTTGTGCTACAAGGGTGTGTGTGTGTGTGATAGTATGTGTATTATGTTTAACTCTAATAAAAATACCAATAAAGCTTTAGTCTAGTGGATTAGGCATCCTTGTGTACCCTTATAAAGCACCACCTCCTTCTCTTTTTGAGAGAGTTGTGTGGCTGTAATAGCTTGTGCTACAAGGGTGTGTGCGTGCGTGTGATAGTGTGTGTTATGTTTAACTCTAATAAAAAAAGATTCACTAACAAAATAAACCCTTGAGGTTTGGTAATATGGGTGTATTCGAGCCGGGCTTGGCCCTGCTCAACCTGGTTTGAAAATTTTTCATCTATGCTAGAGCTTGGCTCGGTTTGAAATTTTCTCATCAATGCTCGAGCTCGGCTTGACTCGACTCGACTCGAATATGCTCGGGTAGGCTCGAGCTCGGCTTGGCTTGGTTTGGCTTGAGCTCAGATTGAATTATTAAAAAATACTTTTTAAATATATATAAATAATAATATTTTTATTATATATATAAATATATAATAATTATATTATTTATGATATATATAATTTTTTAATATAATATTTAAGCCGAGCCATGCTCGAGTCAAACCGAGCCTCAATCGGGTTGAGCTTGAGTCGAGTCGAATCAAATAGGCCTTGGCTCGAGCTCGGCTTGAATACATTTTTAAACTCAAAATATAGCTCATCTCGGCTCAGTCGAGCCTATTTTTCGAGCTAAAACCGGGCTTGATGGGCTGAGCCGGACCTCGAGCTAGCCCGGTTCGGATACACCCCTATTTATAACCTTTCAGGTAGGGCTATCAAAGGGCCTGGTAGGGGCAGGGCTGGGGTGAACCCTAGCCCTACCCTTCCCTATAAGAGTAGAGCCCTAGCCCGGCCCTAGCCCTTCAGGGGTCGGGGTTGATTGGGCCCTAGCCCTGCCCTCAAGGGCCAGGGCTGGGCTAGGCTGGGCCACGCCAAATGGCCGGAAGGAAGATCGGGATTTTATTTTTTTTGTCATGGACACTTGACTAATTGTTACATGAAATTAGCTTCAGTCTTGAATTTCATAGATTGTGCATGTTATTCCAAAATTGCTAAACTACAGTTATTACTACCGACGTATAAAACATATTCACATTTTGGGGTTCTCTAAACATGCTGCGAATAATGTCTAACCAAGAGATATAGAACTACACAAATTAAGATATCTAATAAAAAAAATTAAAAAAAGAACTGAAATACCAAAATAATCAATATTAAAAGGATAAGAGAAAATAAATAACTTTCTTTCTAATTGAAACTCCGATTTTCCACATTATTTGGTTGTGTAACTTAAATATATTAAATCAAAATTTCAAATGAAATGCAAGCAAGAGCTTGAGCTTAAGACTGAGAGAGATGGTTTTAAGATTATGGTTAGGGTTAGGGTTGGTTTTATAGAGATGGATGCTCGAAATTACTAATATAACCCAACTATTAAACCCTTTGATGAGGTAACATTAGTAATTTCAATAATATATTATATAAAACTTATCTTAGAGTATATATTGTAATTTCAATGTAGTGTAATGGGAGTAGGGTCGGGCTTACAAGGGCCGGGCAGGGGTAGCCCTAGCCCGGCCCAACAGAGGAAGGGCTTGGGGATTTTGGGCCCTACCCGGCCCAAGGGCCGGGGAAGGGCAGGGCTTTGATGGGCTTGGGAGGGCCAGGTTGGGCCGGGTATCCTTCAACAAAAGGGCTGTTTTGACACCCCTACTTTCAGGTGCGATTGAAGGGCCTGTTTGCTTCGGATGAAGATAAGTACTCATGAGGGGATTAAACGCTTATGAAGCGATTGTGGCTAGATAATAGCGTTTGGTTGGGTTACCTATAACCGCTTATTTAATAACCACTTGTGTTGGTAACCGATGATTCCGTAATCGTCGAGGGGGGTGCATACAGGGTAGAGATAACCACTTAACGCGTGAAGAGTTTATCGGGGAGAGAACACAAGTAAGAGACGTTCTCATCATCTCTCTTGTCCTCACCTCAACGAAGCAAAAGGGGCTGACTTCAGGTACGTACTCCTCTTCTTCTTCTTCGATCGTAATAGAGATAGAGAGACTTTCATTGTCCTCTTCTTCTTCTTCGTTTTTACTTTTCTTTCTATCATTCTTCTTTATCATCTTCTTTTGATTTCAATTTCGAAACCCTAACCGTATAAATTTTAGACATTGAAGGATTTTAATAATAGGGTTTGAGTCAATTTGTTGGGGGTTTTGAGAATGTGGTTTTTGAGTTCTTCTTTTTGCTATTCATTCCAGGATAATCACCTACATGTACACCTAGCTTTTCATTATCTTGTGTTGTCAGATATAGCCTTTCCTGCAGTTCCTTTGACTCAGTTTCCAGAAGAATCAAACTCTTTTTGGTCTCTATGTTTTCTTCATTACAATCTTCGATTTGCTGCTGAAGAGTGGCAAGTTCTTCCTGTAAGCAGACAATCACCTCAGCAGTTTCGGCTTCAACCTATCTACGAACTTCATCCATTTCTTGTTCATGGGATGTCTGAAATGCTTGATCACTTTGGTACCACATATTCAGTCTCTTGGCCTTCTCGAGAGAATCTTGCATTCTCTTCAGTTTTGCCTGCAAGGGGGAATCTTCATATTCTCAGCGGTGGTTAGTCTCTTAGATCTTGAGTACAAAGTTTCCAATTCAAAACGGATATTTCCTGTTTATCCTCCAATGCGGCCTATTTTAGCCGTTCAAACACTATAATCCCGAAGTCTCCCTAAGTTCACTCGGATTATTATAATCGATTTAATCGCTTACAATAGATTGTATGATAATCGGCTAAGAATAATTACGTTTGGTTCGCTTATGATAATCGATAATGATGAAACCGAATACATGCTGTACACAATCGATTAGGTGAGCTGATAGTGCGCGTAGATTAAGACGGCGTTTCTGTTTCGTAAAAAAGACTTTCCAACTGAAAACATCTCTTACACAATAAGTGTGTTTGAAAAAAGGAGATGACGAAGGAACCATCAGAGAGGAAGCCCCCACACAGGTACTCTCTACTTATTCTTCTTCTAGAGTTTAAGGGTTAGGTTTCAGGCTAGTTTTCGGGCTCAACAGCTCCAAAGTTGAGTTCCAAAAGAAAAACTCTAGGATTTGAAGTTTATAAATTTCTACAAAATTGAAGAAGGGGGTCCTTAAAAGACTTTCAATTTAGGATTTTAGAAATACCATTTTTGCAATAAGGATTAAGAAGCATAAAATCCCTGAAATTTTAGTATTTGGTCCATGTTTTTAGTTAAAAAATGTATAGAGCAACCAGAGAGAAAACACATTTTACTTGGTGTGAATGAGAGGTTTTGGGTTTTTTCTATCCCATTCCTCGGACGAACACGTGCACCCCCCATTGCTGTAGTTGTTGTTTCTACAGTTGGTTAGTTTGTTTATTCGTTCTCTTTCATTAGTTCATAAGTGATTATGCTTTGCTCATACCACCGTTCTCATTTTCATGGTAAAAGAGGTTCCCATCAACTGTAATTTGGTGATCTAGGTTGTGCTTAGAATAGGGTCTTGTGATTTGGGAGAATTGTGGTTATGTATTTTTATCTTGGGGTTTTATTCATGAGACGAAGGGGTTTGTGAAATTTTAGGAAAACTTGGAAATTTTGGCGTTGCTGTTTTTTCAAGTTTTGGGGTTTAAACTATTCCATGGCTTCTTGGGTCAGAGACCCTGAGCATCCTCTTTCTCTCACTAGTGTATATACAAGCATTCGGCTACGACATTGGATATTTGATTCAAATGAAGCTTTAAATTTTGCAGTCCAAATAGAAATATAAATTAATTTTTAGGTAATACCCAAAAAGAAGAATTGATAATCAGAGGCGTTACAGAGTGAGATGATTGAATTTTGAAAAGGGTGATGGAAGCATCACTTATTTTGAGAGAAACCCAAATGAGGAAACACAAAATTGATTAAATTCCTATAATGGGTGATGGCAACATCATCTCATTAAGCTTTAAGAGAAACTTGGATGAAGAAACACAGACAACTAACTGAACTTTTGTAAAGGGTGATAGAACTATCACTGCATGAAGCTTTTAAGATAAACCCAGATGAATGAACACTAATACAGAAGAACTTAATGCAGATGCAGGCAAAAACTGAAACTTCAATAGGGATATGTTGTGATTGGTTAAGTCTTAATAATAGATAAATTAGTGCAAAAGAAAAGAGTAAAACTAACTGATTGTTGAAACAACAGCTACAACAATGGGGGGGGGGGGGGGGGGGTGCACGTGTTCGTTCGAGGAAGGGGTCAGAAAAAACCCAAAAACCCTCTCATTTGCACCAAGTAAAAAGTGCTTTCTCTCTGGTTATTCTATACCTTTTAAAACTAAAAACAGAGACCAAATACTAAAATTTCAGGGGTTTTCTGCTTCTTAATCCTTAGTGCAGAAATGGTATTTCTAAAATCCTAAATTGAAAGTCTTTTAAGGACCCCCTTCTTCAATTTTGCAGAAATTTATAAACTTCAAACCCTAGAGTTTTTCTTTTGGAACTCAACTTTGGAGTTGTTGAGCCCGAAAACTAGCCTGAAACCTAACCCTTAAACTCTAGAAGAAGAAGAAGAAGAATAGGTGGTGAATACTTGTGTGGGGGCTTCCTATTCGATGGTTCATTCGTCTTCTCCCTTTCCCAAACACACTTGTTGTGTAAGAGTTGTGTTCAGTTGGAAGGTCTTTTTACGAAACAGAAACTTCGTTTTAATCTACGCGCACTATCAGCTCACCTAATCGATTGTGTACAACATGTAATCGGTTTCATTATTATCGATTGTCATAAGCGAACCAAACGTGATTATTCCTAGCCGATTATCAGACAATCTATTATAAGCGATTAAATCGCTTATAATAATCCGCGTGAACTTAGGGAGACTTCGGGATTATAGCGTTTCAATGGCTAAAATATGCCGCATTGGATGATAAGCAGGAAATATTCGTTTTGAAGGGGCAACTTTGTACTCAAGATCTAAGAGACCAACCACCGCCGAGAATGAGATTCCCCCTTGCAGGCAAAATTGAAGAGAATGCAAGATTCTCTCGAGAAGGCCAAGAGACTGAATATGTGGTACCAAAGTGATCAAGTATTTCAGACATCCCTTCAACAGTAATTTGGTGATCTAGGTTGTGCTCATAATAGGGTCTTGTGATTTGGGAGAATTGTGGTTCTGTATTTCTATCCTGTGGTTTTATTCATGAGACGAAGGGGTTTGTGAAATTTCAGGAAAACTTGGAAATTTTGGCGTTGCTGTTTTTTCAAGGTTTGGGGTTTAAACTATTCCCTGTCTTCTTGGGTTAGAGACCCCAAGCATCCTCTTTCTCTCACTAGTGTATATACAAGCAGTCGGCTATGACATTGGATATTTGATTCCAATGAAGCTTTATATTTTGCAATCCAAATAGAAACATAAATTAATTTTTAGGTAATACCCAAAACGAAGAATTGATAATTAGAGGCGTTACAGAGTGAGATGATTGAATTTTGAAAAGGGTGATGGAAGCATCACATATTTTGAGAGAAACCCAAATGAGGAAACACAAAATTGATTAAATTCCTATAATGGGTGATGGCAACATCATCTCATTAAGCTTTAAGAGAAACCTGGATGAAGAAACACACACAACTAACTGAACTTTTGTAAAGGGCGATGTAACTATCACTGCATGAAGCTTTTAAGATAAACCCAGATGAATGAACACTAATACAGAAGAACTTAATGCAGATGCGGACAAAAACTGAAACTTCAACAGGGATATGCTGTGATTGGTTAAGTTCTAATAATAGATAAATTAGTGCAAAAGAAAAGAGTAATTGGAGGTGTGTATAAATCATAATTGCAGGGAAGCTATGTACAAGGTGGGAAACTCGCTTCCTGCTCGCTTCCCTCATGTCTCATATAGTGATAAATGTGTTGGTAGGAATTGATTAGATAGACCTGTGTTTAAAGCCTAGGATGTAGATCCTGAGCAAGTGTCCTTGGATTGAAACCTAATGCAACTAAGTCTCCACAAATTTCTCATGCAAGATAAAATTAAAGGTATGACTGGTCATCCTAATATAATGAGAATGAGTCACATGTATCTCATTTATCGCATCCAATTTTTTAAGGATTTTTTGAGCCTCGTTTCCCAATTCTCGTTTTCGTGTCACTTCTCGTTTTCGCTTCTCGCTATGGTAACTATGGTATGAAAATTTCATGTGGGTGCTCTTAGGTCCTTTTTGGAGAGGGGCGGTTGATATTTGCCCTCTCCACTACCGCCTAACCCGACTAACTCAACTATCAAATGAAACAATGAAAGTGATTGGGCCTAACCCAAAAGAAAAAATCGGAGGGTTGCAAGAGCGTCCACAACCGGTAAACCAAATTGTAAACTTTTTGTTGGAAAAACACAAAATCTGTTACTCCCCTTTCCTCGATACGATCCCTAATTGTGAACTCAAGGGGAAAAAAAGCAAATACATAGACGCCGGTCCATTCTCTTTTTCAACTGTTTTGTCTCTACTCCACTTTAGCGGCAACCATGAAGCTGGATGTCATCGTCTTGAGATATCTTTCCAAAGATGATTTTAGGGTTTTCACTTCCGTCAAAATGGGAATAAGGAATGCAAGTATTATTCTGAGTATTCCACCATATTAGCTCTCAACCTTGAATAGATTCTTCTTTTTGATTTTTTCGATAGGGTTTGATTCTCTATTCCTGATTTTCAGCATGGAATGTGACTTTTGCTACATTTTAGAATTTAGATTTTTGATTTTTTGTTTTCTGGTTTGAAATTCTAGTAATGTTTGGTTTTTGTATGTTAAATCCTTATTTTTTAAAAGGTTTTAGGAAAACTTTTAATAGTTGTTTTTCTCAGTGCTCAAGCTCAGATAAACAAGCTAAGTCGATCTCGAGCTTGATCCTAGTTTATTTTTCACGACCCGAACTTGAACAGAAATGATGAAGCTTGAGTCGATCTTGAACACCTCTATATTTAAGGAGCCGAGCTTGAACACTTTACTACTTGGCTCGGTATCACCCCTAGTCTTAGCAGTGGTAATGACATTTGCTTATGAGCAGATTCTAGACCTTAGCGTGGATGTGAGTGCTGCCAATGTTGCTGAAGAATGAGAAGCATGACATTTTAGCATAGGGTACATATTATTTGGTTTTTTGTGTGAAATTAATTGAGGATGGTCACGTCGTTGGCGGAAATGTGTCACACAAAAGTGGATCAAACCTCTCTTAGCTTGTTTATTCTGACAGATAATTTCAGATTTACAACATGGTGTTTTTGGTGCGCATTGGGATCTGTAACGCTGATAAACAAGAATGCTTTTTGTGAGGCACATACTGTGAGGATATGTTACTTAACCATCCAGGAAACATAGATTTTTCCTCCAAAAAGATATGAATATCATATGAAAATCAGTACACTGTCTTTGACCCACATGGACAGACAAATTGAACCGGTGGTGTCCCCTCGTAAGTATTCTAGCAAGAGGGCTTTGGCAAAGTAGAACAGATGTATTTGCATACAATATGAAGATATAAATTGATAGATAATTGTAGGTTTGGATAAACCGATAAACACTCTTTGGGTGTGCGCAACTCCATACGTATGGTTTATGCCTATGCATTAAGATGTAAGGAAATATGGAATATAGAATCCATTACATGTGTAAAGTTGTTGGGATATGCATGTAGCTTGTTTTTCGATGCTACTGTGTTTTGAGGTTTAGTGCCAGCTTATGTAGCAAACAACTAAACAGGAAAAATGAAAAAAGACAAAATGAGAAAGGAGCAGGGACTGTAGTTCCAACTCTTTGAAACCTGAATTTTGATTTATTCCTCATCACTTTGTTCAATCAAAACCTCTTTCTTAACGAATGAGCTCAGTTCAACTTAAAGGTATTCAATGGATCTTTATGATTAAAAATAGTTCACCTTAGCTGAAATCAACAAGGCGTTGTGAAGATTTGGGGAAGGTAGGGGTAGTCTTTGGAGGAAGATGATAGATGCAAAATATGGGGTATCTTCTTGTTGGGACCCTAGGGAGGTTAGGTGTTCTCATATTTCGGGTCTTTGGAAAGGGATTATGGTCTCTGCCCAATTATTGTCACCATTGATCAGATTCAAGGCTGGAAATGGTTTGGAGAATAGATTCTGGAAGGATCTATGGTGTGGTTTGGCTAAAATCAAAGACAACTTTGGAAACATCTTCCTTCTTGCAGATGATAAGGATGCCTTGGTGTCACAATTTTTTAAGCTGAGTAACAACGCAGTGGTTTTAGCGCTTAGAATTAGGTGCGATCTGAATGACCGGGAAATCGAGGATCTCCTTTGTCTTCTCCGATGCAAGTATTCTTCCCATTTGTGCCTCTAGGTTAGAGATAAGGATCTGGTCTAGAGGCAACAAGGGTCGGTTTCGAGTGAGACCATTATTATAGTCATTCGATTCAGGTTCCCTAATTTCCATTTTCTTTTAAGCATGTTTGGAATACGCTTATTCATTCGACAATATCTTTCTTCCCGTGGATTGCGGTTCTTGACAAGATCCTCACATATAACAATCTGAAAAAGAGAGAGTGGAGGATGGCAAGTTGCTGTTTTTATGCTTTTGTGCGGAAGAATCCATAGTTCATTTGTTTTTACACTCTCCTGTTGCACACGACATTTGGGGATACTTCCTCTCATGATTAGGAGTGAATCGGGTCTTCTTTTCATCCTTTCAGAACTTTTATCTTGCTAGTCGTGGATGAGCATCGATAGTATTCGTGGATGTCTGGAAAGAGAGGAATTTGAGGGTCTCCGAGGACTTGGCGTCTTCCTCTCCTCGTATTTGCTTGCATATCAGACACTCAATATTAGAATGGAGCCCGATATGCCGAGGAAATATGGACTTGGCTGATTTTCTTTGATGAGATAGGATTCACCTCATGTACTTCAGTGAATTGTTTGTGGTATACTTTTAGTCAGGCCTCCTTTATTTTACATGTTCTCTACTAGAGTTTATTACTCAGTAAACCCGTTTTCTTTTCTTTATGAACTGCTTGCATCACCTTTTCTTTTTCATCTATAATATGAGCTTGATTACTGATAAAAAAACATAAATTAAGAGAAGGGATCTTTGTCTAAGGAACTTTTTGACCGCGAGGAATGCTAGTTCTACTCACATATCTAAGGATCTATTAGATAGTGATATTGCTTGTTCTATTCCCATTTTAAGAAAAAAAAAAAAAACTTTCCCTCGGTAGGGCACTATAGGGTGTTGATTAGAACCATCCATGTTACTGAGAGGAACTTCTACCAAATTATTAGGAGTTTGCGTTCGAGAATTGATCCCAAACTCCCCAAGACATCCTAGGTATCTAGAGGCATCCCACCAAGACACATGAAATACCAATTTTGGTCCTATAAAACTCTAATTTTGTCAGCTTGGTATCTTTAACGAAACATTTTTGGTCTAGTCAAACTCTTTTTTGATCTCTACTTCGCTTTAGTGGCAGCCATCATGAAGCTGAACGTCGACGTCTTGAGATATCTTTCCAAAGATGATTTTAGGGTTCTCACTGCTGTCGAAATGGGAATGAGAAATGTAAGTATTATTCTGATTATCCCCCCGATATTTGCTCTCAACCTTGAATAGATTCTTCTTTTAATTTTTCTGGTAGGGTTTGATCCTCTATTTCCTGATTTTCAGCATGAAATCGTACCATCGGAGCTCATCGACCGCATTGCTGGGCTCAAGTTAGTATGACAATTCTTATTCCCCCCAAATTTCCCTTCAATTCTTCACATCTTCATCTTTCTCCAGTTAATTGCGGGTTACTGTCGAATCCAGAATACTGTTATTTTATTTGTTAATTCGATTGACGAATCTACTAGCCATGTATACAGGCATGGGGGCACTTACAAGGTGTTGAAGAATTTACTAAAGCATAAGTTGGTGCATCACGACTCTTCGAAATGTGAGTAAGCGTCGATATTCTTATGAAAATACAAAGTGGATTTTAAACCAATATACCTGATTATGGTTGGTTCCGTGTATGCATTGCAGATGATGGGTTTCGATTGACTTACCTTGGGTACGATTTTCTTGCAATAAAGACGATGGTTAACCGTGGAGTATTTATGGCCGTTGGTCGTCAAATTGGTGTGGGGAAAGAGTCTGGTATACTTTATTTTATAAAAATTTCTTCTTGTTTCATTTTTCTTTTGTTATTAATCCACATCGTTCATACTATATATATATATATATATATATATAAAACAATGATTATTCCCTTTCTGTCAATCAAGATATATTTGAGGTTGCCACGGAAGACGGTACAATTTTGGCAATGAAGTTGCACAGGCTGGGTAGAGTTTCTTTCAGGGCTGTCAAATCTAAGCGCGATTATTTGAGGCATCGCAATAGTTGTAACTGGCTCTACTTGTCGCGGCTTGCTGCCCTCAAAGAGTATGCATTTATGAAGGTTGTTTGCTGCTCTTTTTTACTTTTTTTATTTTACTTTATGTTCTCTGTTAAGTTAGTGTTTTCACGACCGTATGGTCTACTTATGCAGGCCTTGGAAGAGCATGGGTTTCCTGTTCCAAATGCTGTCGATTGCAATAGGCATTGCGTGATTATGTCACTTATCCAAGGTTATCCACTGTAAGGATTCCTCTTGTTTATTTATTTCTGAAAGCTTTCGAGTTTCATACCTCAACTTCAATGAGCTATGGAGTAATACCAATTAGTTATATGTTTCTGCCTCGTGCAGTGTGCAGGTGAAGCAATTGCAAAACCCTGACACAATTTTTGATACGATTATTGGTCTTGTTGTCCGTCTGGCTGAACATGGTCTTATTCATTGCGACTTCAATGAATTTAACATTATGGTATGCATTTGAGGCACTTGAGATATTTCCTTTCATCATGTTTTTGTATTTTGAAGTTTTGTAATTTGAGTTATCGTACAATTATGTTTCCATGTCTTGACTATGACTCCAAACCTAATTTTGAAGGAGAAATGGTTATTTTTTTTTGGATGGGCCTTATTTCTGTCATTTTATTTAATATTTCGTATTTGGTTTTGCGTATTTTTTGCCTACTTGTCATTGGGATAGGGTTCTATTAAGGATGATGATCATTATGCTTACTTTAAATATTTACAAAAAATTGACGTGTACTTTAAACCAATTAAAGAAAATGCTTACTTGAACTATTAAATAACATGACATCCAAATGCAGAGCCATTAGAGAGATAAAGGTTCGTAGATATACTTGACATGGTAATTACTAGTTTGTTCCTGCATGTTTAGTATGGCTACTAAGGCATGTCCTCTCTTTGCTACCATCATGCCCACCAGGCATCACTGAATTATTCTAAAGTAACGGTAGTCATGGGTTTTGAATTACATTAAACTCAAGTTGAAGATTTATGAAATTTTATTGGTGAAAATTTAAAACTGGTTTACTTTCTACTTACTCAGCTTTTCTGCTATATAGAGGATCTACCTTCATTATGAGTGCCGCAATAGTTGATTCACTTTTGCTATTCTAGAAGTATTTTGTTAGATTTGTACTTCATACTTTCCCCTTCTTGAATTGGAGGATTCATTTTATTTTGTTTTATTTATTTATATTGTAGATTGATGACAATGAAAAGGTTACCATGATCGACTTCCCTCAAATGGTATCTGTTTCTCATCGTAATGCTCAAATGTATGTATCTGTACCACTTCTGATGCTCTGATGAAATTTCTTCCTGTTCGTTTAGTAAGATCATTTACAGATATTTTGAATTAGTTGGATATGAGTTTCTGGCCCTCAGTTGTATGTATCATTATATTCCATTTCTTAAAATGCTCTCCATGTTTCAGGTACTTTGACCGTGATGTTGAATGCATCTTTAAGTTCTTCAGAAAAAGGTCAGTGGTTGATATGCTGAAATTCTCTGAAGATTTGGTATTAGCTGCTTTAAATAGATGTAACTGGGTTTTTGGTTTCCTTGCCTAAGATGGTACTTAATAGGCATTGTGTGTAGGGAATGTGATTCCTTAAATCTTATTTCTTTTTGATATTTTATTTATTCATGGTGGATGTGATGTATGCACAAACACGTACATGATATACAACATATGTATTATGTACATACGCATATATAATGCGGGTTTCCGTTAGGTAGCGTTTGATGGCTCTAAATAATTAGAGCTTATTCGAATTTTAGAACGTTTGATAAACAACTATTGCATGTCTAAAACGTTTAGAACTAGAGGTAAAACCTCTAATATAACAATTAACAAGGGGGCAGGGGGCTCATTTTTTTTAAGCTCTAAAGATTAGAGGATTGATGTAAAAAAAAACTCAGGATTGTTTGGACGATTTTACCCTTAAACATTTTCCATAAACCCCATTTTACCCCTTAGTACATAAGAAACCCTCATTTCTCTCATTCTCCTCTTCTGTTTGGGTTGCAGAAGGAGGGTTTCAGGATTTGCCTCTGTTAGGAGCTACGGGTCAGTTCTTCTTATAAACCTGTAACTTTTATTTATTTATTATGAATTTACGATGATGCTTTGTTTTCATTGCAAGACATCAAAGGCTTCTAATATGGAGACAAGCAAACCCTTATGTAGGGTTTCTATAGTAATGGAGACAAACAAACCCTAAGAAAACCCTTATGTAGGGTTTCTATAGTAACTTGCTGGAATATAAATGGAACTAATGGGTTTTACTGAAAATTCCAAAATTTTTATGTGGGTAGAGATGGATTATGTAAGACTGATAAGGCGGGTGAACCCAAGAGGGAGCTTCTTCTCTCTAACTCTGTTTCAAGGGTCCGGTAGAGGCAGGCGGATAATAATACCCCCAGGTCTGCGGCAGGAGGGGTGGAAGGCATTCCAAGCAGCAATCGAGTACCTCTCATGGGAGAGGAGCAAGCCTGTAGTAGGTCCGGCTAATTCGTGAGATAGACTCCAAGAGACCAATGTCTCTTTCAAGCATTGGCCTAGTAGCAGCTGGGAGGATTTTAGCTCAGGAATGCTGAGGAAGGGAATCTCAAGTCGTGTAGTTGATAATGGAGATCAAGCAAAGGTGGTGGAGTTAGACGTGGATGCGTTTGGGGATTGGGCTGAAGCGGTGGTTTGTTCAGTGAGAGGGCCCGGTGACAAAATCAAGTGGAAGGAGGTGATGCAACTTATCCATTCCTTGCTCCCCTCATATCCAAAAGTTAAGCTTTTCTCATTTGAAGTTCAGCGAGCGATTTTTTATCCCAAATCGGCGAGTAGTGGATTGCTCTTGTGTTGATCTAAGTGTTTCCCTTTGAGGAATGGGTATTTTGTAGGGTTTCACAGATGGTGGCCAGCGTCGAATGCTTTGTCGTATACAGGGCTTCTCAAACCTCGCTGGCTAGCAATCAAAGGGCTTCCATTTCATCTATGGGTGGACTCTATTTTTTCGCAAATTGGGAAGCTGTGTAGGGGGTTGTTGGAGATTCATAAATCAACCTCCACGAGATTAGATCTAAGGCAATTATTAAGGTGTGTGGAGATTTGAGGGGATACCTCGGTTGATCTCGCTAGGTTTTCACTCCTCATCATACCACTTGGAAGTTTCGTGTTGGGAAGAGGAACTTTGTGAGTCTTGCAAGGGTGGCCGGAGTTCTTGGAGATTGATCGTCGGTGAGAGGGGTCTGTTGAGCTGGAGGTTGGAGATGAGCTTGAGGCCCCCCCACATGGCAATAGGACTCTGCTGAAGTCCGCAACTCTCAGTTCTTCAATGTCGGCGGTGTCAGAAGGGGCTATCCCTAGAGGCAAGACGTGTGATGTGGTGAGTGGAGCTTCCTGTGATGATGGAGACAGATTTCATCTGGTAGTTCACGAAACAGGGGCTACCGGTCAGAGGGGGGTTGTTCCTATGGTAATAGTCAATGGTAGAGGTCAAACTTCGGAGGCGGTGATCGAGGAGTTTCCTGAAATGGAGAAAATCCCGTACAAGGGTAGAAGACGCTCGATCAAAAATAGGAAGAGGACCTTTCGCAGGAAGAGGTTGCGTTCAGTCGAACGTGCGAAAGTGGCATCAGGGGGGAGCTTAAGTTTGAAGGAGAATGGTTTATCAAAAAAGTTGGTTTCGGAAACCCCGATTTTGAATTCGGTGGGTAAAGTGGTCTTTGCTCCCCAGCTGGCATCCACCTCATTAGGTTCGTATGTGGATCCCTTCTCGGGCCCAGGGTTGGAGGGTTCAAGTGTTAGGCTTAAAAGCCTAGCGCATGAGGTTGTGGATTAGTCTGGGCCTTTGCTTCCTGGGCCCATCTATTTTCCAGCTGGGGGTCCTCTCTCGGTCTTGGATCCTCAAGCCGATTTTGGTAATTAGTTAAGCTATCCAGCGCGGGTGGAACCCGAGTGCTCTCCTGCTCTGGATGGGTCAGGGGATGGTTCAAATCCGTTTCGTTTATGGCCCCTGATCCATTGAAGCTCTTTAACCCCTAAGGGGTTGCTTAGGGATTCTTCTTCTTTGGACGATCGTGTCCATCCAGAGGATCGAGTACCAGTGGGCAGCTCCCTGGAGCTAGCAGCAAGTTGAGATCTCGTATTTGTAGAGGTGGAACCAGAAGGGTCCCCTTCACCTTGGAGGGCGAGGGATGTATCTCCAGTTCGTTTATATATTTTGCAAGAGAGGCAGCGAGGTGTAGGGGCAAGAGAGGGAGCCTGCGCAGAAGCAGGGCCCCCAGGTTGTGGTAGCTATGTTGAGTGTCAAGGGAGCTGGTGGAAAAAGCTTTTGATGGGGTTCAGGGTCAATTAAGGCCGGAGGAGTGTTTGGGCGGCTCAGAGTTGGCTTATGGTATTGAGAAGGATCCCCTGGGTGGGGAGGGGAGTTCGCTATCCCAGGCAGCACTTTGGCGGAGCGCGGGTCAGCTAGTGGGGATCCTTCGGGGTCCAGCAGAAGGTCTGAGGAGCCCTGGGATTCGGATTCCAGGCAAGAGGGTGGCGCGAGGGGTGAGATGGAGGTGGTGTGCTTCGATAGGATTCAGGCTTGCAGTATGACTGATTTGGTGGAGGTGGTGGGGTTTTAGAGTCCGAGGTTCAGGAGCCCGAGTCAGGTATGCTTCAATCTCCTTCTTCCTGTACCCAGTTAAGTTTTTCCCTTGACAGTTTTGAGAAGGGAGGTGTGGATGGGAGGCTTCCATCACCGGTGGTTCGTAGTCCTTTGTTGCAATCAGTAGGAAGTAGGTCTCCAGCCTCCGAGGAGGGCTCGGGAAGACTAGAGAAAGCTAAGAACTCGAAGGGCAAGGGCCTTTCTAGTGGGATGGTGTTGTCGAAGGACTCTACATATATACCAGCGGGAGATGAGATTAGGAAGTCTTTTGGGGAACTTAGATGGGCCCAGAGGAGGTTTCTGACTGGGTGGTGTGTCATATGGAGGGGTTGAGCAAGTTCTTGGGTGTATCGATAGAGGGGTATGAAGAGGAGGCAAGGACGTTGTTTCGGAAGATCGAAAAGAGTGGGGCTGGAGATGTGGTAAATTCAGGGGTTAAGACCGTTGGAAGGAGAAAAGACTACTCCGCGATGGAGTAGAGGAGGTTGGAAAGAGGGGTCAATTATGACAGACCAATGGTTTGGGGGGTGTCGTGCAGTCCCAAGCCGAGTAGGGGTTGTAAAGTTATCTGATGTTAGACTTGTCGATTATCTCTTGGAATATGAGGGGGTTGGGGCAAGTCGAGAAAAGGGTGGCAATCAAACACTTGGTGCACACTAAAAAGCCGTCGATTATTTGTATTCAGGAGACTAAGCTTGAAGCGGTTCAGGAGTTTCATATTCGTGATTCTTGGGGTCCAATAAGCCTAGGCTGGTTGAAGAACCCATCCTTTGGTGGTGCTTCAGGCGATATCCTTCTTATATGGGATAAAGCTAAGGTGGAGGTTTTGGATTCTGAACAGGGGCATATTCGATATCCATCCTGTGTAGATTGGTGGGGGAGGAGTTTACATTGGTGTTCATTGCGGTGTACGGGCCATCGGGAGGGGTAGAGGATAGGCAATTGTGGGAGGAGTTGGATGATGTCAGTGTGCGATGGGGTGGCCCCTGGTGCTTGGGGGGGGGGGGGGGGGGGGAGATTTTAACTGCATTCGGTTAGTTATCGAGAAGAAAGGGGGTCATTTTCTCTCGGCTAAAATGAAGAGGTTTGGGGAATTCATCAGTCGCCACGACCTTATTGATTATCCTACTCGGGGGGTACAGTTTACGTGGTCTCACTCAGCTTCGAGTGGGAGAGCAAGTAGGCTAGATAGATTTTTAGTAAGCCCAGAGTGGGAGTCAATTTCCGAATGTTAGTCAAGCTTCTCTTCCCAAGCCTATCTCAGATCATTCGCCGATTGTGTTAGAATCTGGGTGTTTCAAAGGAGGGCCTTCTCCGTTTCGTTTCGAGAATATGTGGCTGAAAGATGCAAGATTCCAAGAGGTAGTGGCTGAGGTGTGGAGTAGTGAGGGGGGGTGGGGGTCAGCTCGTTCGAGATTTAGTAGGAAGTTGAAGGCCCTGAAAACAAGATTGAAAGTGTGGAATAAAGAAGTCTTTGACGTTATTCAGGTAAAGATTAGATGGGTTTCTTAGGGTGATTGGAAAGCTGGAGGGCGTAGTGGAGGTTCGTGAGCTTTCAGTTATTGAAGCCAGGGAATATGAGGACAAAAAGTTGGAGTATTTGGAAGTGCTTAAGCTTGAGGAGATAAGTTGGAAACAGAAGGCCATAATGAGGTGGCTAAAAGAGGGGGATCGCAATACCAAGTTTTTCCACCGAACTGCAAATTTCAACAGAAAGTGGAATTTTATTTCTAGGTTGAAGGCCAACAGGGTGTGGAGGGAGAGGAGCCAAGAGTTAGAAGATGGCATTGTCTCATACTATAAAGATCTGTACCATGAGAGAGAGTTGGCGGCCGAAGGCGGACGGTCTTTCATTCGCAAGCCTGTCCTAAGAGCAAAGTTCTTCTTTAAGAGGCCATTTGAGGAGGACGAGGTGTTGGGGGTTATTAGAGGTATGGCTGGGGATAAGGCTCCCGGTCCGGATGGGTTCACCATTGAGTTCTATAGGGAGTGTTGGGAGATTGTGGGAAGAGATGTTTTGGAGGAGATGGAGTTCTATTCTTTAGGGTGCTTTGATCAGTGTAGTCAAGGCGTCTAGGCGATTAGCTCCGGCTAGGCGTTGCCTAGGCGATAAATTTAATATATATATATATATATATATAATTACAGATCTTTCTCTTTATTTATGAAATTCATTGAAAAAAAATCTGTTTTTATATTTATTAAAGTCATTAAAAAAATGAGAAGCGAGACGGCGAGACACATGTATTAGTAAGAGGAATTCTTGCTTTACTCTCAGCCTTGTATTAGTAAGAGGAATGTTAGCTTTAGTCTCAGTCAACACATGCCTTGTATTTAAAAAAAGTGAGAGTAGGGTTTGACTAAGAGTAAGTTTAGCACTCCTCATTTAGTAAAGTTGCTTTACTAATAGGAGACGAAGGAGGGAGAACACAAAGGAGAGAGAGGGAGAGCACGATGGAGACACAGAGGGAGAGCATACGAAGGAGAGAAAGTGCAGCGTACCTGGAGGTGGAGCTACGTACAGGTATGTCTCTTCTTTCTTCTTCTTCTTCTTTTTCTGTAGAGAGAGAGAGAAACAATAGAGAGAGAGAGAGTTCGGAATTAGGAAAGGAAAAAAAAACATTGCGGTACCGCACTGTGTAGGAGAGAGGAGAGAGGAGAGAGGAGAGAGAGAGAGAGAGAGGCGTACCCAATTGGAGAAGGAGGAGTCTACCTAGAGAGGCCACCCGATCTTCTTCTTCTTCTTCTCCTCCTCTTTCTCCTTCGTCTCCTCTTTTCTCCCAAACCGTTAACCCTAAAAAAACATAAAAGAAATTTATATAGAATGGTTAGTAGGTGATTAAACTAACATAATAAAAACAATTAACTAAATTAATCATGTTTACATTTTAAAAACAGTGTTTTTAAAAACTAGAGCCTAGTTGACCGCCCAGGCGTTAAGGCGTCTCCTAGTCGCCCGCCCAAAGTTTTCCGACTGCCTAAGCAGCTAGTCGGGCGCCTCCCCTCCCAAAACGCCTAGGCGATGCCTTAACTACACTGGCTTTGATAGGGTGCTGAATAGTACTTTTGTGGTGCTGATTCCGAAGGAGGAAGCGGTGGATCTCGTGGATTTTTGCCCAATCAGTCTCGTGGGGAGTATTTACAAGATATTGTCCAAAGTTTTGGCGACCTGTCTTCAGAAAGTGATGGCGTCCCTCATCTCTCCTCATCAAGGTGCTTTTGTGGGGGGGGGGGGTAGAAAAGATTCTAGATGAGATCCTTATTGCCAATGAATGTATTGATGATTGTATTAGGTCGGGAGCCCCAGGTATTGTTTGCAAAGTAGATTTGGAGAAAGCTTATGACCATGTGAATTGGGAGTTCTTGGATTATGTTCTTGGTAGAATGAGGTTCGGACTCCAATGGAGGAGGTGGGTGAGGAGGTGTATTTCCTCCGTCTTTTTCGCCGTCATTCTGAATGACAGTTCGGTAGGGTATTTCCCCAGCTCTAGGGGGTTGAGGCAGGGAGACCCGTTATCCTCGTTCCTTTTTGTGTTGGTTTCAGAAGCCTTGAGTAGTGTGTTAGTCAGTGCGGAGGGGACAGTGTACGAGGGATTCTCGGTAGGCTCAGCTCAGTTACGTATTTCTCACCTTTAGTTCGCGGATGACACCCTGATTTTCTGTAATGCGGTGCCGAGCAATCTTTTGCATCTTAGGTGCCTTCTTCGGTGTTTTGAAGTAGTGTTCGGGCTGCGTGTAAACCTAGCCAAGTCAGAGATAGTAAGGGTAGGAGAAGGTCTAAACATGGACCAGTTGGCATTTTGTTTTAGGTGTAAAATGGGAGTTCTTCCGTCCGGGTACTTGGGGATACCATTAGGGGGAGGTTTCAAAGCTAAAGAGGTTTGGGTCCCAGTTTTAGAGAGGTGTGCAAAGCGGTGAGCAGGGTGGAAGGCGTTCTATTTGTCCAAAGGAGGCAAATTAACTCTCATCAAAAGCATTCTTAGTTGCCTTCTGACATTTTTCATGTCCACTCTAACCATGCCCAAGTCAGTGGCATCTTCATTGGAGCGGATGCAGAGAGAGTTCTTGTGGCACGAGAAGGTGGACAAATTTAAATACCATTTAGTACCCTTGAACAAAATTTGTCAGCCTAAGGAGGATAGGGGTCTAAGTCTGAACTCTCTGGTTTTAGTGAACAAAGCCCTTCTAGGTAAATGGATTTGGCGGTTCGGGGCGGAAAGGGATAGTTTGTAGCGGGCGGTGATCATGGCTAAGTATGGGGCAGAGTCGTGTTGGGTCCCAAAGCAGGTTAAGTCTTCTCATGGCTTGGGTCTCTGGAAGGGGATCATGGCGACGACCAGGTGGTGCCCAAGTTTAGATTTCGAGTGGGCCAAGGGAATGAAGCGAGATTCTGGAAGGACGTGTGATGTGGCGACTCTAGGCTCCAGGATGATTTTGGTCATATTTTCTCTATTGCAACCAACAAGGAGGAAGTGATGGGGGATTACTTTGAGAGGAGGGGAGAGGGGGTGGTGTGGTGTCCGATGTTGAGACGAAGCTTAAATGATTGGGAGATTGATGAGGTGGCGCGTCTATTAGCCCGGATAAGCTCTTTTTCCCTGTGTACTGAAGTTAGGGATTGTAGGGCCTGGATCGGCAACAAGAATGGTCGTTTTTCAATTAGTTCTCTTTTTCAGGCTCTAGGTCCGGTCTCTATGGGTTCGTTCCCTCATCGGGTAGTGTGGAACCCAAGTATCCCCTCTAAGGTTTCTTTTTTCCTCTGGAACGCAACATTGAATAAAATCTTAACGTATGATCATCTGCAACATAAAGGGTGGAAGATGGCCAACCGATGCTTCATGTGTCTCAAAGATGAAGAGACAGTGGATCACTTGCTTTTGCACTGTCCGTTTGTGTTTGTTATTTGAGGGTTTTTCCTCTCTCGCTTGGGCATGGATTGGATATTCCCTGAGTCCTTCCGTAGCTCTTTATCGAGTTGGCCGAGGTTCAGTGAGGAGGGGGCTAGGGAGGCTATATGGTCGGTTCTATCGGGTGCCATTTCTTGGACGATTTGGAAGGAGAGGAATCTCAGAGTCTGAGAATTCTTCGTCTTCTCAATCCCGTATCTGTGCTCGTGTGCGACTGGTTGTTTTGGAGTTGGCGGGTCTCAAATTTAGTGGGGAGGAGCTTTGGGAGGTGCTTAGTTGAGTGGCTGTTTTTTGGGAGGGCTTAGAGGCTAGGTGTCAGGATCGGTTTTATTTCCTTGTGTGCTTGAGTTTATTTTCTTGTAATCTCTTGCTTGCATTGTTTTGGCTCATGTATCCTTGCTCCTTTTGATTTATAATATTGCCTTGGTTATCGATCAAAAAAAAAATAAAATTGTTTCAGATTTACATCAGATTTCTAAAGGACTTGATGCTGGCAGCTCAAATCTTTGCATGTATTTGTTTGTGTTTTTAACAAATTTGGTCACAAGGAGTGCTCCAGTTAGGTCTCCTGTAGATAGGCCAAGGGAGAGCCTCCATCTCTACAACCCGAGCTATCCCATAGCTTGTTGCTAATTGAGATATCATGTCTGGTCTCCTTGAAGATGGGTAGCCGCCATTTGACTGAATGTGTGAAGATTAGTAAATCAGATATTCTGGGATGGTCTTAGTATGTCCACCATAGAGCTCAGGCGTCTATCATCATCACTACTGGGAATGATATCCCGAATAACTCTGGGTTTTCCATTTTAGATGTTAATGCTATAGGTAGCTGCCATTGCTACTGTGTATGTGCAACTGGGAAAAAATGCTACAAGGGCACGATATCACAGTACAAAGAATATATGAATTCTCTCTCTGATTTGGTGGTGGCGGCAGCCTATAATGGTGGAGAAGGGGATGGTGGTGTCCCATGCAATTGTGGAGAATGGGGAGGGCTCTTACTCTGAAATGAACTCTAAAAAATTGACAATAAGAGTTTTTATCAAACATGCTACTACTAAATTAGAGAATTTTCTTAGAGTTTTATCAAACAATCAAAACTCTAGAAAATCATTGAGCATTTTAGAACTTATTTTTAGAGCTTATTATATTCGAGTTGAGTTTTCAAACATACCCTTAGTATCCTATTTTTCTAATTTAACTGGCAGATATGTGAGGGTCACTCCCCTCCCCCCCTCCAATATATGAATCCTCAATTTGTTTCGATGTAAAACTATTGGCATTTTGAGTTTGTGTAACTCAGCCAGTGTTGAGATTTTTAGCCTGCTTGATAATGTCCATATTGAAAGATGTATACAAAGACCACAAGAAGTAAGGTTTGAAAGGCTAAAAATTGGGAATTTAGATCTTTATTTGCTGATGCTGTGGAGATATCAATCACTTTTGAGTACACATTTTGCAATTATATAAAGCTTGAATGAATGAGCTTCGGGGAGGGTGAATGAACTAGCTTTAGCATAACTGGGTTTTAGTTGCTTTTCCAGAAGCTCTTTGGGTGTGTCAATGGGGTTGGGCGACTTACTTGTTCCCTTTCTCTTCATCCTTTTGGTTGAGAAGCTTAGTAATCCTTCTAACATGAAGCCTTGTAGTTTCATATATCCAGTTCACAAATGACATGACATTTTTAGTTCTTATTTTAAGTAGGTAGCAAAATTTTAAATAACAGTTTTGGTTTGTGTAACGGGTATGACCAAAACCTTTACGTAATGGCGTAACGTAACGGTTTTGTCTGTTATAGCCGGAACCCGTATCGCCCCATCATTTTGTAGAAAAATGTTTAAATTTAATAAAAACAAAAACATATTATGCATGCATATACTATTGTATCATAATTAACTCATAGTGAGATAAAAATGTAAATGCGTAACCCTAATCATCATAGATTCATTGATTTCATTTAAAATCTATGAATTTATGTTCTAAAAAGCGATTATTAAAAAAAGTTTAGAAATCTTACCCAATCAAAAATCCCCAAGCTGATTTCTCCCCCAAATTGAGTTGTGAAGTTTCAAATTGTGATTCATAGTAATCTCATTTATGATTAAAAAACATGGAGTGGTTATATTTGGCTTGAGAGGGGGAAAAAGTTATTAATTTGGAAGAAGTGAGATATAATGAATTTCTAAAACCCATGGTATGTAATATAGTGTCAAACATTTTGTAACGGTTTTCAAGTAATGTAACATGGCTCAATCTCCATATCTCAGAGATTTCTATAAGAATCTTGTCCAGATTTGATGCCCAGATGAAAGTTCGCACCTAGGAGGAATTGAAGTCTTCCAAATCTTTCCAAACTGCAGCCTCTTGCTCAAATCCTCATCCTGCTTTTGAAGGAGATAACCAGTGTTTGAAATTTCGACGAAATTTCGTATATTTCGACGATATTTTTCGATCTCGACGGGTTCCGAAACATCTCAACCATGTATTTTGGTTTTTATAAAATTTCGCAAATTTCGATGGAAATTTCAACGAAATTTCGTATATTTTGGTCGACATATTTTCTAGTGTTTTTTTTTTTTGGTTGCATTTTCTTGTTTGAGATCGTGCGATATACGTCCATTTCATAGCTAATTGGTTATTTAAACCCCAAGCATCCATGAGAAAGCATAACTCATGCAAACATTGAGGATTAAGAACTGAGAACTAAAGAAGGAAGAAAAAAAGAAGAATTTGAGAACTGAAAAGGAGTAGAGGAATATTGGAATAGTAGGGATTCTAAGGAAAGGGAAGGAAGGTAACATACCGTCGCGCGTGAACATCCGTCGCTGTCGCCGAACCATTGCCTAGCAGCCTAGGTCTTTGTCTCTTTGAGTCGTGAGTCTCTCCCCTGTTTTTTAACTTCGTCGAATGCATCAACTGAGATCTGTGGTTTACTTGTTTATACTTAAGTTGTAATAGTCATTTACAAAATAGAACTTATGTTATAAAATAATAATTTTGAATGTCTCTTTATCAATTGATTTCATTCTTATCTATATTTCAAAACCCTCCCTTTGATTACACTAATTACAATAATGGTTTTTAAAAAATTGCATAAATGACCATATTACCCCTAAATGAGTGTTGCAAGTATTAACCTCATTATATTTTATAAATTAAATATTATTTAACTATTCTTAGTATTGATTTTTATTATACACACAATAAAAAATTCAATAAAATCTTAATACAATGTTTTTTAATTTTAACTATTCTTAGTATTGATTTAACTCTTCTTAGTATTGGTTTTGATTGTATTTGAGTTAATTGTTATGCTTGATTGAGAAATGAATGCAACTTTTTTTATGTAATTTACATCAATATTAGTGAATCATACATTGTCGTTAGCATCAACGCATGTCTTTAGTTCCCTTTTCATTGCATCTCTTATATACATTGTTGTTTTTAAAAATTTTTGAATTTCAGATGTGTATTAACATCTATTTTAACATTTCCTAAAGTTTCATTAAAAAATTCTATATTTTTCACTATTTTTTATTTTATTTTTTCCTTCAAGTGCGATATTGTTCCCACAATATCGATATATCTTGCGAAATATCATCGATATATCTTTTTTCAACGGCTTGAAATGACATGTGATATTGATATTCAGAACCTTGGAGATAACTATTTAATTTTCTGACTGTTCAACAAAATCTTCGAGTTTCCATATCCTGTGATCATCCCCATTTAGATGTGTCCTTGCATTGTCTAACATTTCGAGGGGAAGTTGACTCTCAATCTCCATATCTCGGAGATTTTTGTGAAATATAGGACTCCACACGACCTCCCTGTTTCTTTTTTTAGAAGAAATCTCTAATTAGAACATCATTGAAGGGGACTAGCCTGTAAATGTTCGGGCACACCTCACTTATTATCCATGCCCCGCTTCATTCGTCCTTCAAGAAATGGACTTACTTTCACTGCCTACTAAAGTAGGTCTGCTCCAAAAACTGATCTTGCACCTTCATGATATCTTTCCAAATGCCTATACCATAAGAGTTCAAAATCTGTTTAGGATCCCACTTTTGGTTTGAGACTCCAAATTTTGACCTGCAACCCTACTTCATGCTGCCCTCTCATTCATATTGAAAAGTCAAAGCCACTTACCCTAGAACACCTTGTTCATGCATCTTAATCTTTTGCTGCCTGTACCACCGTATTACTTCAGGTGTGTGACTACTCGCACTTGACCAAGTAGAATCTCCTCTTGTCTCCCAT
The DNA here is from genome assembly GCA_015143295.1 of Tetracentron sinense. Lineage (NCBI taxonomy): Eukaryota > Viridiplantae > Streptophyta > Magnoliopsida > Trochodendrales > Trochodendraceae > Tetracentron > Tetracentron sinense. Next base: position 40,179,078 of record CM026551.1, on the reverse strand, counting down.
GCCATCTTGTAAAAAATATTTTTGAAGCTTTTCAAGGCGCTTGGTACCCCACGGCGTGCAAACTTTTCAAGGCGCTTGGTACCCCACGGCGTGCAAACTTTTCAAGGTGCTTGGTACCACGAAGCGCAGACTTTTGAAGGGTGGGGTAGGGGTGGTCTAAACCTTAAACCTTTAGTTGAAATAAACAAGGCATTGCTAGGTAAGTGGGTATGGAGATTTGGGGGAGAAAGGGATAGCCTGGGGAGAAAGGCGATAGTAGCCAAATATGGGGAATCTTCAGGTTGGGATCCTAGGGTGGTTAGGGGTTCATATGGAGTAGGTTTGTGGAAAGGGATTATGGTGGTCGCAAAATTGGTGTCACCATTCATCAGATTCAGAGCGGGTAATGGTTTGGAAGTCCGGTTTTGGAAAGACATGGTGTGGTTAATCGAGTATTAGGGACAACTTTGGAAATATTCGTCTTCTCATCATTGATAAGGATAGTCTCGTGTCAAAGAACTATGAGATCAGGAACAACGAGATAGCTTGATGTCGAAAATTGAGACGAGATTTGAATGATTGGGAGATTGAGGCGAGATGTTTGTTGGACTTCCTTAAACTTCCTCGAAATGATTCCATTTCCCTAGTGACCAATGTTTACATCAACCCCGGAATTTAAAACCTTGCTCTCGATTTAGTTTGTTGGGCTTTAGAGATGAATTTGGGCCCCTAGAGACTTACTGCTTCACTGATGAGACTTGGGAGACTGAATTTTATTTTCTGGACGCTTTTTGGAAGGGGCAAATTAATGTTTTATTTTTGAGGGAGTACATGCTTAGTGATTTGCTACCCCTTTTGTACCACTGTGTACTTTTTTCTAATCATAATTAATTCAATTCATTATCTATTAGAAGAAATGCAATATAAAGAGCAATAAATTACAAAGTATTTTCCTGGCCCTAAGTGCAAGGTGTGGGGAGGTGGAAATTTCCTACTGCAATGCTTCAGTTCTATGAAAAAAGAGAGTAAAGCAACAATATAAACACTAAAAGTTAGCATTTGTTTCTTCCAAGAAAGTTGAGATTTTATAAAAAGCTGAAGAACAAAAATAAAAGCACTCTAAGGGCTAAATGAAATCACAAAATTAAAAAATGACCCCAAACTGGACTCAGTACCTAAGCCAGCGAAAGTCTCCATGTGGCAGTTTTCTTAGCTATGTATTTGGGAAATTTGATCAATAGTAATCCGAGGGGAAGGACTTCTATTGAGGATAAAATTCTTTCTATAATAACCAATAAATACCAAGCGTTAAATATCCTTCAGTCCAGTATGAGTTGGTGGAAACTTGGATAGGGATGATTCAGTTCAAAATGTCACATTCACTTCAATCTCCAAAGCTCTTTCAAGCTCCCTGTTGAACAAAACTAGATAAGTTGTCATAATCAGTTAACCTTTTCATGTTTAAATTCCATAGGGAAGTTGATAATGTGGTCAATTGAGTAAGCTTCAAACCAAATTTGCCTTTTTTAAAAAAACCTAAATTTGGTTTCCTTTATGCTCTTCCTTAAGATGTAAAACCATTCTTCTTGTTCCATTTCTCTATAATCCAATCCAACTTCAGCATGGTATGAGCTTCCTCAATTATACTTGGGTATGAACTATGAACAGTACATCACTGTTTCCGAGAATTTTCTTTATTCACATTGTTCTGCGGGTTCTATTGACTTCCCTCATGTACTTACTAGTTGCTCCTTGTGTCACGACCCGTCTTAAACTTAACATTTCACTCATGAAATGTAAGAGTAATCCGTTCGTGAGATCTTTTTTCTCGTATAATGCGGAAGCGTAAAATACCAAGGGAATTAAAAATTTTAAACCCTTCTTCTCTTTCCATACGCAATAGCCATCATAACCCTGTCCAAAATTAAAGTTAAGGTTTACATAACTAGTTTAATTACATCCAAATGAACATATAACAAAGTATAACATCAAAATCAAAAGCAACTCCGCCCTTCTTCGAACGTCACTTTCAAGTTGTTCTTTTACTGTTCATCTGGAGACATAAAAGGTCAGTGAGCTATGAAGCCTAATAAGAATATTCAATAATATCATGCTAAATGACAAGTTAGAATAAGCATAACAATATAGGATATATTATTAAGACTTTTAATATTACTTCCAGTAGGTCTTTTCAATATCTTTTATCCGGATCCAGTTTATCTTAAATCTTGCATCTCAAGATGATCCCTGAAAGCTACACCTCTTCAGACTCATTCCGTCTTGGAGTTTGACCCCTCATGAAGTATTTCATTCCATCTTGGTGTCCTCATTACTCCTCCTGAAGTATTGTCGAACGGCCTTCCTTTACCTTGCCACTATCTTGAGACTCTTTTTAAGATAAACAAATTTTTTTAAAATCTTTTTATTATTTTCCGACTCATCTTAGCCCTGCCTCTCAAGATGATCATTGAAAGGTACACCTCTTTAGACTCATTCCGTCTTGGAGTTTGACCCCTTGGAGTCATCTTTAACCCCTCATGAAATATTGTCGAACGGCCTTCCTTTACCTCGCCACTATCTTGAGGCCTTTATAAGATAAGGTTATTTATGTTTTCCTTGCCTTCTCATTAAGATATTATAAGATAATATTTTCATATACATCATAATATTATGATTATATAACTTTGATTCTTGATTATACTTAGAATCGTTATTTTCCATACTTTAATCACATTCATTTCTTTATCATATTTTCCGAATGTAATCTAGCACAATTATCATAGTATCATCACTCTAATGCAGTAACATAGCATTATCGTACTATTATCCAGCATAGTAATATTATAATATTTTCCAATATTTCAATATAATAATAGTATACTATTTCCAGCATTTCATAATAGTAGTAGCATATTATTTTCCAGCATTTCAAGATAATAATATCTTACTATTTCCAACATTTCAAGATAGTAATATCATACTATTTCCAGCATTTCAAGATAGTAATACCATACTATTATTCAAATATAATAGAGTATAATTTACTTAATCATAACCTTCCTTCTAAGATATCACTTAGAATGATATTACCGAATATCACTTACACTTTTTACCGAAACCGAAGTAGGGCTTGGCACAATCCTGTTCTTCTTTTCTTTCTTTCTTTCTTCTTTCCTTCTTTCTTGCTCTCTCACCCTTTTCTCAAGGTTGGACGTTGGCTTGGAGTGAGACACAAGAGTTGGGTGTGTGGGGTCTCTAGTCTCTCTAGAGTTTGGCACAAATGGAGTGAGACACAAGGGGTGGGGCGTGTGGTATTTATAGGGTAAGGGGTTCACTCCCTTCTTTAATAGATACACTATAATAACTATATACATATTAATACTAATACATGTATTAGATTCATGTATTTTCTTAATTCATGTATTACTTTTATTAGATTCATGGATTAGATTCATGAACTAAATTAAACCATATATCTCATTTATTATGTTCATGGATTTGGTTCATGAACTACATAGTTACCCTAACTAGCTAGTGTGAACACAATTAATTTAGCCAAGGGATTTTGGGGCGTGAGGTAGTGTTCATGCATAATACAAGACCTTCCTCTTGGTCTTTCTCTAAGTTTATACACATTATATTAATCCTTTTTAGTGTATACTTTTGTGACATTTTTCACATACACTCTTCTTGGACGTTTTCCACTTGATATAGTTGTCACCTTTGTGATCTCATGATATATTACACTTAAATGGTTCATGCAACTAACCAAAGTTACTCATGCATGAATCTTAGTTCAGAATTTATTTAACCCAAGTGAACCACCTAACTCATGGTTTAACCATGGTTGGGCGTGTACATCTCCCCATCCTAAGAATGTCTCATTTTCATTAAATTCCAAAATTTAGATATCTTCTTTAAATTTCCAAACATGTATAACCATTAATATGGTTCATGTCATTAACCTTAGTTACACCAAGAGTTAACTTCTTGTTTAAGTTAACTTTTAAACTCAACCAAAGGTGGACGGGTACATAGCTTAAGGGTTAATGTCCTAATCACTAGGTTCATAGATTTATACCCATGGTTAACTTCGCTTGACTTGGGTTCACACCCCTAGGGTCACTAAAGTGGGCGTGAGCTTTGGTTTATTTCCCTTATATTTCTTTGGTCAAATCCACATGATCATCACCACACTTTCTTAACTCCACTAGTTAACTCATGATTAACCCATCGTAGTTAATTTACTCTAGCCCTAGTTAATCTTGAACGTCCCCTTTTTGTGGTGTTGACATGTGGCATTTGATCAACTTTATCATTAAATAATTGGACATCCACCCTAGGATATCGCCACTTGTCGTGATCCCATTCCCTTTAGTGCTAAATACTTATTTTAACACTAAGCTTTATACCTTAAGCTTAATATATACTCTATTATCACCTAATTAAGTAATATATTGTCTTATATACTTGGGTAATACTATGAGTTACTAATTATTCAGTCATTTACTGAATATATATGATATTTTTATTTCTAAAAATATCTGGGTCGTTACACCTTGTTTTATGTTATTGGATTCCTACATGATGTTTCTCTTTGAACTTTTTCTTTTGCATTCTCCCTACTTTTCCAGGTTCAACTTGTCTTTTGAAGAAGATACAGATGAGCGTGATGAGTCAGGATCAGACAGAGACAAAAATGGCAGGCCTTGCTTTTCTTTAGTAGCAAAAGATGCTGGTTTCCTTGATAAGGAACTTGCTGCCAGTGGGTTTACAAGAAAGAATCAGGATGACATTGAGAAGGTATATTGCACAATTATAATGTAATGGCTAGGAGGGCATGTCTTTAATCTTACCATATATTTTTCAAGGAAAGAGACAAGGCAAGGTTAAAATTCTTCCGTGTATGTGATGCAGTATTTGCGTTGATATATTTAATGGGGAAGGAAGAGAAGGAAAAACAAAAAGCGTCAAATCAGTCTCTCGTTTATGTTTTACAGTTGTGCTTCTTACAGTACTTTTGCATATTTGTTTGGCAGTGTGTTGTGGTCATACTTATAATGCAGTTTGTGTGTATGAGTTTCTAATCTGTTGGTAAATTTGTTTGGAAAGAGGTGGTTATACCATGTAGTTTAAACTTTTAACTCTTGATATATATATATATATATATATATAGGGAAGGGATTCCTAGACATATGAAAAAGAACATATAAGTTCACATTTACAATCGATGAATCTCCCGATCTAACGGCCACAATTACACACCCTTTTATAACTACAAGGGCTTAAGGAAATTTGGAATTTTTTAAAAGATTGTCTCTATCTTTAGTTTCTTAAAGAGAGAATAACACATTCTCTTCTCTCTCCGGCATTCTCTCCCATTCGTCTCTCTCCCTCTCTAGCGGGAGTTTCTCTCGTTCAACAGTGATTTAGGGGAATTCCGGTGAATTTCCATTCGACACACAACTGAAAAAATATATTCCAGCAGATTTCAAGGCCACTTCTCCGGTGAATTTCGGTCAACACATGTATGTCTTTTTTTGTCTTTCCCGGTGATTTTAAGCTTATAATATTCATGGCAGAAAGAAGCCATGAATTTTGGCTAGGCAAAAGAGACCTGAATTTCAGAGGTTAAATGCATAATATAAGCATAATTGGATGTGGAACCCCGACGCTTGAGCAAGCGTGTTATATTGTATTCACTTCTGCCGATTATAAGATTGTCTCAACTCAAAAACATTTTAAGTAGCTTGTACGATAACTAATAAAGGTTGGATCATCAAGGAATTATCACTCATTTAGTAGGATGGTATCCATTTTTGTGGAAAAAAAATCTTAAGGCTAAAAAAAATGATAGTCAGTTATAATCTTCGCACCTTACTCAATGGAATCGAAAGGACCTGCTACTAGGCAAAAGAAAAACATAAGATAAGCTATTTTTAGACCAAATCACTCAAGAATTGCAAGATTTCTAACTGGAGGTGGTGCTGTAAGAAGAAAATACATGTAGCTGTTCTACAAAATACCATCACTCCCTGCTTGCAGCCTGCAAGCCCTCCCCAGCAGTTCCACAGCCAAATTCTGCAAAACTTAACCAGCCCCGAGTGCGTCATGGGCTCCCACTTTGGCCTCACTGTGCAGCATGTGAAGTCCTTTGTTCCCACCAGAGCTCATGCCAAGCTGGCTATGCAAGGCTTGCTGTTGTTGCAATGCTGATAATGGTTGTTGGGCAAACAACATGGAGGATCGAGCAGCCATATTGAGAGGGATGGCAACTGAAAACATACCTGAGTTGGCTGAATTCGCTGGAGAAGAAGCCTGAAATTCGCCGGAATATAATTTTTCAGCTGTGTCGAATTGAAATTCACGAATTCCCCTAAATCACTGTTGAACGAGAGAAACGCCCGCTAGAAAGGGAGAGAGAGGCGATGGAGAGAGAATGCCGGAGCGGAGAGAGAAGAGAACGTGTTCTTCTCTCTTTAGGAAACTAAAGATAGAGATAATCTTTTAAAAAATTCTAAATTTCCTTGAATGTCCTTGTAGATATAAAAGGTGTGTAATTGTGGCCGTTAGATCGGGAGATCCATCGATTGTAAGCATATGTGAACTTATATGTTCTTTTTCATATGTCTACGGATCCCTTCCCATATATATATATATATAGAACAAGTCTACGGGTACTCCCAAATATACTCCCAAATCCTAACCCTTTTTGGTCAAGATTAGAGCTGATATGGCATTAGAAAAGACAAAATAAGCCAGGCCAAATCCTGACTCTTTAGTGAATGACCATAGACGGTTAGGATTCGGGAGTACATTTGGGAGTACCCATAGACTGACTCATATATATATATGTATATGCACATATAAGTTTGTACTTTTGTTTTACTATATTTCTTGGTGGTATTTAAGATGTCAACCCTCCAGATTGATATTAAATTAGGTTAGGCCATTGTTTGTAATACTTGATTAGTACTTGAAGCTATGAAACATGGAATATTTACTTTTTTTTGAGTTTGTTTTTGTTCTGTTACAAATTCGATGACTGAATTGTTCTGCTGGGATCTATAATTAATCATATAAAGAATTTATTATCTCGTCGAACTTTCTTTATCTTGTTGAAACATTTGGATAATAGCCTTTTTACAAAACTAATTAATTTCAGGTAGAACTAAGTTGCATCTTATCATGCTGTTTCTCAGTGAAGGACTAAGGTTGATGTATAAACATTCAGTGATAACTTGCATCTGCATATGATTATCTGGGTTTGAACCATAGTAACAAAGTTCTTTGATATTTTAATTAAGTCCCGAACAATACATGACTTTTTTGTCGAATGATTAATTCACAAAGTATTCACAACTTGGGAAAATAATCGTGACTTTTTCAAAATTTTGCTAATTAAACACGAATTTTTGAAAAAGTACTGAGTACATATCTAATTTATGAAATATATTCGTTAATAATTTTATAAGTAATAATCTTATTTTATATTTTTTCTATTTTTGCCGATTTTTCCTTGACGACTTTTCTGTGTGAAGCATGTACTTCACAATATGGAGGGTTCAGAGAATTCATTAAGTTAATTGCTAGAGGAGATTCTTCTCATTATGTAATACATGCATATAATATTCTCAAGAGATGCAAGGGTTTTCTATAAAAAAATATCTGTTGTTAAACAACATTTGTATGTATTATATCGTTGTGTTGTTTCATTACGCTTGAAAGTGGTCATGTGCCCTTCTTCGAGTGATCAACTGTGTCTTGTTTATTTCGATCAATCGAACTAATCAACTTTGTCTACCTGTAAATACTTGCGTGTAAAAGTTTTTTTTTGTTATGTTTTGTTGCGGTCCGCCTAGACCCACCTTACACATTGTAATGTAGATTCCTGATTTGAATTTTCTTTAGCCAATTAGGAATCATACATCCTAGAAGGATTTTTCTACTTCTGAACTATGAGCCGACAGTGGTTCTCATCCAACACAACAAAACCCTAAAAGGGTTCCGAAATAGAAAGAAGATGAGGAGGGACAGTAAACTTGCGTAGATGACAATAAGGGGCTGCAGAACTTTAAGAGTGATGATCTTATATTCTTATTTAGTTTGTTTGATTATAGATCATAAGTGAAGGGGTAGGACTTCTTATAGACGAGGTTTTAATTGCAGTCACTTAAAGGTTTTTTGGACATTTTCTCTTAATTTAAGTTGGAGGACTGAGATTAAAAGGTTTTTATATGTATCCAAAGGCTGAGATTTTAGGGTTGTCAAAGGTTGATAGATTACGATTTAGAATAGATGGACAGCCATATTTTTCCTTGTTTTCTCCATAAATCTGATGAAGAATTCTTGTTCTTCATCCTCTCTTCTAATTGCAAAGTGTGCCATCAATTTGTGGCTTATTGTTGCTGTTATTTGTGTTATTCTTTCTTTGGCCGAAATTTCCTGTTGAGTTTTCGTAAAATGTGTGATCCTATGGCTGGTAGGAGAGATTGTGATGCAGGACCATGCAACTACCCTGGGGTGAATTGACATGATTGTGAGATCAGAAAGTTTAGCTGCAACAATAATAAAATTATAAACTATCTAGATTCCACAATTATAATGAGAAATTCAAAGGGAACTATTAATGTTCTAGGTCAAATCACAATCCCGCAGTAATAGATTTCCAAATTGAATTGGGTGATCGTAATGGAAGTGGGAAGTTCCACTAGATTAGGGATTTAAACCAATAGCCAATGGCTCAACAAGGTTTATTATTTGGAATATGCATGTAAGGTATTACGTAATGGAATATCAAAGAAAATCAGCAGCAATAGTAATCAAGGTGATGAAAATTAGGGTTTTGAAGTTGCTGTTATAGGGGTTTTAGGGCATATTAAGAGGTCCTATGGTGAGCTAGGAAAGTTGTAAGAGGGAATGAGAGCTGTAGGAGACTTGGGACAGCAGTAGCAAACAGGTTTGGGCCTTGAGGTATAGCAGGGAATGGGTTAGGAGTTAGGACAGGTTGACAGAATAGGGTAAAAGGCTGGAACAGGTTTAGGAACAGAGGAATGGCTTGTATTAGGTTGCAACAGCAACAATTCAATTCCAGATTTGCTGGAATTGCAGTAGGGCCTAGGAACGGGGCTGGGACAGCTAGGTTGGGGTGGCAGATGTGTGTAGGGAATAGGGTATGAGAGGTGCGGCAGTCACTGTAGGTGGGTTTGGGTTGTGCGGCAGACACTATGGATCGGGTAGGTGCTGTAAAACAAAGGGGAAAACAAGGGGAAGGCCTCTAATGGATGGTGGCAGCAAGGGATTGAATTTATGGCTGGCTGCAATGATGGGAAGGCTGTGGGAATGTTTGACAACGAGGGGAAAGGGTTTTAGGGAATTGGAAATTAGGGTTTTTGAAAGGACAACAGAGAATAAAAGATAATAGCAAAGAAGAGAGTAGAGATCTAGGATTACCATGGCTTCACAGGAAACTCAAAAGCAATCTTTCATTCATAAAATTCTGAAAATTCTTAATTCCCTAAAGAGAGTATTTATAGAAAAAAGTATAAAACCTAATCCTAGTTATTACAAAAGTGCCATTACTAATAAAATAAACCATAAGAATTACAAGACTGCCGTTACTAATGAAATAATTCTAATAAATAAAAGAAATAAATCCTAATATCAAACTAAAAGAATCCATGTGGATCTCGATCCGACGATGGATCTCCCTCCATATTGAGATCTAATGACAGATCTCCATCCCAGACGAGATCCAATGGTGGATCTCCATAGATAGCTCGAACCAAACCCAACCCATATACAAGTCATCCATCCATAGGGAAAATTGTATAGGGGCTCCCCCCTCCGCTGGTATTCTCTAACACCGGGTGATCCAACGTCCGCATCAGGTTGAGGCTGGGGGTTTTGTATGGATCCTTCCCGCGATGGGCCTGATGACCGTCGATAGACAATTTGAGGAGACAACTACGACAACTGCCTGCTATAAGAAACTTCTGGAGCATGATCAAGACAGTCATGTTTTTGACCATAATGATTATAACCCTTTCATTACTATGCCTCATGTGGTGAGCTGGATGAAGGGGTGGCATATTTAAGCTTGTTCGATGATCAAGAAGACCTGAGACTGATATGAACGTAGAAATTCCAATTTCCAGACTCTGAAATATGTCTACAACCTAAGGAGTTCATAGATCGTTTGAGCACTGTAGAATGAAGCTTTGACTTATAGATGTGCTGATTGACAATAAAGTCAAGATTATGGCCTTAAATTGAAGAAACACGCTTCAGTGTCTTGGATTCGAATATCTCTCAATTGATTGCCTTTATTGAAAGACCAAATTTGCAGCAGTGGAAGAAGATAGTGACCTTGAAATCAAACATATGGACAATGAGGAACCTACTATGGAGTATGGAGTGATCATGGGAGGCAATTGTTATCCGTAGAACTATGATGTCCTGAAAATCAGCGAGAATGAAGTGTGGTTGGGCAATGATATTTCATCCACAATTTACAACATATGGAAAAATCTAGATTCTGATCATAATAGATGGTGGCAGTTGCAAGAATATTATCTCAGAAGAAATTTTCGACAAAGATGAGCATATTTTAAACCATACAAGATTTCATGTTTCAGGAAGGGCAATGAAGCAACTTTTTCTATGTGTTGTATTTATTATTATTATTAAAAGGTTATAAGGATAGCATGTCACGCTGTCATAGTCCTTATAGATGTATGGCATCTACTATAGTACTATATGCACCATGCATGATTGGCACACTGCACATGAACACTTAGGAAAGATAGTGTGAAAGTGGTTCTAGGCGGAGAGATCCAGGTTCGAAAAGTTGATGGATGACACTTTTCTTTCTATGGCCAAGTTTATGGAGGAGACCAAGGAGTCTGAAAAAAATAATACTTGCAGGTTGTTAAAAAGGAGAGTACTACTAGTTTGGTTCCTGTAGATAATAAGTGAATTTGTTAATGTATTATGGACGAACTGCCTAGTACCTATCATGAGAGGCACAAGGTCTAGTTATTTAACAAAGAAGTGTTCAGATGAGTCCCAAGCATGGTTCAAAATATCGGTATCGGTCGCTATATCGGTAAGTCGAAAATAGGATACGTATTGGCGTATCTGTACCGTATCGGTTGGATACGGCGGAAAAATTCAGGATACGCGAAAAAAAGCTTGGATACGCAAGGAAAACTTGGATACCTTGCATAAAACCTCTTTTAATGCAAATATAAGCTAAAAACAAACTAAATAAAGGCCTCCAACTACATTTATAATCATATATATGAGAGTTAACAAATTTATAGGTTAAAAAATGTGTGCGCGCTGATAAATATGTATGAAAATACAAATCATAGTTACTTAACCAAGTGATAGAAGCTCACTTGCATTCATAAATCAAAAATATGAAAATACATAGACCCTTGTATTCACAAATCAAATTACATACATGATAGAAGCTTACTACCACATTGAGCTTTATGCTCGCTTATACTCTATCATTGTGGGATCAGAAGTTGAGTAGAGTGATACATTATAAGTGGTCCAGACATGATGACACCATTGTGTTCAGGTCATCAACATGTGGTACATTCCCAGGTACATTTGTACATATGCCTGCTCTTAAGTCGTGATTTGTCCATAATTGTCAATCAAAAACTAAGACTGAGAATCATAACCAGTGGCTCCTGATAAGTAGGGTTGGGCTGGGGCATCATAACTAGTGGTTCCTAATAAGTAGGGTTGGGCTGGGGCATCATAACCAAGGGGATAACCTTATTTACATATTAATATCTAAAGTAAAATCATTTACTTAATAATATATTATGTAAATAAGTTGTGTATATCGAGTCAGTACTATGGATCCTAGTGTAAATGGAAGAGAAAAAAAATTAATTGAAAAATCCCCGTATCAAGTGTATCGGGCCTGTATCGGCCTGATATAGTGGATTTTTTTTCAAGCTTACTAGTGTATCGGGTAGCTCCAAATAAGATACGTATCGGCCCGTATCGGTCGATACGTATCGATATTTTAAACCATGGTCCCAAGGAAAATAATGAGTTGCAAAAGGGGGTCATGGAGTTATTAGATAAAGGGTTGATTCGATAGAGTATGAGTCCTATCCTAGCTCTTCTGACTCCGGTTTCCAGTACCTGGAGGATGTGAATTTATATTTGAGCCATCAATAAAAATAACTATCAATCTCTTATTAGGTTTGTACTCATGTCCAATCTCAAATGGACTCATGCCTATCGGCCTATTAATAGAAGTATTATATGCAAACTCAGTTGTAGGCAATACTAAGTCCCATATCCTAATATGGTCACTTACCAAACACCGTAATAAATTTCCTAGGCTTCTGTTGACCGCCGCAGTTTAACCATCTTTATATGCAGACGAGAATTGAAGACAGGTTGACAGGTTCCCATTATGTGCCAAAGTGTTCCAAAAATAACCCATGAATCTCACGTCCTGGCCAGACACAATGGTTTTTAGTAACCCATGTGTTTCATCTCTTCAAAGAAGATCCGCGCAATCCTAGAAGAATCAAATGTCTTAGAGCAATGAATAAAATAGGCCATCTTCGAAAAGCGATCGACGACCACGAATACAGAATCATGCTTCTTGATAGTCTTTGCAAGTCCAAAGATCATACTAATTTCTTGCCAGGAAGAATGTGGCACAGGCATCAGGTATATAAACCGGTATTTTGCTTTCATTGCTTGGCCAACTGGCAGATTCGACATTGCCCAATAAGTTTGGTAACATTTCGCTTGAGACTTGGCGAATAAAATCTATCATCGACAAAGGCAATGGTCTTGTCTCGACCGAAATAGCCAGCTACTCCACCAACATGGAGTTCTTAAATGAGAGTCTCGTAAGGAAGTAAAGGGGATGCAGAGTTTGTTTCCTTTAAAGAGAAACGTGTCATGCAATACAAACCCATCGCGTACTCTCGATTGATCTTTCAGAAGAGTATCATACATTCCCCAAAGTTTGGACATGTCGGATGATCCTCAATTATGGGATCAAATCTTGTTACTTCCAAACTCAAAGAATTCAAGAGTGAAATCTTGTGGCTGAGCGCGTCCGCAGGCTTGTTCTCAGTTCCTGCCTTTTGTTTCAGACTTTCAGTACAAAAGTTAACTCTTGTAAGAATTCAACCCACTTTGCATGCTTTTGGGAGTTGAGATACTTCAGGGCCTTATTGTCTGAGAAAAGACCAAACTTTTGCGGCAATAGATAATGTCGCTAGTATATCAAAGCTTGTACCCACCGCATAGAATTCCTTGTCATAGGTAGAGTATTTTTGTTTGGCCTCATTCAATTTCTCACTGAAATAAGCAACAAGGTGGACCTCTTGACTCAGTACTCAACCTATTACTACACCTGAGGCATCACACGCAACCTCAAAGACTTTGGCGAAGTTCGGAAGGCGCATGACAGGAGCTTCAGTCATCACCGACTTTATCTCCTTAAACGCCTTAGTAGTGGCGTTAGTCCATCAAAACTCCCCATTTTTGATGAAATCTGTGATAGGGACCGTGATGGAACTAAATCCCCGAATGAACCGTCGGTAATATAGCTAGACCATGAAAGCTATAAACTTCATGAATGTTCCTTGGTTCTTGCCACTCAATAATGGCTTTGACCTTTTTGGGGTCAGCAGACATGCTGTCTGATGAACCAATGAACCTTAAAAAGATGACTACTATGTTTGATCGGAACGAACATTTCTTGGTATATTAGCAAACAAAATTTCTTTTCTTAGAGTTGCACAAACTTGCCTTAAATGGTTGAGGTGTTGTTCCTTGGACGTATTATAAATCAGAATGTCATCAAAGTTAATGACTAGGAACTTACCAATGAATGGTCTCAACACTTGCGTCATTATCCTCATAAAAGTGCTTGGAGCATTAGTTAATCCGAAGGGCTTGACCAACCATTCAAATAATCCGTCATTTGTCTTGAAGGCGATCTTCCACTCGTCCCTTGGACGGATGCCGGAACTGGTGGTAACCACTCTTAAGATCGATCTTTGAAAAGAATGTTGCGGAATTAACCAATGTCCCATGGAGAAAACTCTGAGGAGGGATCAACAGAATCAACCCGACTAAAAGCAATAGACACAGACTAAGAAAACAAGAGAGAACACAAGATATACGTGGTCCGGCAAATAACCTTGACTACGTCCATGAGCCAATATCCCGATTACTTCTTCACTCAAGAAATCTTGAGAAACCAGAACAAGAACACTCTATCCTCTTAGTAAAATTTCAACCCAAGCCTAGAGACCCTTGTACACCCCTCTCAAGTCACCTTCTCAAAGAACTCGAAGAAGAATCCCTATCTCTCTTCCTTCTAACCTCTCTCTTAGACCTTGAATGCTAATCACGTTCTATTAACACCCCTCTCTCTCCTAGAAACCCTAGACCAAAAGTCTTTTATATTAGGAATCCCGAAAAGAGTTAAAAAAAAAGGAGTTACTAATTTGATCCCGCGATACTCGCTCGAGCCAACCTGTGACGCCCTGAACCCGCGCCTAAGGAATCATGTTCAGAGACGCGTCTCCATTCGTCATTACCACGCAAGCGAAAGACTTTGCCCGGGAAAATGCGGGAATTTTCAACTTTTCTTATGAGCTTACATAAGCAATAACAACTGGTCATCACAATAACCCATCATAAGCAAATATGTTACCTCACTGGTTAAAGTAGCCTTTACTATTGGCGCCACTAATGTGCCGATACACTTTCCAGAATCTATAAAGCGTAGCTCCTTGCCAATTAGTAACCGCTTCAGGATTTGAAGACATAAAATGATGGGGGTGAGCTATAGAGCCCAGCAAAATCCACAGTCAATCTAGACTATTTTTCACATAATAACATTCATCAATAATGATATATTAGTACTGTTCAATTCTCATATTATTATAATATGAAGAATAATAATATCGAAATCCGTGACCCGAGGTCACTCAGGGCTGTTTCACCCCCTCCGAGGTTCCCAACTTCCAAGTGTTTTCTATTGTCAAGTTCATCCAATCATTGTCCTCAACACCGGGTTACCGTTTCAGATAATCGTTCACGCTCTATCCTTAAGTCCACAGACTCGATCGACCTGGCCATCGCCCGTGTACAACCTCTATCCCCGAGTCCATAGACTTAATTATCCATCAATTGGGACTTCTCCCGATTACGACTAATCCTTGGTATGCTGACCCAATTAACCTTAAATCTGTATATGCCACACATAACCCGGGCCTTCACCTAATGACTGCTAGGAATAAAACTTCTGCCATATCACACTTTGCTAGGAACAACACCTCTGACATATCACTTTATATTTTCCATTTGTGGGAACACCGGCTCACAACCACATTTGTCAGGAAATACATCTGATCGCCAGGATACATATCTAATTACCAGGATACACATCTGATCGATCAAGATACACATTGATAGCCACGAAACCCATCCGACCTGCCAAGAAAATGAAACTCATCTGACCAGCTAGGGACGCTCTTCTGACCACCAGGAAACACATGACCGACAAGCCAGAGACGCTCCTTTGACCACTAGGAAACACCTGACCACTAGGAAACACCTGTCTATCAGAAGCACATCTGACATATCACTCTGTCAGACATAACCTCTGACATAACACCCTTGTCAGACAACACATCTAATAACCAGGATAGACATCTGATCACTAGGATACCTATCTGATTGCTAGGAAACTCATTCGACCTGATAGGAAAATGAAATTCATCTGACAAGCCAGGGACGAACTTCTGACTAACAGCAAAACCTGACTACCAGAAACACCTCTGACATCAAATCTTGTCTGACATCAAATCCTGCCAGGCACAACACCTCTGACATCAAATCATGTCAGACACAATACCTCTCACACTTCAACGCTTAATCCAATTCTCTGTTGGGATGTACCTACCCTTGCAGAACATCATCTCTCAAAACAATCATCATAGGTCATCATAGTCTCTGTTGGGTGCATAACTGCCGACAAAGGCCAATGCTCCCTCAAGGTAACATCATTAAGTTCGTAAACTCAATACATCACTGGGTCCGTAGACCCCAATCAACCCTAGGTCTTTCGACCCAATGCCATCCTAAATCTCCCGACTATTAGTCACAGAGAAACCCCGCCTCTTAATAGATACCACCTCACCGGACCTAGCCAAAGAGGGATCACAGACAATATTTTACACAGGTTAGGTTTTTTAACCATAGAAAATCCCCAATTAATCCATGCCTTGCTTTATTAATTGAAGATGTTGGGTTTTGCGCTTGTGGACCAAGTTTGAGGGTATACCAATCTGGTGTGAAACATTACCCGGCCAATGGACCATTCCATTGCCTTACCCTGTCTCAACAACATCACACCACACAAGGATTGTCCCAAGGTGGGACTATACCAGGCCAATGGACCCTACCATTGTCTTAAAACAAACATCACATCATACAAGAGTCGTTCTGATAGGGAACTTAACCAGGCCAATGGAGCCTACCATTACCTTAAAACAAACATCACATAACAATTGTTAAGCAAGGATGACTTCACGACACATAGAGGAGCCGACACAGGCCTTCTGCAAAATTTGCATTAACTACGATCGATCGCCCAGGGACCTGACAGAACCCCAGATGATTTTTCATTTTTACGATCGATCATCTGATCGATCGTACCATCGATCGCACGCTTCTGCATACCTACGATCGATCGCCATTGGTCTGCGATCGATCACCATTGGTTTGCGATCGATCACAATTCACTCTGAGCCTAAATTCCGAGCTGTAAACAATCTGAAACCGAGGGCTATACCCCTCTGCTCCATTTCCACTCTTTCCTACCCCTTCCATACACAATCCATCGGGTCTCCGACCCTTTTCATCCACGCCATACATTATCCACACCATTCCACCTACAAAATTGCTTAAATAAAGGGAAAAGAGAAGAGATGGATTTTACCCACTTCACGCTTTTCGAGGCTCCGGGGAGGAAAACGGACGGCACGGTTGCGTTCGGAACGCTAAAAAACCCCAAAGTAGACACTCTCTCTCTAACTCCCACCTTCTCTCTCTAATTCCCATTTTCTCTCTCTAACTTTCTCTCTATATGCCAATCGAGGCTCCGGGTGCTGAAACGGATGTCGCCATCGTGCTCAGCACATCGCAAAACCCCTAGGTAGACTCCCTTTTTCTTGTCTCTACATTCTCTCTCCTCTTTCTCTCCTCACTTTCCCTCTCTAGAAATCCCCACATAGGGGTTCGGTGTCTCTCACGGATCCAGAGAAATGAGGGGGTGGGGAGGGCTTTATATAGTGGTAGATAAGGGTGAGTCACTATATGAGGTGTCCCCATGATGTTATTGATGAAATCATTGTGTGATGTCATTGATTACATCACATACTGACTATTTGACCGGTTTGATCGGTTTCCCACTTTTTATGCGTACAGCCTCCGTAACTCCATGAAATGACGTGCGATGAAGCCGAAACGACAGGTGATCAAACTAGGGGCAGTCCGACACCTACTGTGCGAATTTTGGGAAAAAATATTGAGTTTTGACAGTAAAAAGTAAGTCAGGAAGAAAATTGCAAAACCCACAAATTCTTGATTTTGGACATAAAACACGCTGCAGTTTGACCGTTTGAGATGATGTTAAGCCCAGACGACAGACAATCGTCCGGACGGTCGGCCGACACGCGGTGTGCGAGTTTTGCAGATTTTTATTAGAGCAATCAGTAAATATTGAGTCCTGATTGAATTTCGAAAATCTGTGGTTTTCCTGGTTTTCTTACGTAGGACTGTAGGAGGCCCCCGCGGTCTCGCGAATCGATGTGCGACGGAACTGGTACGACGGGTGATCGTCCCGATAGCCGATCGGCAAACGGTGTGCGATTTCCGGAGAAAAACACTGAAGTTTTATCGGTACAACTCAGTCTCGAACAAAAACCCCATTTCCACAAATTTATCAAACACTGATCTAGTGGTAATTAATTTTAGTGAAATTCACTCCAGTTAAGCCCAATAACCCCAAAATTTTATCATATTAAAATTTCCAGCGATACTCGCTCGAATCAAGATAAACTCACTCAAGTGAGTTTGCTATTGGTTTGTGAGCAACAATGCTTAGGAAATCTCGAATGAAATCCGCTTGAGCGACTTCAATTCTTGCTCGAGCGAAAAGGCGCCAGACGCTGGAAATTTGAGCCACATCTCAACAATCTCCACTTTGATGAAAACTTTGAGTCATGCCACAACACTCTCTACCTTAGACCGAATGCCACGGCCTAAACCGAGAGAATCGGCTTGCTAATCGCCAAACAAGTCTCCAAGACAAAACACTGCATCACCTATGTCCGGGATGTATCTCCACCTTGAACCAAAATCTTTCCCATGATTCTAAAACCCGTTTGCAAATACTGTAAAAAACCATTTGGCCTTAAAATCCACCAGCTACACACACCCTCGAATTACACTAGAATGCCATCTACCTGATTCAATCAAACACAACCAATGCGAATGTGTAGCTTGACTACCGTCCTCCCATCTAGAAGAATCCCAGACGAGGGCATAGACCTGCCCTCTCCGCTGAAGGCACCTCATCATCTTCTTCCTTTCGAAAACCCACTAGAATACCCGTCTTTGCACTAGCTGTGAAAGAGACCTCCTAGGTAAGCCTATTACCCTTTGCACAACATCCGAGTTTTGATTTCCTGTACCCATAGAAGCTTTACCTACAATTGTATTTTCATCCAGGAGATACAAATTATCACACTTTTTCCCCTTCATCAAAACCAAACATCTCTGCTTAATTTTAAGAACATCACCTCCAACTGAGTAGCTACAACCCTTGGAGTCCAATTGACCTAGTTAGTCCAATTGACCTAGTTAAATTAAATTCCTTCGCGACTTAGGGACATAAGCTACCCCTCCCAAAGTCCGAACCATTCCGTCATACATCCATATCTTTACTGTCCAAACCCTGTGACTTCACACAGATCCATCACCCAAGGACACTACTCTTGGCCTTCTTTGTTGGAAAGTATCAAAGAATTCCATTATTGAGCATATATGAAACGAAGATCTCGAATCTAATAACCACTTGCAAAAAACATAAGGTTCCGCTTGTCCTAATTGATAAGGGATCTGGTCTAAATGTTTGTCTACTTAGGACCACCATGAGATTAGGATTCGAAGCCTCATTAGGGCTCAAGTGATTCGCCAAAGCGATGAGACCTTGAAACTTGAGAAGTTGTAATACCTTTGGAGACTGTGAGAGCATCTCCAATGTATTTTCCTTCGTCTTGTGCTAATTTTTCACGCCCCAAAATCTGATTTGAATCCTAAGAATATTTAATCAGATCTTGAGGTGCAACGCAAAACCATCATACGCCCAATTTGCTTTATAATATAGATAGTTCGGAATTATAAATAGAAGATAAAACAAAATAAAACACCTTGAACAAAATTCTGTAGAAGCTTGATCCACCAGATCAATTCCACACAGATCCTTAGTCGATGTATTCATCTATGTACGTACTCAACGAACTCTAGCTAGTCTACAAAATCACCTGGAGGGTTGAAAGTAAGGGTGAGCAAATACCCAGTAGTAGCTTACACTACCAAAGAGTAGTCAATAATGCAATTTTAAATAAATATATTATGACAATTTAGATCATAATAATAATGTGCAAAGTAATTAACTTAACTTTATACGAGATAAATCATAACTCACTTCATATGAAACAATAATCGTTTATCAGAATATGAAATAAAGTGTATCTCATACCAAATAATCGTACTGTAACTCATATCATGCATCACAAGTTATATGTAAAACATTATAGTGTATTCATCTAGAGTGAAGAGGAACACGACAAATTGTAAAGAACCACATATCAGTAACACAAACACAACCTTTTATCACAGGCTGGACGTCTTCTCCTGTCTTGATTTTCCGGTCGGGTGATGCATTAGCGTTGACTCTCAAATGACATCGGCGTGGGGTCGAACGCCTAAAACCCATTTTTTCCGGTTCAGGTAGCCGTTGAACAAGACCCTTAAGAAACAGGGTCAACTTCACGTTGGTCAGACGTTTTACAACTGCAAACTTTTGCAGGATCCTCGAACAGTCCGGAAGCAAGATCACACCTAACTCTCCGCGTTTATCACCTAATCAAGGCATTCATCTGAACTTCAACCATCTCTAGAATCCTACAACAACTACCCTTACACAAAAGGTTTTTCCAGAAAAGATTAAAGGAATCTCCCGTATATCAAAAGTGATGCTATTCTCCAGGGCATCCCATATTACCAAAGGGACTAG
Source organism: Tetracentron sinense (assembly GCA_015143295.1). Taxonomy (NCBI): domain Eukaryota; kingdom Viridiplantae; phylum Streptophyta; class Magnoliopsida; order Trochodendrales; family Trochodendraceae; genus Tetracentron; species Tetracentron sinense. Next base: position 40,158,725 of record CM026551.1, on the reverse strand, counting down.
ACACCCCGTCGTAATTCTGAATAATTTATGACCTCCGGAAAATAGTAATAAATTATTCTTATAGGAAATCAACTGGTCCTTTTTTGGATAATCAAAATGATATGCATATATATATATGTATATATTATTTATACTTACGTTTTGATTGTTAAAAATCTCTTTAAAAAAACATCAATCATTATATTACAAGCAAGCATGAGTGGTGAATCCCCATAAAGTCACAATTGTACATCATCTATCCATTCATAACCCATCCCACGGTTGTAAAACCATCCATTCATAACCCAACCTACAACTGTAAAACCATCCATTTATAGCCCAATCCACAACTTTAAAACATCAATTATCTTAAAACAGAAATCAGGAATTTCACACCCACACATCTAATTGAGAAATTTGTTCTCAATACTTTGCAGAAAACAAAACAATGTACAATTCTGACCTACTATCAGTCTCAGATTTTTAATAAATTTACTTTATATGGAAATCTTATGTACCTTATATTTTCAGAAAAAAGACAAAAAGATGATTTTATAAAAAATATTATATAGTGATTATACTACATTTATTTGCACAAAAAATACCATCAAATTACACTAACTGTTTTTGATTTCCTGGAAACAACACACATTTACTAAGTAATTCACTATAAATCTAATATTATGAATTTATCATTAAGACTAATTGGTTTAGAAAGAATACAAGTAGATATACAATTATCATGTTTATACCATTTCTAATCCCGAACAGAACTTGTGGTAATATGTTGCACAAGTTGGGACTAACGTTGACAGTAAAAATCGTAACTTAATCTAGAAAATCGTTATTTTTATTTTTATAAAATCACCCAAAGGGGGTGGGGCCCTTACTTGTTTATTTGAATAAAGAAAACTGGTTAGAAAAGGAGGGGGGGACATAAAACCGAAACCCCTCCAAGAAACAAACTTACATTCTGACATTAAACAATGAAGATCTGTCTAAGCACATCATCCCTTTAATTTCTTTCGGACACTCAGTAATATTTCTGAAAATCTTGTTGTCCTGATTCCTGCAAGCTTCTTTGGAAAGATAATCAGCCACCTGATTATTCTCATGGTATGTATGCTGAAAAATCAGATTGCATTTATTCTTGGGACTGATAATTTTCTTCCACCAATACCAAGCTTTCCATGGAGGCTCAATTTTTCCATTGATAGAGTCACTTTCCACTAAAATATTTGATATCCCCAATTTATCACACCACAAAACGCCATCCCAGACTGCCCTGAACTTAGCAATTGTGTTAGATTCCAAAACATAGAACTCATAAAAAGCTATGATCATTTTGCCATTTGAATCACGAATTATCCCTCCTCCACTAACTCCCAATTCGCTATTAGCTGCTCCGTCTGTATTTAATTTGAACCATCCCGGAGACTGGCTAATCCATTTGGTTAAAATAGGCCTTTTAATCTTAGGATTAGTCACAAGGATGTCAAAATAATGGCATAACTCAGTCTCAATTTTGCTGAAATTTCTAGAAAACTTCCAACCTGTAGCCGCTCCTTGCACCCCTTCTTTGATTCTTCTCAAGATATCCTTCAATTGTCTTTTGAAATTATCGTACCTGGATGCATTCTGGAAGAGCCAAATCTCCCAATATATGAAAACCGGCATCACATTACACAAAAAACCAATCACTGAACTCTTTTTCCTCCTTTGGAAAAATCTCATCAGCCTAGTTTGGATAGAGTCCTCGTCACAAATCTGCACATTCAAAATAACTCCCACTCTTTTCCAAATATTTGACGCTAATTCACCTTGGCAAAAAAGATGGGATAAGGATTCCCTATTAGAGTGCAATTGTAGGAATTTCTAATTCCATAAATTATCACTATTCTATTTCAAATAAAATATGATGATAGGATCTAGACCATGCAATATTAAATTAATCTATTAAACAAAAGAATTCAGGGATAAATATATTCATACCTTTTAGGATCAATTAATAATGTCTGGAATAATATGATCGATCGTATGAATCCGGAAATCTGCAAAATAAAATCAACAACCTTCTCCTTTTGGGGTCTTCTCTTCTCCTCTCAAGTTTTTCAATGGGGCTTTCAATTACGTGAGTGAGAAGAGGGACTTTCCCAAAATTTATAAGATAAAAACCCTTGTAACCACCCATCACGATCCAAGGGTTATGGGAAGTCACACCAAATCTAACGGTGAGTCATCCAACCGTTTCTCCTTAATTATCGAACATGTGTGAGTCCCATGTTTGACCACATCTCAGTGGGACCCACCAATTTAAACATTCTCTGTTGGCAACCTTATCAATCCGAGTTTTGAATAAATCAAAACATGATTGCTTGGGACATTCGCACTTACTAGATAGAGAAAACCCTTTTGATTGAATGTTCAAATCAACTGCAATGACATTATGAAAAATTTTCCAAAGAAGTATAGAAATTTTTGTTGGAATAGCTGCGTGCCATATAAAGGTTGCCCACCTAACTTTCACCTTCACTTCCCTAACACATTCCCAACAAGATTTGGTAGAAAATTTCCTTGAACTTTCTTTAGTCCAAATGATTTTGTCCTCATGATAAGATAAAGGAATAGATATGTGCTTACCTCCTGAATCTTGTCGTAAGGAAGAAGATTCAACTCTTCATACCGCCACCTTCCATTACTAAAGCTTTCTTTGATCATGGGGAAAGAGTTTGGACAATCCTTAGCCGAGTCAATCAAAGGGGCATCCTCGAACCAAATGTCAAACCAATAATTCGTGTTTTCTCCATTCCCAATCAACCATTTACAACTTAGTAAAGTTCTTTTAATCCAACGACCAATATCTAACCAAGTTTTAGTACCCTTATGCTATGTTTGGTTGTTGAGAAAATAGGTGAAGACATGGAAAAGAAAAGAAAATTTTGGATTACTAATACAATTTTTAGTTGTGTTTTATCCAATTTTCTTTTCTTTTCCATATTTTACTTATTTTCTCGGCAAACAAACATAGGGTTAAGGAAACTATCAACCATCCAAGGATGATTATTTCTCAGATACTTCTGAAATAATTGCTCCAAAGCCCGTTTTCTGAGATAATTTTCCAAGCCATCTTCATTTTGAAAGCGTTAGCCACATCTTCTAGTCTCTAAAGGCCTAACCCTCCTTCATCATTTGGATGTGCTATTCTATTCCATGCTACCCAATGAGCTCTATTACTTCCCGCAATATCATTCCAAAAAAACGAAGCAAAGATACTTTCAATTCTACCGATCACTCCTTTTGGAATATTAAAACCCATCAAGTTATAAATCGGCAAAGATGATGACACATACTTCATCAGAATAAGCTTTCCACCATTTGATAGAAATTTACCTTTCCATCCTCTAATTTTTTTTCTCACTTTGTCAATAATAAAATCAAAATAAATGATTTTCATACGCCCAATGAATATGGGAATACCCAAATACCTGAATGGAAACTTTCCGATTTCAATTCCAGCATTGTTTACCAAGCTCTCCTTTTCCTTTTCCGACTTTTTATCTGCCACATATACAACACTCTTATGCTTATTAATTCTTTGATCCAAAGCTGCTTCATAGGCCGATAAGAATTTAAAAAGTTGGATTATAGATTTTTTCTGCCCAGTACAAAAAATGAGAGTGTCATCTGCAAAGAGTAAATGTCTTGAAGTCTTGAAATATCCAACTTTACTTTCTACAAAAATACTTCTCAATCCGCTACTAAGCACCTCTTCGGCCAAAATAAATAAAGCTGGAAATAATGGGTCACCTTGTCGCAAACCACGCGAAGACTGAAAAAAACCATGTAAACGCCTATTGAGCATAACCAAGAAACAAGGATAAGAGATGCACCCTTTAATGAGCTTTACAAAATTTTCGTTAAATCCAAATTTCTTCAAAACCAAAATGAGAAAATCCCATTCCAGTCTATCTACGCTTTGGCCATATCCAGCTTGAAGATCACATTACCCCCTCTTAACTTTTCTGTTAATATTCGATGCCATATCTTGTGCCATTGATATATTATCCACAATACTTCTTCCTTTTACAAAAGCGGACTGCTCTTCAGAAATCAATTTTGGCAGAATAAGACCCACTCGGGAAGCAATAATCTTTGCTATAATTTTGTAGAACACATTACACAAACTGATAGGCCGAAAATCTCCAAAGGTAACCGGGTTCTCTACTTTTGCTATCAAACATAGCAAAGTAGCATTTACAGCTCTCGGAATAAAACCATTATAAAAAAAATAATGGATTGCAGCAACCAGATCTTCTTTGATAACATCCTAGCAATGTTTAAAAAATCTTCCTGAGAAACCATCCGGCCCAGGTGCCCCAGAATCCTGCATCTCAAAAACAACCTTGTGAATTTCATCCATATTAGGAATTTTGCAAAGCATAATATTATCCTCCTCCGTCACTAAGTTAGGAATGCTCTCCACAATTCTGTCACCCCCTGAAACCTATTCTGAAAGTAACATTTTCTGGAAAAATTTAACAGCCTCTCTATCCTTATCTTCTTCTTGAGTCAATATGAATAGCATGAATCATGTTCCTCTTCCGGTTATTTTGGTAAACTACATGGAAAAAATATGTATTTTTATCACCTTCTTTTAACCAATGCTCTATCGATTTTTGTTTCCGAAAAATCTCTTCATAATCTAAATATTTTTTCAGCTCCGCTTTCGCACTACAGAAATCCCTGTTTCCCTCTTCAGTCCATTCATTCTGCATTTGGTTTTCCAGCTCTTCCACTTTACTTCGCAAGCTCTCAGGTTAGTAAAAATATTACCAAAGTTTTTCTTATTCCATACAGATAAAACAACTTTAAGAGATTTTAATTTCAAGAAAAAAGAAATGATAGGGTTACCTGGTATTTCCGCTTTCCAATTCTCCTTCACAACATCTAAGAAACCTTCATCTTTTGTCCACGTATTTTGAAATTTGAATGAAGATGGAGCTTCTCTAATTTTGATAGTAGCCTCCATAAGAAGAGGAGCGTGATCCTAGGGGCTTCTAGGTAGGTGAGTAATTGTAGTCTGGATAAACAAAATATGCCAATTTGAGTTCAATAACACTCTATCCAGCCTGACCCATATACAATGGGCTCCAACACGATCATTACACCAAGTAAACCGGTTACCTAAAAAATCCCCATCAATCAACCCACATTGGTTGATCATATTATTGAACTCATCAATAGCATTTATCACCGGACTTCTTCCCCCTTTTTTTTCCTCAACTTTTCGAATAACATTGAAATCTCCTAAGATCCAAGGAGTAGAAATATCAGCACTAATAGTTGTTAATTCCTCCCATAATTCTCTCCTTCCCAATCTATCACAGAAAGCATAAATGAAAGAATATCTCACCGGAATAGCATCTCTCTCTGAAATAACCAACGAAATACACTGAAGATTTCTAAACAGACAACACTGTAATTTCATCCTTCCAGAAAACTCAGATTCTGCTAACATCTCCATTATTCTTTGTGTGATTGTTGAACCCCAACTCTTTCCCATATTTGTCTCGAAATTTTAAATTTTTTTTCGGATCAAGGATAGCTACTAAAGACACTTTTTTCTCCATTATAACTGATTTCAATCTCCTGCGGGAATTTGAGTTGCCCGCATCTCGAATGTTCCAAATGAGTGAGCTTAACATAATGAAACATCTGAGAATTAGCTTGAAAACCCGCTCTGGTTTTCGATCTTGTTACTCTCCCCCTTGCTTTGTGATTAGTCTCTTCCACATCTTGGTTCGAATGAATCTCCGGATAACTTTTTATCCAAACTGAACCCACTATTTTGTTTGAGAATACCTTGCAGCTTTGTATGAAGTCTTCCATGTTTGGAACCGCTTTTCCTTTACAACTCTTTAATTCCGATCTACTCCCATCTTCCATTATAACCTTCCTAGAAGAAACATCTTCTTCCTTGGATCGGCATTTGATTCTTGGTTTAGAGAATTTTAACCCTTCCAGCAGCTCCTTAATATCTTTTTCAGTATTAAATCCCCCACTGATCTCGCTTGCTTTAACTTCTTCATTCTTCTCTTTATCAAGATTGACACACGATTCTGGATTCAGCAGGTTAACTTCCTCATGAAGTTTAATCACTGAACTGAAATGTTCTGAGTTTGAACCATCAACCTTCTTCGTTTCTTTTAATGATTTGAATTGATCTTCATTGGGCTGCATCTCCTCACTATCTTCGATTGGTCTTGCTGTTTCTTCAATGTTGATAACGGTTTCTTCTAGAATCTTGTCCTTATTGATCGAGTCCTCCATTAGAACTAAGAAAAGATTTTGGTTTTCTAATTCTAACCCCTCCTTCTCCGTGACCAGATCTCTTTTCCCTCTTTCATAATCATCTGCAGACACATATGATCTCCTTTCTTCTTCTACAGTCTTTTTATCATTCTTCCCAAAAGCTTTTTCTACCCTTTGTCTTGTAGAATTTTTTGAAACCTGACCTGCTTTTCCTTCATCTTTTCCAGTCTTAGAAAAATCGTATCGATACAAGACTTATCATTCTAGAAACTAGATTTTATGTAATTTAAGAAATAAATAACTAGATATGAGTAAGTTAGTCCTACAAATTTCGAATTATACTTGTTTGAATGTAAAAATAACATAAATGACTACTAATGCTAGTTGTAAACTCTTACCTCATGAAGGGATAATCATATTGAGCAAAATCCAAGTTCCTTAACCTCAAGAACCTCTTCTTCCTTTTTTTTCTCCTTCATTCTCTTTCCTTTTTTCCCTCTCCCTTTAGCAAGAAATGAAGAAGAAAAAAAAAAGAGAGAAGAGGGAGGGATAGAGGTTTTAAGGTTTGTCTCATGTCTCTACAAGTGGCTAGGCCACTCATGCCCAAAGGCATGTGTCCCCGAAAGTTTCAGTGTCATACATGTAGGTACCTTATGTGTTACTCATGTAGGGTAGGGTTTGTTTAGTTGTCAAACATGTAGGCTATCTCATGTTTCCCTCATGTAGGACTTGGGCATGATTAGGTAAAGTCCACAAAGACATATAGACTAATGGACTTGTGTAGGAAGGCCCATAAAGACTTAGACTCTAATAGGTTTGTGTATGTAAGACCCATATAGACATAGATCCTAAGGTTTATAAGACCCACAAATACATATAACCTAATGGGCTTATAAGGCTCACAAAGACATACCCCAATGGGCTATTATGCATATCCATCTATTTTAAGTCATTTTGTATATTTTATCTTCATATTGAAAAATTAAAAAAAAAAAATGTTATCTTCCTATTTCCTTTATTTTAAATATTTTTATTACTACTATTTTAATATACAGTTCATGTATAATATATTAATCACCACAAATATATAAAAAATACAGGTCGTTACGTATTGCTGCAGAAAAATCCCCTCTCGAAGAATCATTCTTCCCTTCAGCAACATAGCGAACACTCCCTTTTAAAGTGCCCTAATTCCTTGCAATGAGTACTGAACCTTGCCTTTTCCTTTAGATTTGGATCTTGCCTTGCCTTTTCCAGATCTTCTCTTCAAGTCCCTCTTCCCTGAGCAACCAAAGCCAAATTATGATTTCCTTCATGCTTTGGCTTTCTCCTAATCTCATTAGAGAGTAGTGTCGCCGTGATGTCCTCCAAACGCACTGTATCCTTGCCATACGGGAGCGTTGTTACCAAGTGTTCAGATGAATCTGTAAGTGAGGTAAGAAGCATCAAGGCTTGATCTTGTTCCTCCACCTTGAAATCAACTTTTTGTAGTTGATTCAAGATCTGGTTGAACACATTCATGTGTTCAATAAGATCTGCACCCTCCATCATCCTCGAAGCATGCAACCGCCTCTTCAGATATAACCTGTTGGTTAGGCTCTTTCAACTTCCTCCAGAGTTTTGATGCTGATTCCTCATCCATAACGCTGGATATCACGTTATCTGCAAGACAGATGCGTATTGTGCTGACTGCCTTTGCCTCAATGTCTTCCCAATTTGTTTCAGGCATCTTTTCCAGGCTTACCAGATTCCCCCTTCAACGCCCTTGCCAGGTCCTATTGAACTAGAATATTTTTCACCCTCATTTGCCACATATTGAAGCTCCTTTTTCTGTCAAACTTCTCCACAGAAAATTGCCCAAAATTTTTTGACATCATTGAAAATAACATGGTGCTCTGATACCTGTTGTTGCGGAAATAACTAATGTCCCGTGGAGAAAACCCCGAGGAGGGATCGATAGAACCAACCTGACGAAAAGAAACATACACACTAAAAAAACAAGAAAGAACGCAAGATATACGTGGTTCGGCATATAACCTTACCTACGTCCACTGGCCAAGATCCGATTACTTCTTCACTCAAGAAACCTCGAGAAACCAGTACAAGAACACTCTCTCCTCTCAGATTAATCCCAACCCAAGCCCAGAGACCCTTGTACAGCTTAAGGGGTGTATGTTTATTTTCTGTAGATCTTTTCAGTTTACTTCTTTGTAAACTGCTGTTAATTTCCTTGATCTATTAACATACTTGAGCTTTACCGGGAAAAAAGAATTATTCTAGCTTAGTTTCAAGGGTAAAGATTATTATGAAGTAGCTGCACTACCTTGTTTAGGTTAGTAGCACAATGACATTATCTTGTGCTTGTTCCATCTTAATTCTCATAGTGATAGCAGCATAGTCAATTTTCTAACTCAATGATTATGTTATGGTTCCACCAGCTTGCCTCTTGTTTTTATATAGAATGTACTGTTGGATATATTTCATTTCCATTATCTGTGCTGCATTGAAGTTCTCCAAATTTGTTATTTTATGCAGTTCGTTGAAGAAGGAACAGAGGACAAAGGTTCTGATGATGAAGAAACTGTGGATAAAGGATGCCTCTCTGATGAGTTTACTGAAACAAATGCCGGCAATCTTGATTCCTTGCACTTGGTAGACCATGTAGTTACTCCATCTTTTCTGTAATGATTTAAATGGTATAACTTATAATTTGGCTTTGATTTGAAGTAGAGGCCAAAAACCAGTATAAAGACTTGGTGCATGTTTCTTTTCTTTTTCAGACTGCAGTAAATAGAGCTTAGTCAGAAGGCCTTGTGGATGCAATTTGGATCCACATGACCTTGCACAAGATGAGACAATTCTCTTTCTTGATTAGAGACATCTTTGTGTTTTCTAGGGAACACTAAGATGTAATAATTGAAATTAAAGGGAAAATAATTTATGTTTCAAGTCTCTCACCAAATCTTACTCAAGGATTTTTACAGAGATGGATTCTCAGACTCCAAATTGTTGTTTAGCACTATTCCGCATGGACTATGCCCACAATATTTCTAGATTTTAGGTGCATCTATTTCTTGGAACCTTGAAAATTGTTTGATCTTTTGCATGTTTCAATGTTTCACTTTTCTTTATCATTCATGATACATCAGGAATATTTTATTAACATTACTCTTCTCTTTCAGCAAGAGCCCACCGCGAGTTGCGATGACAAGGGTGAAATAGAGGAGAAGCAACAGTCTTATAAAGCAGTTGAAAGCATTGGATCTGTGATTCTAGATGCGAATGAGAAGGTACACTTTGATCCTCTCTAGATGCTTCTGATGTTGCCTTGATGTTTCAACCTTCAACAGTACCTATTTCCTTAGGCCTTGGATCTCTCTGCCACTTGTGGATATTCACCCTGTAGGTCAGCCATGTCCAAATTGCTCCAAGCCTTATTAATACTGAGCTTGAGGATTGGCCTTCATGCACCACAGACCAAAGCATAGGTTTTCTTGCTGAAGGCATGGTTTCTTTTGTGTTACATATTTTTATGTAACGTCCATTACAGAGTTGCATATAAGAAATAACATCACGTATTAGCCATTATGTACTGCTTGACGCTATATATATTACATATCATGGTTTTAATAATCTACTATAACTCACTTTTTCAAAATATTTTCTCTCTCCCCTATAGAGCCAAAAACAACCATTACATCATAGGCTTCGTAGCTCAAAACCCACCTTAGGATCTCCACCCTTTCATTTAATTGTTCGTTTTATATAATTTACATTAGCAAGTTTATAACACAGTTTCATGGATTTCAATGACCTTCATGAATTTAGTAAGAATTGGGTTATATATTACCATTTTTATGTAATTATATATTAATTAAACTTTTTAGATTATCGTATTCATGCATAATATACATTTAATGCCAATGATTTTGTTTGTAATCAATTGTAAACATTTGTTTTTCATAATTTAATATTTTTATGGATATTAAATTTCTTTTGAAATTTACCTAAGAAACGCCACGTGCATTATGCGTTTGGCCATAATGGCCACAGCTGTTATGTAACAGCTTGACTTAAAGGTTTCGGTCAAGCGCCCGTTATGCACGCGTAGGGGCGCAACCAGGGGGTGGGGACTGGCCATGGCCGGCCAAAATTTTTGCAAAATTTTATACTATACAAGGATGATTATAAAAAAAAAGGTAAACAAAATTCTAATTTTTTTTATATAATGCCCCTCCAAAAAAAAACTAGGATGTAATTGTTGATTATATGGGAAGTTTGGCCCTGAAAATTTTCATTTTTTATATGTATAATATAAAAAATATGGTTACTTTTATTTATATTATGGCTCTCTCAAAAGGAAGGGCCCTTGTTTTTCTTGCGTACTCGACCTTTATTGGAATGCATCATTTTCGAATTTTATGACCATGATGGACCCATTACTAAAAAAAAAAATAAAAATTTCGGCGGCTACGCTCCTGAAATCCCAGCCACATAATATTTTGTGATTGCCTGATAATTCTCTAAAAAATTCATTACTTTTCTTGATACACATACTTTGGCCCCCCAAGGAAAAATTCTTGGCTCCTCCCCTATGCACGCTGCAACCATTATTTAAAACATTCCACGCTGAAACCATTATTTAAAACATTGGTTGGGAACCATAATCACTAAGCAAAACCAATCATATGAGCAATCTTTCATCTATTTAACAGTGGAAAATATTATGCGCTACTAATTGTCTCACATTTTCTGAACATAGAGATTAGACACTTTCACTCATGGGCTGGTGACCAGGGCCGGCCCATCCATTAAACCATCAAAGCCTTTGCTTTAGGCGCCATTTAAAAAAATAATGTTAAAAAGGCCCCATTATAGTTAATTTTTTTAAATAATATTAAAAAATTAAAAAAAAAGCCCCATTTAGAATCTTCGCTTTAGGCCTCCAAATTGCTTGGGCCGGCCCTGCTGGTGACAGGAAAAGTTATAAACTTTTGTTTCATTTTTTTTCTATCATCATCAACGCCTTATCAACTTTTGTTTCATTTTTTTTCTATCATCATCAACGCCTTATCCAAGGATATAGAGTCGTGCAACCTGGATCTTTTTCCATTATTCAGTATATTAAAAGCCATAACTTCGGTCAGAGTGTGTACCGTCAATTTTTTTCCTTGCTATCTAGATCTTTGTAATTTTTAGCCTTCTCATCACCCTTTTAGAGCCTTCAACTTGCACCAATTCACTCATCACCGATTCACCTGTGGCGTCATTGGTCTTTGGAATGTGTTTAAACCATCTTAATTTATTCCCCCTTATTTTTTTAATCTACTGGAGCTACTTCTAGATTCTCTGGAATGCGATTATATCTGATCTTATCTTTCCAAGTCTTTCCACTTATCCATCTCTACATCTTGATCTTGGCTACCCTAATTTCATAAACATGTAACTGGGTATCTTTTTGTTTTTTACCAAAGTAACAAAAAAAAAGCTACCATACATATATATAGGGTCCTGGGCGGAATGCGCATGCCTCTGCAAGCCACCACGTGTCCCATTCGTCCCCCATTAACTGTGGTTAAGCATAATCAACCCAAGGTTAATATATATATATATATATACACACACACACACACACATATATTTGTAAAAACTAAGGTTAGATGGATGAACCCTAGGAAATCTTAACCATAGTTAGTGGGTGTTAAATGGGACACATAACAACTTGTAGAGCCCCCTTTAACTGTGGTTGAGCTTAATCAATTAAGGTTAATCTTTTTTATTTTTTCTAATACCAAGGTTAGATGGATGAACACTAGGGGTGAGTGAATCTTATTCGTAACCCTAGTTGGTGGGTGGTAAAAAGGGACACATGGTTGGTTGAAGAGGCGCGCGCATTTCGCAGTGGCGGAACGCATGCGCGGAATTAATCTATATCTATATATATTGGAAAAGGGAATTACTATATTGGGACAAAGATTGAAGTGGTATAAATTATTGAGTAAGTTAGCTTTGAATTCAAGTAAATGACCAAAAACCCAGTATGAAGACTTAGTGCATGTTTCTTTTCTTTTTTCAGTCTGTAATAAATGGAACTTGGTCACAAGACCTTTGTAAAATGCAATTCCATTGATACCTTGCATGAAATGAGACAATAGGGACATGTTTTCTATTTATTGGGCAATGTAGTCAAAATGTTGCCTAGGCAGTAGGCAATGACAAGGCCACTGTCTCGTCTAGCCAAGAGGGCCCAAGACCCTTATGGCTTAATCATGATTTAGGTGAGCACTCATTCAAATGATTTAATTTTAACAGAAAAAGGTAAATTTTGGTCTCCTAGGCATTGTCTAAGCAACGCCTCACCTAGTGAACCCCACTATTGTCTAGGTGCCGCTTGGTCGCTCTGAGTACACTGTTATTTGGGGAGCACTAGGATGTAATAATAGCTGAAATTGAACGACTAAGAAATTTATGTTACAAGTCTCTCCGAAGATTGTACCCCAGAATTTGTACAAACATCTCAAAATTCCGTAGTGTAACACTGTGTTTACCACATCCTCATAGACTATGCCCATGATATTCCTGGATTTAATATGCATGCATCTCTTTCTTATGACATTGGAAATTGTTTGATGTCCCAGTATTTAGTTTTGTTTGGCCTCTTCTTTATCATTGATACATCAGGAAGATTTCATTTACATTTATTATTCTGCTATTTCAGCAAGAACCCACAGTGAGTTGTGATGACAAGGGTGAAATAGAGGAGAATCAACAGTCTCATATAGCAGTTGAAAGCAATGGACCTGCGACTCTAGATGTGAATGAGAAGGTACACTTAGAGACAGCCTTCTTTGATGCCCTCAAGATGTTCATCGTGTTTTGAAGTTTGAACCTTCATCAGTGTCCATTTTCCTAGGGCTTGGATCCCGGTGCCACTTGTGAATTTTCACTTTGCAGATCAGCCATGTCCAAATTGCTGCAAGGCTCATAACAGTGAACACCGCAGATCAAAGCATAGTCTTCTTACAGAACGGATGGTTCAATTTGTGTTGTTTTTTGTTTAATAACATAAGCGGAAAAACTTTTTCTAGCGCAAATCTAAAAGAAGTAAAGAAGGAAAAAAAACATAATAGAAGAGAATATTTTGGAAAGGGAAATGGTCAGTGGACTGTGCATTTCCACTGTGTAGGGGAATGCCGGTCCTCATTGGTCCATGCCCCACTTTTTAACATCACCAACTGTGGTTAAGATTCATTCACCCCTTGGGTTAAGTAATCCAACCTTGGTTTTTAGAAAAACAAAAATCTTAATTTTAACTTAGTTATGCTTAACCTGGGTTAAAGGGGTTAAAAGGGACACGAGGACATGGCGGTCAGATACATAGTGGACTGCTCAGTCCACTAATCACTGCTCTTTTGGAAATTACATACTTCCATAAGAGATATTTTTTTGGTCTTTAGAACCCTAGTTTGAAAACTAGTCACCCGAGTAACTTGGGCGAGTTACTTGACTTGATTGAGATTCGAGTCGAGTTGCATCAAAACTCGAATTTACTCGGGTGATTCGGTTGAATCGAGTTGAGTTTTTCGCCATACTAGGTCGAGTAACTGAAGGATATTTTTATCTTTTTCATTTTTTTGAAAACCTAATTAAACTTGAACGTCACTGTTTTTGCATATTTTTTTGCGGCTTCAAAACCAACCTATTATGGGTTCTGTTAACCCTTGTTTTTAGGCTTGAGGCTGCCAAAACCAGCCTACTTTGGGTTCTTTTAACCCAAGTTTTTCAAGTTATATGTGGTTTCAATCTTGGATAAAATGCCAAGAAATTGGTAATTGCCTAATTGACACACACACACACATATATATATATATTCCGAGTTGGACCGAGTCGAGTTTCCCGAGTTACTCGACCTAGCTAACTTTTGAGTCGAGTTGTGTTTTTGGGTTTTCGAACCATGATTAGAACATTTAACTACCGTTTGCAATTGATTTTTGATTTCCTTTTCCTTTATTCCTATAGGAACCAAGGCCACTAAAAAGCCAACCGAATGAACAATTCTTGTATCAATATCATTGTGAAAATATTTTGCATTGCTGAATGCCACCTTTTTTTGAACTTAAGAGATTAAATTCTGTCACTCATGCATTGGTGATAGGAAGTGCTACATTGTTCCTAAGATTATAAAAAATATGTTCTCTTCATTCGATAATTGGATGATTTACAACTGCTTCAATTCTTAACACTGAAGTCCATTTATTTCAGGAAGATCAGATTCCGAGTGTAGGTGATGCTGCACTGATGAAGCGCCTGAACAAGCAGAGACAACGGGCAATTGAAGCAGCTCATGGGGGGCGGAGGGCCTTTGCCTCCAGAAATTCTTACAAAGACAAAGGTCGTAGGACCTCACTCAATTCCAAGATCCAAAATCAATTGGGAAGTTGGTGATATATGGGACAGCAACAATGCAAAAAGCTGTGATCAGTTTCCTGCAACACAGGTTCACGAATTGTTGCAGCCATTTATACCCAGAAAATTTGCATTGCGGTGTCCAAGACCAAACCCTTCTTATCCCCTCTAGAGCAATCTGGGCATGCGGCCAATAAAGGATCAGAGAAACAAAAGCTGGGAACTTAACCACGGCCTCAAGGTTGTGACTACAAGCTCTGTCGAGTTGAACTACAGGCATCTTTTGTCTCTGAAACTAATAAACGGCAACCTTTTTTTTTTTTTGGGTAAAAAAAGACTGATGAAGGTTGGGATACATGGGAAGAACAGTCTGCCCAGTTGAATTAAGTTGTTTCATAATTATAATGCTCTTAAATTTCATAAAGAAAAAAATGAAATCTGTAATGAAATTCTCATCGAGTTGCAGCTGAGGGCTGGGAAGATAGATCAATGATGGAGCTACTAGTAGATTGTTTTTTCAATTTAATGACTATCTATACCATACCATTTGTTCGTTGAGCTCTTTGAGAATTATCCAACTCTGATTTATGAGTACAAATGATTTTTTTTTCTTTTTCGGGAAGGAAGAACAAAAATGACTAAGAAAATAGAGAATGGCATGCATTGAGAATTATCCAACTCGATTTACGAGTACAAATGATTTTTTTTTTCTTTTTCGTGAAGGAAGAACAAAAAAGACTAAGAAAATAGAAAATGGCATGCACAGATTCAATATTAGTCTCTATTTTAGGGAAGTGGTAGTTGAAATTAGTAGGATAGAGGCAATGTTATCAGAACCGGGCCGGTCATTGAACCGGTTGAGTGGCTGGTTCCCGGTTCGACCGGTCCAGTTCAAACCATTTTTACCCATTTAAGACCAGTTCTGACCACCCGGCCGGTTGTTTTGGTTTTCACCAAAATGTCCGGTTTTGAAAATGGTCCGGTTTTGGGTGTTTGGGAACCATTGAGGGGACCGGTTCCCGGTTTTTCCGGTTCGGCCGGTCGGTTCGGTTCTGACAACAGTGGATAGATGGTAAACATGGTTTTGAACCGGGTCTATGTTTTACATGACAGTATGTGATATTACCACAAAAGCTGAGAGTATTGCTAATAACAAATGATTCTGTAGCAGATAAAAAGGAGTTACTGCGGAGCTGCCACTAGCACATAAATGATATAAAAGAATGTCACGGCTACTCCCCTGAGTGCAAGAGGGGCGCTTGGCAAAGCGAAGGGAATGCGAAAACAAAGAGTTGGTATCGGTGTAAACGACCAACAGCCCGAGCTCAGCTAAGAGGCCCATGATCAAACCCCTATCTGACGCTTCGTAGTTTCAGTTTAAATATGAGGCGGAGCTCTACTTCAAGCCCTTTGAGTGGAGCAATAGAGCTCCCCTTTTTAATGTATAGATGGTGACGAGTCCGTGCGGGGACAATGCTAATAATTAATGGGTTTGTGAAGAATGATTATATTGGTACAGAATATTCTTTGTCCAGAGAGTGTTGAAGGTCGGGTGACTTTTTCTTTTTTGTAGGGCTAAGTTTGTGGGTCATCATGTTTGTGAAGATTATTAATAATTATTGATGGATTTGTGAAGAATAAATAAATGGATATGAAATATTCTTGGTCTAGAGGGTTTTAGGGCCATCGCGCCATTTTGTGTCAGTTTGTAAGATTCTAAAAAACGTTGGGCCAGCTACTCCCTTGTCCATGGATATGGCCTCTTAAATTAAAAAATATTTTGTAAAGTTTGTTGTGTGTGTGGGGGGGGGGGGGGGGGGGGGGGGGGGGTGTTCAGCCCCCGTGCCCCATGCCTATGCCCTCTTAAATAAAATAATGTGCTGTATATATATAGAGTAACATTCTAATGAGCTATGCTCATTGAAACTTGTAATGAACGATACCTAATAATGTGACATATGGCAAGTTGTTTCAGAATTTGACTGTTAGATGTCAAGAGGAGTTATTCGAGAGACACGTGGCAAAACATTAGCTCGATCGGGTATTTATAGACTGTCCGATCGAAGAAGGGAATATCAGTCATTCCTATATCCTAGGTAGGGTCTAGTGAACCCTAAGGGGTTAATGCTGCAAACTAGAGTCTAATCGGACGGTCTGAACATGTCCGTTCAGATTGATTTTTTTTTGACATATGTCTCAAATGGACCCAACTTAACATCCAAAAGATCGGATTCAAAAAAAAAATATGCCATGTGTCATTTTCTAGAAGGACCGCCATTTCCCTGATGGTGACCGTTAGGGCTGTCAAAGGACCGGATAGGTGCCGGGCCAGGGTCAGCCCTAGCCCTATCCTTCCTTATAAGAGTAGGGTCCTAGCCTTTCAAGGGCCGGGGTTAATTGGGCCCTAGGCTTGTCCTCAAGGGCTGGGCTGAAAGAAAGAGAGAATTATTTTCTCATTTGAGATGACAATATTTTTTTTCTAAACTGACTATGAACTTGACATGAAAATGGATATTCTCTTCTTTTATCCGGGCTTGGGAGTGATATTGCAACAACAAAAGCAATGACAAAGTTAATTTTTTTTTTCCTAGTTAGTGATAATCAGACATAATAAAATAAAACAAAGTAAAGGTAAACAATAGAGTAATAAAACTATATAGAGCAAAATTTACAATATTTTTAATTATCTATATTATCCATTAATATATCTAATTTTGACACTTCTATTAACTCTAACTCACTTTGTTTGGTTGTACGAATCCAATCTATGCAACAAACTAAGGCTTCTATAGTGTCTAATTTTAAAAATTTTCTAATTTAGTCAAGTACCCTTGTTCTAGTGCTAAATACAGACTCAAAAGCTACTGTTGTAACTGGAATCGCTAAAATATCACAAGCAATCATTGATAAAATTGGATAATTTTTTGAATTAAGTTTTTTTACCAAAGTAATATATCTAAGTAATCATTATATCACTTTTGCCTTTCGAGTCTTCGCTATATCACTTTTTCCAAATAACTTTCTCAAAACATATTATAAATACAATTGTTTATGTTGAGGATCAAAAAAATATAACAAGTTCAAAAATTGGATAATAATCTTCCCAATATTTATCTTTTTTTTTCATTATTGTAGCTATATCAAGCAGGAAATGATCTTCACCATGTATTTTCTCCATTAATTTAAGATGTATTTTAACCACTTTAAAAATAAATAAACCTATAGTTGGGTATTTAGTTCCAGAGACTATATTTGTATCTCCATAAAATTTTGTAAAATCTTGCCTATTATCTTTGCATTATTCCACGCTTCATTTAAATGATTAATTTTATAGTTCGAGTCTATTATTTGTAATAGATAAAAAACTTCCATAAATTCTAATGTAGACTCTAATATAAGGTAGGTGGAGTTTCATCTCGTACAAAACATTGAGGGGTAACAATATTTAACCCTAATTCACTACCAACTTATCGGAATTTATGTGCGGTACGTGATGTTGAGATATTTAATATATTTTCAATGAAGGTTTGAAGGAAGCAAATATATCATTGGTTTGAGATTTTAATGCCATAAGAAAGAGCCATGTGTATTTACTAGTCATCAACTATTAGCAAATAATAGCGTTCACCACTTATTGAGGAATCAGAGAATAACCCCATATATTGTTGTTATGTAGTAATTCAAGAGCGGAGTGAGATTGAGAAAGGGAAAGTAAAAACGAAGGCATGTACTTTTTCCTTGTTGACATGAAGTGCAAATGGTAGAGATCTTCAGTGAACCATGAAGAGAAAGGTGCTGATGGGATAGAAGAAATTGTAGCGTTCGTTGTGAGGGATGACCAAGTCTATGATGCCACAGTTGAGAGGAGACATGTTCACCTATAAAGACACGAGGGGATGACGAGGACGGGATGTGGTGGCCGAAAATCAAAAGATGATAAGAGTCCAATTTTAGTCATGCCGTAGAAGAGCGTCTTTCCGGGGAGGCATTCCTTCAGAACAAAATCAGTGGCATCAAATTCAAAAAGACAGTCATTGTCTTGAGCAAATTTCTGAATAGAGAAGAGGTTAGAGTTAATTTAAGGAACATGTAAAATATTATCCAAAAGGAAAGTGTTAGTGGGAGTAGAAAGTGAAGAATGCCCTGTATGTTGTATTTGCAAAGTTGAGCCATTTCTCACCATGACTTAATATGGGCTCTTGTATTCCGATTAGAGAGATACGTTGCCAAGATTCGAGGCAATGTCGTTTGTAGCGTTGGTACTAAAACTGTTTGGGATAAGAATGGTAATGTAAATATTGTAACCAGTGTTTTAAAAACCGGATCGACTGGTTGAACTGGTAGAACGGGAACCGGTCATGGCCATGGTCCCCAAAACATTCAGAACATGGTATAATTAAGAACCGGCCAAAAACTACATAACCGGAATAACCGACCGGTTAAACTGAAAATGTTGGAATTGGCGACCGGTTCGATGACTGGTTCCAACGAACTCGCACATTATAGATGGAGATAGGGAAGGAGTGTTTTTTTCCCACCCCAAGAGGGCGTTCAAGTTGGCCCCACAAGCAAGCCAGCTTCTCATCTGGAAATAAGTTGAACTGGTTGGGCCTCTAAGGTGGCGTTTGGATAGACTTTCCTAAGAAGAAAAGTACTTCCTCAAAAGTTATTTTGTAGGAAATAACTCTTGAGGAAGTTTGACAAAATCATGCGGTGGATAAAATAGTGTTTGGTTTGTACATTTGAAAAGTAACTTTTGAGAATCTAAAATTCAAAATTTACGTTTGGTTTATCCTTATAAGAAGTAACTTCTGAAAAATTTATATATGGTATCAAATTAATATATGATTATTTCACATATTAATGCTGATAGAATTTTTGATGCCCATGGATAAAAGAATAGAAAAAAACATGTTCTACACCTATGCATAAACTAGTAGGTAATATAAACATTCTTGTAGAATTTGTGATGTCCATGGATTTTATACATGTGCCAAAAATCTGAAACATAAAAATATTGGCGTGCCATTTCATAATAAAAAACTTGCAATATCAAGAAATAAACATTTATATTGAAATGAAAAATTTCCTGATAATATTCTAATGTTTAGTAAATGCAGTATAATAAACCTGTATCCACAACAAGTGTTATACATCAAAATCAATCATAAACCTCATCGCATACTTGTGCAAGCACCCATCTCTTCTTCCTCATATTGGAAGACAATGTATCCTGTGTTAGCTTCATCTCCTGCAAAATTTACCATAGATGTGTGTGGTGGTGTGGGTATGACAGTAGACTCAAATTCTTAACCCATTCCACGTAGACCAATGGCCACCCATTGAGAGGAGAGAGCACTGCAAATTGAAGGATCTGAAAAGACAAAATATTGAAAGGTAAGTGATTTAAACCTCTTGATGGTACCTAATATCTAGAGTTGAGCCGTCTGATTCAAAATCCCACAACAACAAACATTAAGTGGGCCACCATTGAATACATGTGCGCCTTGCCATCATTAGATTTTGAAGAAATGAGGCTCAATATGCTTGAGTGCGAGAGAATTCCCATCAATTCTTTATTTTTTATCTCTCTATTTATAGGAAACTGATTCAGGGTTAGTCAGTTACCTTCCTGCTTCTGCTTCTTCCTGGAATAGAAGCCTTTCTATTCACTTAATATCCTGCCAGTGAAGTGGTAGATCAAGTTTTCCCTTTGTGAAGGAGATTGCTATAATCGAGTTCAAGATCTTTCAGGATCAAACTGATTAACAATATTGTGTAAGTAAATGACTAATCTTGGTCTTTTTTGCTACCGAATCAGGAATGTGCATTCTGACATACTTCTCGCTTCACATTCGAAGTGGAGGTTGAGGTCGAATTGATCAATTAAGACACAAGTTTTGATATAATCAGGGTCGTTGATGTTGATAGTTGTCAATACGCATGCTATTACCGTTTTTCACCCCTACAATATCAAATGGTTAAAACTGATCCAAGAGTATCCCAAAACTAAAACCTATGCTTGATGTTCATGTGAGCCTTAAGTAGTCAAAGTTTGACCGATATGATCAGATTTGGCAAATTTGGTTATCACCTCTGAGGTCGCCACATGCCCTTTTTGACACCTCTTATCTGTGGTTAAGATTCACCCACCCATTATTGGTTTTTAGGAAAAAATATTAATTCTTTATTTAAATATTTTAATACTAAAACAACCCTAAAACAGTTTTTTAATTTTTAAAAAAATTAATATTTTTTTCTAAAAACCAAGGATGGATGGGTGAACCCTAGGGGTGGGTGACTCTTAATCACAGTTAAGGGGTGTGAAAAGGGACACGTGGCAATCTCAAGGGGTTGGATTTTGTTTCTTTAGCATCATGTAAGGTGAGGTATACAAGGAGTATTGGTCCTACATCCCAACTATAAGCGCCATGCATGTTAAGCATCAAAGCCATAAACTCTCGAATGATCAACAAGGTATTGGTATGGTTGACAAATATAGGATCAAATCTCATAAAGTACAGTATCTTAGGTTTTCTTACGTACAACACAAAAGCTTGAAAAAGAAAGAACTGTTCCGACGTGAAATCCCTGAAATTCACCGTCAGACTTCCCGCCTAAGTCCATTTACGGACTTCCCGCGGAAGCAACGAGGCACTGCTTTCCGGGGAAGTCTATGTTCTCACTTTTTCTTGACTTTTCATCTTTTAGAAGTTGAAATTTTGTGGGCAAACCAAACACACTAATGTCCCACTTTTGACTTCTCCAAATTCAGATGCTATAAAAGACAATAAAGAAGTCTATCCAAAGGCCACCTAAATACCTTACCGGCGAGATTTGGCGAAGGAGGTTTTGAATTCCATATTGAACATACAGTAGTGGACAGAGATCAGAAGTGTGTTTTTGTTGCCATTCTCTCTTTTGAGAAAAAAAAAAGAGGTTTCTTTAAGGCCATAAGACAAGACTCTAAAAATGGTAATCGTTCACAATGTAACAGTGATATGATAGTGAGATGTCACTTTCTCAACAGTGGTGTGATGGGATTTGGTGAATGATTTGCTATCAGTTGATACCACAGGAATTTTAAAAAAAGAAGGAAATGTAGTGAAAGTAGTTGATAGTCTTCGGTCTTCCTCTCTCCAGTGGGCATGAAAGACACAGGTTTCAGTATGGTGTTTTAAGAACCGGTTGAACTGGTCGGCCAAACCAGTTGAACTTGCCAAACCCGGAACCGGCCACCCCGACTTGTTCGATTGCCGGTCCGGTTATTAAAACATTGATTGTAACAACTAATTAAAACAATGCGAGAATATTGCGTTAGAGAGAAACCAGGAACTGTTGAGCATGAATTCTAATTTAGTGTAAATGGATTGAAGGATATGAATAATAAACACACGATGTTGAACTAAAGAAGACATTGCAACCCAATTATTGCCCACCTTTGAACAAAACCCATTCTATATCTCAACAGGCATGTGTGAAATGAGGCCTCGCTCCCAACTGACGTGTGAGATATTTGACTCAAAATATAAGTTTTAATAGTGAGGGTTTGAATCAACCCCAATAGCTTCAACGAACTATTAATTTCGAGCTAAACGGTTACATGCCACGAATCAACCACCCCCTCTAATTTCCTCATTCATTCCCAACGAAAATGACTTCTTGTCTTATCAGCTCATTCATTCCCAACGAAAATGATTTTCGTTGTGTTTGGATAAATTTTGACTTTTTTTTTTTAATGAAAATTAAAAAATGTAAAAAATTGCATGGAATTTGTTGTTCATTTAAAGCACAAAAGTTTAAATTTTGTTTTTTTAAGAGAAGCTGGCACTGGCACTGGCACTGGCACTGGCACGTAGACATCTTTCATATTTTAACAGTTAAAAAATTGAAAATATCATAGCATCTTTGACACTTGTAACCACTCCGTTGCGTCTTTGAAAGATTTGCAATTGAGGCTAACAAAATCCAAAGAAAATATTAACTCTAAAGATTAAATTTGTTAACCAAAGTTTTTTAAAAAAACTTAAAAAGGCTTTTATGTTGCACTTATAGTTTTCATTTTGTAACGAAATGACTAATCTCATTGATCCACATCCCAATTTTAAATACTCATCAACTGTTGTTAAGATTTACTCCCCTTAAAGTTAAGCAATCAAACCTTGATTAAAAAAAAAACCCTAAAATTTTAACTTTAATTTATTTTACTTTAACCAGAGTTAAAGGGGTGTTAAAAAACCAAGGGTAAGAGCCGAAACGGACCCCGGGTCCGCTAATCACTGATCAAACCACGGTCAAAGAAAAACATATTGCTGACTTCTTGGAAGGAAAGAATGAAATGGCAAAGCAAGAAAGTGAGTGAGAACACGGATTAAAACTTAAAAGATTAACCGTACATTACAGTTACGAGACATGCAGACTACGGCGCTATTATAGACTTTGCAATGTCAGCCCTCCGGTCGTTTGCGGGTTATTAAATGCTGACGACAGCAACAGTCTCACTTAAAAACCTTTTGCAGGAATTTATCTGTCCTTATCGGCAAAAAGATTTTTCTCAGTCCTTTGGTTGAGCAACGTCATCACCGGAGGAAAAAAAAAAAAAAAACCCATTAGTGGCGAGAAATCAATATTTTTTTTTTCTTGTGTTAATCACTAGAAGGACAGAGTAAATCTTTTGCCGTCCTTAACACGGATTGCTTTTTTGGAAAGAGCAATAGTCCCCACGTCGGGCCGACGAGGGGACTATTCCTCATCGCTCTCACATAGCTGATCCTATAACTCCCTTTTAATTCGGGTTAAATTTAACCATTTAGTTAAATTTTTTTATTATATTTTTCTAAAAATCAAGGGTGTATGAATCTTAACCACAGTTAAATAGGGTTGGAAGGGGCACACATGACAAGAAAGTAGGAGCCGAGACGACCCTCCATGCATCACCGACCGAGGAGGTGACTATTTTCCTTTTGAAAAATAGTTAACGAATCCGAAGTTCCATTTTATAATGGAATGACCGTCTTGATTGGTCGACCCCCCAATTTTAAATACACACTTACTGTGTTAAGATTCACTCACCCCTAGGGTTAAGCAATCCAACTATGGTTTTTCAAAATCTTAGTTTTAATTTAGTTAAGATCAACTAGGGTTAAAGGGGTGCTAAAAGGGACATGAGGACATGTGGGTAAGGTATGAAACGGACCCATGGGTCCGCTAAGCACTGCTCTTGTTTTTCTAACCAGCTCTTTGTGGCAGATGAGATAGAATCACAGCCAATTACAATTGAACTCTCTCAGAGTTCAATCGCACCCACAGGCCAACACATGTCCTTCTTAACCATTATTAATTGTGGTTAAGATTCACAAACTTTTTTGGGTCCAATAATATAACCTTGATTTTTAGAAAAAAATATTTAAATCCAGTTAAGAATTTTTAACCCTTAGGGTTAATATTTTTTACTATTTTTTTCTTAAAAAACTAAAGTTATACTATTGAATCCCAAGGGTTTATAAATCTTAAAAATAAGTTTGTGGGTACGATTGAACTCTCCCCGAGTTCAAACACAATTGCCTGTGATTCGATCTCATCGTAAATGGGGAGGTGTCTACGCTCTCTCCATTGGCCAGTCTTTAAGTCAGCTCTCACCTTTTAGTTCTCGTTAAGAATTTTAACTCGAGTGGTTCATTATTTTTTTAAAATTTGAAATACTAGCTAGATTTTCTAATTCCAATAGTTAAAAGATTTTTAATCACAGTTAAAGAGACACGTGGCAAGTTGGAGAGGTTAGGCAAAGTATTTTCCTATGTCCTCAGCCTGAGAAAATCATAATCAGGTCATGCAATCAAGGCCCAACTAAATTAACACTCGTTAGACAAACAACTAACCGTTAAACACCATTTCATGAGCTTGTCCTAGTGGTAATGCGTCTCTCCCATTCCGTAGTGTTACAAGCTGAGTTTGGTTGGGTATAGTTACTTAGGTCGAGTTTGGTAACAGTAACCTAAAAAAGTAGAGATTATTTGAAATTAAGCTTATTTAGATTGTTAAATTAAAATGTTAAATTGATGTCTACATTTTTTTGAAGTTGAGTCTTACTTCTAAAGAAAAAGTAGCTCATTTCTCCTTATTACTTTTAAGGTAAACTTCTACTTTAAAAAGATCTATACATCCAATTAACCTTCAACTTAACAATCTAAAGTCCAACTAAACTCAAATTTTAAATAAGCTCTACCTAATTAGCTTAGGTGTTGTTTGGTAACACTAATCTAAAAAGTAGAGCTTGTTGGCAAGGTAATGACCCTAAGGGGGGGGGGGGGGGGGGGGGGTGAATAGGGTCTTTGGTAGATTTAAAAATTTATGGACTTTAAGTCCAAGATGCGGAATTAATAATTATTTGCAACACAAGATTAAACAACAGAAATGCTGAAGGTAAAAGAGAAGAGTTAGAAGAAGCAAACACAAAGATTTGTTCACGAGGTTCAGCAATCCAGCCTACTCTCCGCCTCAAGCTTCCAGCTAGAGGATTCACCACGATTTCTTAATCGCATAAACTCCTTTATTGGTGGCGCCCAAACCTTTACAATCTCTCTTACAGGTCGAGATATTACCTTCACAAACTCTCCTTTAGGCCGAGTTGGAACCTTGCAAGAGCACCTCACTCTCCTGCTAAAACTGAAGCAATAGCTTCAGTACAAGAATCCTAGATTCTTGACTATTCTCAATAAATGAGTTTGAATTTGGAAATCCGAAATAAAAGCTCCTTGAATGAGCTGAATAAGAGTGAAGTACAATTTCTAATAAAGTCTCTTAAAAGAAATTGGAGTTGAATGAGCTCAAGAGAGATTTGAGGATTTCTATGTATGTGAATGAGTGAGAAATCAAAGATACTGAATGAGTGATCAATAGAAGTTATTGCAGTGATCAAGAGTTGTTATTAGTTCATAAATGAACTCCTTTTATAGCACTTGATCCAATATAACCGTTGGTGAAACAGTTAATGCGTTTTAGGCCGTTGAAAACTAGCCATTGTAACGATTTTTTCTGTTTCAATATTTAATTTGTCGACGAAGTGAAGTTCCCACTTGAGTTCGTCGCCGAATTATGAAGACAGTAAGCAAATATCAATTTACAGTCATCAATTTGTCGCTAAATTCAGATGGCTCTGAGAATTCGTCGACCAATTCAGAATAGATTTTCTGAATTTTGTCTTAGATCAGACCAAAGGGATGAGAATGAATTCCTAGGTCAATTAGCTATGTTTTAACATGATTTTATGATTCCTTAGGGCTTCAGAATAATGAACAATAAGTGTCCTAGGCTCCTATGGTCAATCTATGATCTTTGAGCATTCATCCTACCATTCTTTTGATGACTTCTTACATAAGTCCTAGACACTCTAAAAAATAAAATGAAATTACATTTGAAGCTACTTGAGACTTGATTCTTGGGTCTTGATGATTTGATTTTGTCTTCAGGGACCTAACTTATACTATGGTCTTATCTTGAATCTTCAATTGTATACATTGAGTTGAACTTGCTCTTGGATAATTTCCTTCATTTTCTATGATAGGAGTGCTAACAATCTTGCATTCTGAAACATCCAAGCACTTGAACAGATTTATTAGTACTATAATATTCATTTCATTATTGTGTTATTATCAAAATTAATAGGGGTATCTAAGGTTGTAACCTTAAGGCTAATAATCTCCCCCTTTTTGATGATGACATAATAATGTAATGAATTGAGATTTAGCTCCCCCTCAGATTATATTTTTCATAAAAACTTTGAGGTTGACTCCCCCTAAACATATGCAAGATAAAATTTTTTTACTTAGATGCATATTGTAGAGCCCCAGAATTTAGGTTTACTGTTCATGTGAATAGTGCACTTGCCTAGTGTATGTAAAGGCCTAAAACTTTTCATGTGTTCTTGTTTTGGGGAAAATGTCTCAAAACAAGAGTTTAATAATAAGCTAAGTATCAAAAGACATAGGGTATAAAATACCCTAAGAGTGAATGTAGAACCCTAGGAACCAAGTTCACAATGTTGTGAATAGTGTTGTGAATAGTGCCGAGGGCACAAGTCTTGTGAAGGCCAAGGGTCCTTTATGTAATTTAGTTTATGAGAAATAATAAGAATGATTTAAATTAGTTTAAGTATTGTTGTTGGGTGTGTGGGATGAAATAACAAGAGTATAAAATACTCTAAGTATTTCCAACTCAACGGTATGAAAGACCCTAAGTATTGGTAGGTGTGTTTGGGTAAGGGAAAGAGTGGAGTGTTCCTATGGTGTTAGAAATGGATTAGGGTCACTGGTAAGAGCCTGAAAAATCCTCTAAGGGTATTGTTCAAGGTCCTAAGGAATCTCTTGAGTGATCAAGGCATAATCAAAGTTGTGAAGAAGAGGGATGCCTAAACCTACCCTCAACTTTAAGGATCTCTAGAATTCTCACCGCTGATCGGAATCGAGTGATTCTTGAATTTTTGGAAAGGTATTAAAACTCTCTTCGAGGTTTATGTTTATCACATTTTCATATTTTGAGTTGAGGATGGGTCAAACGTCAGATTTCCGGAAACAAGTCTGTTGAAAATCTGGGCTGCTGAATCCCATTTTCAGACCAGTCAGCTTTAAGGAAAATTTGGTCTATGAATACTGAAGAATTATAAAATTTGTAAAACATAAAAGTTGTAGCCCTTTGAAAGACAAATCCAATGCAAGTTAAATCATCAAAATCGGATAAACGAGTCAAAATTTATGCTCAAAATACCAAAGTAGGAAAACCGGGGGCCTGTCATGCAATTTCGGCGATGAATTGCTGAAGGGGGCCCAAATTCGTCGACGAAGTGTGCTGGGGGCCGAATTTCGTCGACAAATTCAACCCAGACGATGGTAAAAACGTTCGGAACTTTTCCACCGACCTTGGGAGATATTTTGGGATATTTTCTGAGATCTTTTGGGATATTTTGCCAACCTTTAGGCTATAAATAGGACCCTAAATTCGTGTCTTAAGGTTTACAAACCCTAAGCTTGGATTTTTTGAGAGATTTGAAGAGAAGAAGAAGAAGGAAGCTAAGGTAGTTCTTGGGTGTTCTTGAGTTCGTGTTTTCCACTAAAGGAAGAGTCCTCCTTGCTCCCTTGGTGTTTTAAAGTTTGGATTTCATCCCCAAAGTGATTCTTAAGCTTAGAATTTTTCAAGGAAAATTCTGTTAGTGTCTTTGAAAAAGGGATTTCAGATTTTTCAGCTTTCTCAAGCTTCTACCAAGTTTCCTCAAGCTTGATTTCCAAACCTACAGAAGTGTAAAAGCTTCCTTTAAAAGGTAGATACACCCTACTAGATTTTAATGCCATAACCCATATTGTAAAAGTAAGATAGAGAATCTGTATTTGTGATGTGAGTTAAATTGGTGATGCCTCTATGCCTTAACCCAAAGCATGAAAAACGTGTATTCTTACTACTTAGTAATTGTGTGATGATTCAATTGAGAAAAGCATGATTAAAAGACTGAGTTTTGGGGAAAACCAAGAAGAAAACCTATGTGTTTTGATGAAGAGTAGTAGGGATTCCTATTAGCCATGATATGATGATTCTATGGTTAACACCAACTAAATGAAGTGATTATATGATGAATTCAAGCATGTGTCATGTAAGTAATTATGTGATTGAAATTAATTGAAGTAGAAAAGCATGTGCTATATGAACAAGTGTTTCAAATTGTCTACCATGTTCACTCACCATTGTATATGAATACCGTATATGCATGATTGAGCTTTTGTATATGTACATGTATTGTAAAAGCAAGATAAAAGATGGAAAGTAAAGCAAAAGATGAATAGTAAAGCAATTGTAAAGAAAGAAAATCAAAAGATGAAAAACAAAGCAATTGTAAAGAGAGCAACGTAAATGATGATAAGCAAGCAATTGTATTGGAAGGATGATAGTGGGCTCTCATCACAAGCAGGGTGAGCATTATTATCTGATTCCAAGTAAAACTATGAACAAGCAACTGTATTGGAAGGAGGATAGTGGGCTCTCATCACAAGTAGGGTGAACATTATCTTCTGATTCCAAGTAAAAGCATCTGTATTGGAAGGAGAATAGTGGGCTCTCATTACAAGTAGGGTGAACATTATCTTCTGATTCCAAGTAAAAGCATCTGTATTGGAAGGAGAATAGTGGGCTCTCATCACAAGCAGGGTGACATTATTCTTTGATTCCAAGTAAAAGTAACTGTATTGGAAGGAGGATAGTAGGCTCTCATCACAAGCAGGGTGAGCATTATCTTCTGATTCCAAGTAAAAGCAAAAGTAAAAGTATATGTATTGGAAGGATGATAGTGGGCTCTTACCACAAGCAGGGTAAGCATTGTTATTTGATTGCAAATGACAAGCCATATGTAAAACAAATGAAACGATAAGAAAGCAATAGTAAAGTATAAGAAAAGCAATAGTATATGTAAAGTATGTATGCATAGTGTAAGTGAAAAGGGAATTCCGGAATTGTTTATAGTATTTGCATGTGTATTTAATGAACTGCCATATGAAAGCATGTTATGTTATGACATTATTATCTAGTGGTTTGTAGACGCTGAGTATTCCATGCTCAGCCGAAGTTGTTATCTTCGACAGGTTTTGATGAGCGTGCTCCTGAGCCTTGGATAGAGGAGGAGTACTATGATCCAGAGCCTACCATGGATCATCCTTATGAGGATAGAGTGTTGGATAGGAGGCCCTATTCAGATTATTGGTGAGGGAGAGAACATGTATATTTTGACAGTGGGCATGTCCACTTTACATTTATATGTTTTGTATATGTCATGACAGTAGGGACTTAGAATACATATGGTTTTATGTTTAAAGAAATTTTGCTTCCGCTATTATGTGTCTTATGTATTGCACAGGATGGTAAGTACGCCTTATGTGTCATCACCGGATGGTATGACATGGCGGTCACGAGCCAAAGTATCTAGAATTCCTAGGGGGTATTTTGGGTCGTGACACATATTCCAGATGATTCAAATAGACATATCACCATGTTTTAATACCAAGAGAAATTCCAGAAAGGTAATTATAAGATTTTCAATTTGTAACACAAGTAAGCAATTTAAACTTTTCAGTGAAGATTCATTTAGGATAGAAAGTTAATCA
Source organism: Tetracentron sinense (assembly GCA_015143295.1). NCBI lineage: Eukaryota > Viridiplantae > Streptophyta > Magnoliopsida > Trochodendrales > Trochodendraceae > Tetracentron > Tetracentron sinense. The sequence continues at coordinate 40,128,888 of CM026551.1, read as the reverse complement.
ATTTGTGAATCAAGAGAAGTTCTACAAAGAAAATTCTAAGTAAGATTGTATGATAAACTGCCAAAGATACAAAAGAATGATTCATTCATTTGATTTTCACTTCAAAGACAAATTTTTTTAATAATTTCAGATGAATTCATTACATGCATTTCCCCCCCTATGGCAACATCAAAAAGACAAAAAAATGACATCACAGCTCATCCTTTTTCTGCTTCTTGATGAGATCTGCAACCTTTTTGAAAATGTCCTTAGATGGGCCTACATCTTCATTTCCTCGATCTTCTTGTGCCTTTTTGTCGTGACCAAAAACCCACCCTAGGAGTTAGAGTGAACTTTGGACGACTAATCATGACTTACATGACTTGCTTGACAAACCATCCTGCAAAAACCCATAGAGCATATACAATAGAGGGCGATAATAGCGGAAACATATAACCAAGCACAGCGGAAGTCTAACAAACCTCTATGTATATACATACATGATCCAAGTTCATACAAAAAGGAAACCAAAAGAAAGTGCAGACATGCCCGCCAAAATACATGGATATATCTCTCTCAACTCACCCACAACTATATCACTCAGAATCTGCAACCACCTAATGGTAACCCTCTACTGGAGGTTCCTACAAAGGTTTCTCGCCGTACTCCTCCTCCACCCAAGGGCTCGGAGCACAGACATCGAATGGAGTAGCGGCTCCCTCAGAACATGCCGACATAAACGTACGACTGAGCATGGAATACTCAGCGTGTACCAAATACTAACCAACAGTCATAGCATACAGATAGCGATACATAAAGCAGGAAATAATTCACACATATAAAGCAGGAATAATTCATATCATAACAATAAAGTAAAGCAGTATATAATCATGCTTGCATTCATAAAAGCCGATAAAACCCTTGAAAACACCGTGCACTTGACTTGACTCAAGGTACCATTTTCGTGCTTGAAAACTTGTCTTGTCTATCTTGCTTGATTCTTGTATATCGTGTCATGTCATGCATGTCATGCGTGCTTGCTTGTGATCATGTAACTTGTGAGATACATTTGTAAGATGTACTTGTGAGATGCGCTTGTGAGATGCCTTGAGAGGGAAGGGAGACCCTTCTTTATGCAATGCACTTGAGAGGGAAGGGAGACCCTTCTTCATGATATGTATGTACTTGTGAGGGAAGGGAGGCCCTTCTTTGTGCTATGCACTGGTGAGTGAGGAGAGACTCCTCGTGGAATGTTTGTTCTTGTTTTCTTGTGAAAAGCGAGGTAAAACATATCGTAGGGTATGTCCCACCTCTAATCATGTTCTTGAAAATATGATAAATCATGTCATGCATGCCATGCTCATGGAAGTCGTGTGCATACTTGCAATTGAATTTAAATGACATGTTTGGGGATTTCACAATACATTGCACATCACCATTTAAACAAGTAACAAATTAACCAATTTAGGGAAAACGCAAAAACACATTATCATAACCCAAACAATTTCCATAAACTTTAAGCATGCATTTTCTTAATTTACTATTCATTTTATTCACCTTAGCATTCCATCAAACATGGTATGTTCATTATTTGTTAACCCTACAACATGCTTTTCTAGGTGGGTTATAATTCCATCATACATGTTTGTTCATTATGGATACAATGCCCTCCCCATTTCAATTATCACAACACAACCATTGGCATCCAATCGCCCATTCCATCTCTATTCACAACATCCACACATCCCAACTCATAGCACAAGTATAGATGAAGGAAAACAAAGAAACATGGAGGAAAAGAAGAACTATAACTAGTAGGGTAGCAAGAAGTACCGACCTTGATCAATGAGGAAGAAAACTCCTCCAAAAACGCTTGTGAGGCGCTGCCCTAGCTTGGAACATGAGCTCCACGAGTTCTTGAGCTTGAATCTTGAAGAAAATGGGCTTGAGGTTGATCTAAGTCTTCACCCCTTTTGATTTCTTCCCCAAATGGAAACCCTAGGTTAGAAATCCCCCTCTCCTCTTTTTCTAACTCTCAAATGTGTCTAAGTGTTGTAAATGAGCCCTAAAGGTTCGGGCAACCCTTAAGAGTAAAGAGTGAAATGCCAAAAGACCGAAACACCCTTACTGAAATTTCTGCAAAAACACGAAGACCGAGCGATCGGTGATTATCGGTTGCCTACCGAGCGATAGGTGTATTGATCGATCTCTTGGTCAAAAATCAGCTCTGCGGAAAATTTTCCCATACAAAATTTTCCACCAGTCGATAGCGTCCGATTGATCGGTTTTAGACCGATCGATCGCTCCATGGACCGAGCGATTGGTGGTCTGCAGGTCCAAACTGTTTTGGCCATATCTTTTGACTCGTTCGTCAGATTTTGACGATTCAACTTGCGTTGGGTTTGTACTTCGAAAAGGAACATTTCTGACATTTCAGAATTTTCAATTTGTTCTTTATTTATTAATTGTACTACATTAAAGGAAAATTGGCTACGAAAGGTCCATGCATTGAGCATGAAAAAGTCCGGGGCTCTACACTTTTCTTCTTCTTCTACAACTTCATCTTCAACTCCTCCAGAGTTGCTACTACTCAAAATTTCATTTGAAGAAGGAGGTATGGAGTGAAGTTTGGAGGATTTTGGAGGTTTGGACTTTAAGACTTGGAAGGATTGCTACTTCACTTTAGATATCTCAAGATTGACCTTATTCACCTCCTTTACCATTTGGATCATCACATTTGCCTGTTGGCCAAGGTGAGAGGACATCTTATCAATGATGGGATTTTGATACTTAAGATGCTTCTCTGTTGCTTCAATCTTGGTCTTCATGACTGATATCATAGCATTGAGTTGAATACTCTATTAAGAGGCATCTATAGACTTTCTATCTATTAGGCCTAGAGCTGAGTCTACCCTATTCTTGGTTACATCCAAGGATTCTTCAATCACAGCCAACCTTGGTTCTATAGAATCTGACAAGCTCTTCACTTCTTTGGGAAAGCTGATCATCCTAGACTCAATGACTGAAAATCTCTATGAAGAAGCTGATTGGAGGCTCTGAAAGCACTCCCTGGTCTCTGACTGGATGGTAGCTATGCTAGCTCTAGTCTCAGCCATGAAGGAAAGCATAGAGGCTCTCATCTCCTCTTGAAATCTCAGCTGGCTCATCCTCATCTCCAGCTGGAACTGCTCCAAATTGGAAGCCATGGAGGCAATCTGGCTTGCCATGATGTTCATCTACTCCTCAGATGCAGCTGGCCTGCTAGGAGCCTCATAGAACTGTCCAGGGTCCTCAAGGTGAGGAGACACTTGTCTATGAGAGCTCTCTGGAATCTCTCCAGCATCCACTACAAACTCAGGCCACTCTGACTCTGGCAACTCATGCTGGGGGTGCTGCTCACCCTGAAGCTCATCTGCTGAAGCTGGCTCTGGCTGCTGCTCTGCTTGAAATTCATCTACTGCTGGAGAAGAGGTTGAAGCTGGAGGGACAGAGGGAGTAGAAGAGGTAGGAGGGATGGATGGAGTAGATGAAGGAATGTGACTTGAAGCTGGATGAGGTATGGAAGCAGAGGGATCAGAAGATGGAAGACTGGAGGACTGAGAGGCAGAAGGTTTGGGAGTCCATTCCTTCTGGGTTTCATTCCAGATATAGCCCATTATTTGAATTGTGGCTTTGCTATAAATGGAGGAGTCATCTGCTATAACAAAGTCTGTTTGACTGGATAGAGGGACATGGAAATGTCTAAAAATTTTGGTCAAGATTTGACCAAAAGGGAGACACCCTGATTTTCTCTTAAATGCATCATCTATACAATGGACAATGATATAAGATAAATCAATGGGTGTGGAGGTTAAGATGCACCACATAAGGAAAACATCAAAATAGGTGAGATATTCTGTACCACCAGCCCTAGGGATAAGATTGTAGGTTATAATGTGGTGGATGAGTCTAGAAGTCAAAGTGAGATCCTTGACTTTGGGTTGGAAAGGTGTGGTGAAGTCTTGCTTTATGCACATTATTTTTAGTGCTTCAATCACATCAAATCCTTCATGTTTGGCCTATTGACCATTCACAAAAGTTTGAAGTGAGCATTGAGGAATTCTTAAAATTGTGTGCAAATGATTGAGTTGGAAAGAAATGTTTTTCCCTAAAACAAAGGATGTTATGAGTGATTTTGATTGATCAAAGTGAAAATGGGTATAGAAAGACCTAACTAATTTGGGAACAAAATTTCATTAGAAGAGAGAAAAGAATCCCACTTAAGGGCATCAAAGAGGGTTTTAACGTGTATTAACCCATAGGCATCTAGGTTTATGAAGTTAACTACTTTACCGTATAGAGGGGTACGGGGTAGAAACTTCTACTTGAACAGCTTCTCATACTTGAAATCCTTGAATTTTGCTGGGGCAGGAATTGGAGTTGGAGTTGAACCCGAGGCAGCTTCGTTGCCTTTATCTGTGTGTGACTTTTTTCTCGGAGGTTCCACAGAAGCATTCTTGGTTTTAGGAGGCATTTTCAGAAGATTGCAATAGATTTAAGATGATTATGGAAAGATTTGAAAGGGATTTGGGTGCTGGAGCAATGAAGTAGGAGCTGGAGGGAAAGAAATTACGTTTGAAAAATTTCGGATTTGGGGGCTTTTATTTATACCCACGACTCAATTCGTCGCCGAAATGGGTTTTAGCCTTGAATTTGTCACCGAATTGAAGACAGGAAACTCATTGTTTTGAATTTTGGATTGACTTCGTCGATGAAGTGGATGGTCCATCCAATTTCGTCGCCGAATTGGGTACAGAAAACATTCTGTTTTCAAATTACCCAAAGATTCGTCGCCGAAATCAAATTTCTAACTGCATTCGTCGCCGAATTTCGTACTAAATTTGAAGATATGATTTATTTTTGATTTTTGAAACATTTTTTTTGAAATCAATGATTCTTTTAAGCATCCAAAAACATCATATATCATTCAAATTAAGCTCATAACATAATCAAACAATTTATAACATATCAATTCAAAGTTTTTCATTTTTGATCAAATTATAAATATGTTTAGATAAGCTCATTTAGACTAGTCATACCCAATTTTCTTCTCAATGTACTAAACCTATCAGATTGAAGGGGTTTTGTGAAAATATCAGCAAATTGATTGTTTGTATTTACAAACTCTAAGATAACATCCCAATTTTGTACATGATCTCTTATGAAATGATATCTGATTTCTATGTGTTTAGTTCTTGAGTGTTGAATGAGATTTTTAGTCATGAAAATAGCACTTGTATTATAACACTTAATAGAGATTTTGATATAGAAAAGTTTAAAGTTCTCTAACTGTTGTTTCATGTACAAAGTTTGAGCATAACAATGTCCAACTGCCATATACTTAGCCTCAGCTGTGGATAGGGCCACTGAATTTTGTTTCTTACTAAACCATGAAACAAGAGAATGTCCTAAAAAGTGACAAGATCCACTAGTACTTTTTCTATCCACTGTGCATCCAGCAAAGTCTGCATCTGAATAGTTTATTAAGTCTAGATTTGTGTCTTTAGGATACCATAAGCCTAAATCAATTATGCCAAGCAAATATCGAAAGATTTTTTTCACAGCTATGAAATGAGATTCTTTTGGACAGGATTGGAATCTTGCACAAATGCAAACACTGAACATAATGTCAGGTGTACTTACAGTAAGATACAAAAGACTTCCAATAATGCCTCTATAACATTTTTGTCTTTTTTCATATTTATCAAGTTTGGTTGATGGACTCATAGGAGTATCCATAACCTTAGTATCCTCAATTCCAAACTTTTTAAACAATTCTTTAGTGTATTTAGCTTGATTGATAAATATTCATTGTTTAGTTTACTTAATTTGGAGTCCGAGGAAGAATGTTAGTTCTCCCATCATATTCATTTCAAATTCTTCTTGCATTGTTTTAACAAATATTTTACAAAGAGATTCATTAGTTGATCCAAATATGATGTCATTTACATAGATTTGAATTATTAGCATATCATCATTTTTGGTCATTATAAATAGAGTTGTATCAATTTTACCCTTGATGAATCCATTTTCAATTAGGAAGCTACTTAACCTATCATACTGAGCTCTTGGAGCTTACTTTAATCCATATAAGGTTTTTGTTAGCTTAAATACATGATTTGAAAATTTATGATTTTTAAAGCAAGGGGGTTGGTTTACATATATTTCTTCATTAATATAACCATTAAGAAATGCACTTTTTACATACATTTGAAATAATTTAAATTCTTTATGACTAGCAAATGCAAGTAACATTCTTTTAGTTTCTAGTCTTGCAACTGGGGCAAACGTTTCTTCATAGTCTATGCCCTTTTCTTGGTTGTAACCTTGAGCTACTAGTCTTGCTTTATTTTTAATTACAATTTTATTTTTATCATTTTTGTTTCTAAAGACCCATTTTGTACCAATTATAGATTTATCATTTGGTCTAGGTACTAGATCCCACACTTGGTTTCTATTAAATTGATTTAACTCTTCTTGCATAGCAATGCCCCAAGACTCATCATCAATACCTTCTAAGACATTTTTAGGTTCAATTTGACTAAAGAAAGCAAGATTCATTGGATTTCTTCTTGTTCTAACCCCTTATTCCATAGTTCTAAGAATTAAGTCTTTAGGACAATCTTTTATTAGTTTCCAAGCTTTGGGAAGTTGATATGATTCTTCATCTTCATTTTCTTCCTAATTACTTATTTCAATGATTTTATCATTAATTTCTTTATTTACTTGATTATCTTTATTTGCTTCATTGATTTCTAAATTAGATATCTCTTTAGGAAGGTTTTCAATTTCATCATCAAATTCATTATTAGCCTTGTTAAATGGATTTGATTCATCAAACACAACATGAATTGATTCATCAACAGTTAATGTTTTCTTATTAAATACTCTATAAGTTTTGCTATTAATTGAATATCCTAGGAAGATTCTTTCTACAGATTTTGAATTAAATTTCTTAAGATGTTGTTTATCATTTAGTATGAAGCATTTACAACCAAACACCTTAAAATAACTTATATTGGGGATTCTTCCATTCTAAAGCTCATAAGGAGTTTTATTCAATTTATTTCTTATAACAACTCTGTTGATTACATAGCATGAAGTATTAATGGCCTCAGCCCAAAAGTAATTAGGTAATTTGTTTTCATTAAACATAGTTTTTACCATTTCTTGAAGAAATCTATTTTTCCTTTTTACTACACCATTTTGTTGGGGAGTTCTATGAGCTGAAAAATTATGGTTAAAACCATGATCATCACAAAATGACTCAAGCTCTTTATTTTTAAACTCTCATCCTCTATCACTTCTTATATTGTTGTGAGCGCGGGAATTTCTTCCGCTCACAAAAAGAGGTCTAAAGTACCTGTGTACCCTCACAGGTGTGAAAGGGTTTTTTAGAGTCGCCACCTATTCATTCAGAAGGGATAAGTCTCCCGAGTTGGGATAAGGTCTTGGTCTACGAGTGAGATCAGGGTAATGGGTTCAGTTAAGTCTGGGGAAGGTGTTAGGCACCCCGAGACTTCCGTTTTACAACGGTTCTGTAATCCCTGGGTTTAAGCCAATTTAAAGTTTAATCTTGATTAGAATGCCGGAGCGTTTAAGTTAATACTAATCCAAGAAAGGAAAAGCTAACTGGGGTCGGGCTCGTGTTGGGCTACCTACGTACTCATAGGGTGAGATCAGACCGAGCGTAGTTCTGGCATGTGAGCCTGTGCCGAGGCTAGGAGCGTGTGTGTGTGCACCAAGGGTGACTAACATGGACGAGTCTGGTAGACTAGGGTTTGGTTGACCGAGGGGGGCCAAGTGTATGGTATTAAGCCCGGTAGGCTTAGGGAGGTAGTCCGGTAGACTAGGATGGAGTCCGGCCCAGGTTAGGGTTGCTAACCGGGGTTAGGCCGAACTAACTATGGTTAGGATTGCTAACCACAATTAAGGGGATGTGGTGAGTAGCCTGGTAGGCCAAGGTAAGTCCTGTAGACTTGGTTTTTTAGGTCCAGTAGGTCGTAAACCGAAATTAACTACGATTAGGGTTGCTAACCGTAGTTAAGGGGGGTCTAACTGTGGTTAGGGTTGCTAACCAGGGTTAGGGAGAGGGCCAAAGTCAGGTTTATGGTCCAATTTTATTTTTAGGAATTTCTGTTTAGTTTTCCAAAGTTTGTGGGGTTAAGGGGTGCTTAACCGCGGTTAAATGTTAACCGGAGGTGTTTTTAACCGTGGTTAAGAATCAAGTAAAGTCTGAGGTGGGCCCAGGGGGCTAGGCAGGGCCTAAAGTGGCTCCTACCAGGCCTGGGCCCCTGCAAAAGCTTAAAAATAAAACAATATCTAATGTCGGTAATTGAATTACCGACATTATGGACAGTGTTTTAGAACTGTACTTTTGCCACTGCTAACTATGGTTAAGTACGAATCCAGGGTGAACCAAGGTGATGGGAATTTAGAGGGGACTCCTGGGAAGAGTTTAGACCAGGTGTGGGCCTCAGGGGGTGCCTGGAGTGGGCCCTACAAAACTGTAAAGTTATTGCAGTAGACATAGTATATTGGTGGTAGTTATTCTACCACTAATAAAAAACTAAGCCAAAACAGGGTGTCGGTAGAGGGATCACTAACAAAATGGAAACAGGCTTTACCAGGGATGGCGGTACTGAGTTTACCGCCATTCCTGGATTTCTGTAAAACCGGATTTTTGCCAATGGGGGTTGTTCACAGGGATGTCCAGGGGTTCCCTCATGATGTGAGGGACCCTAGAGAGTCTGTGAAGGTTCTTGAAGCCTCAAGGATGGTGATGTACCCGTAGGGGTTCCCCACACCTATGGTTTAGGTGGGTGAACACCCTGTGAGGGTTTGTTTACAAGTTAAACACCAAAAGTAAAGGCAAATAAGCCCCCTGGAAGTGACTAGGGGTTCACAAGGAATGAACAAGCGATAAAAAAATGGGTAGGGAAAGTCCCTACCCTATACTCTGTTTTCTTGCCGAGCGTGGAGGTCTGCAACCGTGATGGTGGTGTTCTGGTGGTGGAGTGTAACCGCTGGGGGAACTCGAGACAGGTCTAGGGGAAGCTTAGAACTATAACTAGAGGGTTGAAGAGGTCCAGGCTTTTGGCAATAGGGGTTCTCCTTCAGAAAACAGATCATTTTACAGTTGAGGGGAGTTTGGTTTTATCGGCAAGGACACTAGGGACCTAAGAGGGATTAGGAAGATGGGGGAGAAGGGTATTGGACCCAAGGAAGGTCGACTAAGAGCTGAGTCATGATGGAGGAGGGGATGATGGAGTGTGCAGGGCATTTGAAACCTGCAAACTCGGTACTCACATATATCGGTAGAAGGTCTACCGACATTCTAAGTTCAGGCTAAATTTTAATGTCGGTAGATCTTCTACTGACATTCTGAGTTTTAGTTGAAGTGGGCCTGGGCCCTGCACATACGGGTTATGGGGAGTTTGGCTTTGGTGTTTTGGGCCTTGTGGGCTTTAGGTTAAAGGTCTGGTCCTATGGGCCATGGGTCCTAGGGTTTAAGCCCTATGGGCTCTAGGGTTATGCTAGGGTCGCCTAATGCTAGGGTTTAGGATATGGTTTTGATTCCTAGGATTAACTAGGGTTTAACTAGGAATGCGTCTTAGGTTTTATCTAGAGGCTTACCTAGGGTGGATGGGACTTGGATGGGGGTAACCATAGTTTAAAAGGTTTTAACTATAGTTGGATGGGGTGTAAAAATTGGGTGCTTACAGCTGCCCCATTTTGCTTGAGAATGCTAAGGTTGACGATTTGAATGGCAAAGACTGGAATCATCTTATTTTTACATCGAGCTCGGATAACAGGGATGCAGGATGATGACATGTATGCATGCAGTGCAAATGGTGAGTGCAAGGTAGTGACATGGCCACTGCTGGGAAGGGGGAGTAGTTCAGACAACTCAATGAAGAGTGATGGATGCAGGGATGACATAGCCCAGAGGCGTCGGTCGGAGGGATTCGATCGAGTTTGATCTAAAAGACACACAGGGTGTTGAGAGAGGTGACATGCGGGTGGAGTACGCTGTAAAGGTAAACACGGGATGTCGAGGACAAGCGGGGGTGTCGAAAGAGAGGATATGCAGGTGGTACACACTGTAAAGGTATACACGAGATTTTGAGGACACACGGGGTGTTGAAAGGGAGGACATGCGAGTGGTATACGCTGTAAAAGTATACACGAGATGTCGAGGATACACGGGGTGTTGAAAGAGTGCGACATGTCCAAGAGGCACTAGCCGGATGTTTGAAATGGCCGAGAGTCACTGAATTTTGATCAAAGATGATGTTGAGGAGTTTGGTCACACAGGGTATGATGCTATGCAGGGATGTCATGCAAGGGATAAAGGCGGGGATGCTTTCCCATGACTCTGCTGATTGCGACTTGCGGGGATGCATGGGGTCGACTTCTTCTTCTTTGTCGTGCTGGGGCTGCTCAGTGCAACCTGGTATGATTTGGTCAGGATACTAAAGAGGAGCTGCTTTTTGAAAACATTTTATAAGAGGGTTTACGCCTTTGTAAAATTTTTTGCTTTCAAGAAAAGAATGTTCAACTAGCTATTAATTTTGCTAGGAAAGTGCCTTAGTCAGGGCTTGGGGATCATGTATTCTGCCTTTCGCTCTTGGAGTGTAGAGCATGACCCAGAAGAGGTTTTGTCACCGCTGGGGAAGTTCGTGGGTGGACCTGTTTGTCTTGTTGGAGATTGAGCTCTGATTGGGGAGAAGCTTGCTGGGGAGCAAATTGGATGCCTCTGCTTGGGGATCCACTGGGGAATGTAATACCGTTGTAGACCATTACTGGGGATCTGCTAGGGGATATGGCACTGTCGTAGATCACTGCTGGAGACTTGAACTCTGCTAGTGACTAGTGTCGGGGAAGCAGCTCTTCCATGCCATCTGCTGGGAATCGCTGTAGGGGATTTATTTGGCTAGTCTGATAGCTGCAGGATTCTGTTGCCAAACTGCTTTTCAGCTTTTCTCTCTTTTTTACCCTTGGAATGACCAGGTCATAGGGTTCGCATAATTTTTGCGATGAGGCCGTTGTCGGTTTTCCTCATGCCTGCGAAGCTGATTGATTTTATCCCTTTTTTACCCCTAGCCATAAGACTAGGTATGGGGATCGCGTGATTTTTGTGTAATGAGGCCGTTGCTGGTTTTCAATCATGCCCGTGACTTAATGGGGAAGTTTTGTTTATGTTGGGAAAAATAGGTCTTCTCCTGTCATTGCCATGAATAGCATTCCTCTGGGGATCTGAGGATGATATTTCCGCTGGGGATACAGATGTGATACTGCACTTGCACTCATAATTTCTAAGTGATCAAGAAGGACTTAGAGTATGACGAAATGTAGGCTGAGGGACTGATGTATGAGACACCCTGGGATTTCTCCTGTTTATTGTTGATTTGCTCTCCCTTGGAGGTTTTGGTTTTGATATAATTGATTTTCACTTTCTGGAGAAATTATACTTTTTGGGTTTCCCGACAGAGGGGCAGTTTTTTTTTTGATCCGCTGGGGAATGTGGAGAAAGGGTGAGAGAGGTTGTATTTGCTGAGGATAGAGAGGCTCTCTCTGCCCGAGGATTGTTTTTCAGGAGAGATTGTCTCTGAAAGGTTCTTCTGTTGGGTAGAGAGTCCGGAGAGATTGTCTCTGTGGGGAGTCTTTGACTGTTGAAATGTTTTGACTTCTATTTTGGGTTTTCTTTTGATAGAAATTTTGTACCCTTGAGAATCGATTCACCTGGGAAGCTGGGAGAGTTTATCTCTGCTTGGGGAGTGAGGGACTCTATTTGGGGAGAGTTGATGACTCCTTTTGGGGAAAGAGGGACTCTGTTTGGGGAGAGTCAGGGAGTGGGTACCCCATTTGTGACCACACCTGATTTGACAGGTTACCTACATATCTTTTGTAGAGCCCCAGACTTTTTCATGCTTAATACATGACACTTTTATAGCCAATTTTCCTTTAAAGTAGTACAATTAATAAATAAGGAAGAAATTAAAAATTTCGAAACATCAGAAATGTTCTTTTTTGAAGTACGAACCCAACGCAAGTTGAATCATCAAAATCCGACGAGCGAGTCAAAAGATATGGCCAAAACAGTTTGGACCTACAGAGCACCGATCGCTCGGTCCATGGAGCGATCGATCGGTCCAAAACCGATCGATTGGAAGCTATCGACTGGTCGAAAAATTTGTATGAGGAAATTTTCTAGAGAGTTGATTTTTGGTCGAGAGCTCGGTCAACACACCGATCACTCGGTAGGCAACCAATCGATCGGTCATAAACACCGATCGCTCGGTCTTCGTGTTTTTGCAGAGATTTCATTAAGGGTGTTTTCGTCTTTTGGGCGTTTCACTCTTTCCTCTTAAGGGTTGCCTGAGCCTTTAGGGCTCATTCTCAACACTTAGGACATTTGAGAGCTAAGGAGAGGAGAGAAAGGGTTTTCCTAACCTAGGGTTTGATTTTTGAGAAGAAATCAAAGGGTTTAAGAACCCTAGATCACCTCAAGCTTGGATTGCTTCAAGATCCCGGTTCAAGCACACGAGGAGTAGTTTCTCCAAGCTAGGGCAGCATCTACACGCACGTTTTGGAAGGGGATTCTTTCCCTCATTTGTCAAGGTCGGTACTTCTTGCTACCCTCCTAGTCATAGTTCCTCTTTTCCTCCATGTTCCTTTATTTTCCTTCATCTATACTTGTGCTAGGAGTTGGGATGTGTGGATGTTGTGAATGGAGATGGAATGGGTGATTGGATGCCAATGGTTGTGTTGTGATAATTGAAATGAGGAGGGCATTGTATCCATAATGAATAAACATGTATGATGGAATTATAACCCACCTAGAAAAGCATATTGTAGGGTTAACAAATAATGAACATACCATGTTTGATGGAATGCCAAGGTGAATGAAATGAGTATAAATCAGGAAAATGCACGCTAAATTACTTATATAACTTGTTAGGGATTATGCTAGCATGAGTTCTTGTTTTCCCTAAAATATTATGAATGTTTATTTGTTTAAAAATTGCTATATGCTATGCATTGTGAAATCCCCCAAATGTCATGTTTAAATTCAAATGCAAGTATGCACACGTACCCACTAGCACGGCATGCATGACATGATTTACCGAGGTTTTCAAGAACATGATTAGAGGTGGGACATATCCTACAATATGTTTTACCTCGCTTTTCACAAGAAAACAAGAACAAACATTCCACGAGGGGTCTCCCCTCACTCACAAGTGCATAGCATAAAGAAGGGCCTCCCTTCCCTCGCAAGTACATACATATCATGAAGAAGGGTCTCCCTTCCCTCTCAAGTGCATTGCATAAAGAAGGGTCTCCCTTCCCTCTCAAGGCATCTCACAAGTACATCTTACAAGTGTATCTCACAAGTTACATGATCACAAGCAACCACGCATGACATGCATGACATGACACGATCTACAAGAATCAAGCAAGATAGACAAGACGAGTTTTCAAGCACAAAAATGGTACTTAAGTCAAGTCAAGTGCACGGTGTTTTCAAGGGTTTTTTTTGGCTTTTTATGAAATGCAAGCATGATTATAAATTGCTTTACTTCCTTGTTTGAAATGAATTGTTCCCGTTTAATATATATGAATTGCTCCTGATTTATGTATTGCCATTTTTATGCTATGACTATTGGTTAGTATTTGGTACCCGCTGAGTATTCCATGCTCAGCCGTACTTCTTATGTCGGCAGGTGATAGCGGAGTAGCTGCTCCTTTTGATGTCTGTGCTCCTGGTCCATGGGTGGAGGAGGAGTACGTTGAGGAAACTTTGGAGGAACCTCCAGTAGAGGGTTACCATTAGGTGGTCATAGATTCTGAGTGATATAGCTGTGGGTGAGTTGAGAGAGATATATCCATGTATTTTGGCGGGCATGTCCGCACTTTCTTTTGGTTTCCTTTTTGTATAAACTTGGATCATGTATGTATATACGTAGAGGTTTGTTAGACTTCCACTGTGCTTTGTTATATGTTTCCGCTATTATTGTCCTCTATTGTATATGCTCCAGGTCTTTTGTAGGTTATTCTGGTCAAGCAAGTTATGATTAGTCGTCCAAAGTTCACTCTAACTCCTAGGGTGGGTTTTGGGCCACGACACCTTTGCAGGATTAGGTCATGACGTAGTTCGAGCTAATACCGCAAAGGGTGAGGGAGGGTGTCCCTGAAAAGGTGTAATAAAAGAAGGGCTATCTGGTTCAAGGGGCCAACTAGCGAATTTTATTTGATTTGTAAATGGGTTACAGGAAAGAGGGATGAAGAGTGTGCCAAGGATGACCTCTTGTCATTTCTCGGAGAAACTATAAGTACAAAGCGCCTATCAGATCTAGACCCTAAGCGTAGTATCTTTTGATTTTGTCCATATTGATGGGCTCTGGGAGGTCTTCGTCATCCATACGTCCGAGTCGAAGGGCACCGCCTGAGAATTTGTCTCGGACGACGTATGGGCCTTTATAGTTGGGAGTGAACTTACCCCTTGGGTCAGGGTGGTTTGGTAGTATTTTTCAGAGAACCAGGTCACCGATCTCAATGCTTCTTGGTTTGACTTTCCTGTTGAATGCCCTAGCCATGCGCCTCTGATAGGCCTGAGAGTGGTTGATGGGTTTCCGTCGTCGTTCTTCAATCAGATTCAACTGCTCATACCGGGTTTGCGCCCATGCTGCTTTTGAGAGCTCTGTTTCCATTAACATCCGGAGTGATGGAATTTTTACTTCGATGGGGAGGACTGCTTCTATACCATAGGCTAGAGAGAATGGTGTTGCCCCAGTTGAGGTTCGGATGGACATTCTGTAGGCCATGAGTGCGTAAGGGAGCATCTCATGCCAGGCAGAGTACTTGGTGGCCATCTTCTTGATGATTTTCTTCAGGTTCTTGTTGGCGGCTTCAACTGCACCATTGGTCTGTGGCCTGTATGGCGTAGAATTGTGATGTTGAATTTTAAATTTCTGGCAGAGGTCAGTCATCCCCTTGTTACAGAAGTTGAGAGCATTATCTGTTACAATCTCATACGGGACCCCATATCGGCAGATGATATCCTTTTTCAGAAAACACTGAACCACTGAGGCTGTAACGCTGGCATAAGAGGCTGCCTCGACCCATTTTATGAAATAATTGATTGCTACTAGGATGAATCGATGTCCGTTGGATGCTTTGGAGCTATGGGTCCGATCACATCGATGCCCCAAGCTAAGAATGGCCAAGGAGCGATGAGATTGTATAGCCTATTTGGCGGTGCATTTACCCTATCAGCATAGATTTAGCACTGGTGGCATTTCTGTACGTGCTTGCAACAATCTGATTTTATGGTGGACCAGTAGTAGCCCAGCCTTAGTATCTTCTTAGATAACATCAACCCGTTCATGTGTGGGCCGCAAGTTCCTCCGTGAACTTCTTCAACTACCCGTGCTGCTTAACTGGTATCCAGGCATCTGAACAAGAGTAGGTTCGGCGACCTCTTGTACAAGATGCCCCCTGATAGGACAAACTGAATAGCCAGTCTTCTGATTGCCCGGTAGTCAATTTTGGTAGCATCGAGAGGCCAGTGCGTCGGCGACCTCGAGATACTGCTTGATGTCCATATACCAAGGCTTATTGTCTGATACTTCCTCAATCTGAAGGCAGTAGGCAGGCTGATCCTGCTGCTGAATTTCAATCGACCAGAGCATGATGTCTGTAGGGATCTGTACCATGGAAGCAAGAGTGGCCAGTGCGTCGGCGAATCTGTTCTGGTTCCTGGATTGGTGGCTGAAGTTGATTCTTCTGAACTGACTGATTAACAGATTGAGGTTGGCCAAGTACGGAATTAGCTTTGCTTCTCGGATGGGCCAAGATTCATTCGCCTGACAGATTACCAGAGATGAATCACCGTAGACATCTACCTCTTCTATCCCGATGTCAAGGGCTTCTTTCAGACCGGCGATGCATGCCCCGTATTTTGCCTAATTGTTGGAGCATCTGAACTTCAACTTGATTGAGATTGGGAGGTGTGCTCCCTTAGGTGAGATCAGGACTGCTCCCGCCCCATGCCTATGATTGTTGGCAGCTCCATCAAAGTATAACTCCCAGTAGGAGTATTCTTGTTCGTCTGCTTCTGCATACAAGATGACTTCATCTGGAAACCGATCATGTATAGACACGTTGTCCTGTGCTGGACTGTGGGTAAGGTGATCTGCTATCGCCTACCCCTTGATTGACTTCTGTGTTATGTACGTGATGTCTTCAGACAATATCATAAGCCATCGGGCAGTCCTTCCGGTGGTAGCTGGCCTTTCTAGCAAGTATTTGAGTGGGTCCATCTGGGAGATTAGAATTATCGGGTAAGAAAGCAGATAGTGCCGAAGATGCTGAGTAGCCCAGACCAGTGCCAGACATGTCTTCTCAAGAGGGCTGTACCACTCTTCATACTCTAGCAGGCGTTTACTGATGTAGTAGATGACTTGTTCTATTCTGCTTGTCTCTTTATGTTGTGCCAGGATGCACCCTATGGAGGTTTCTTGTAAAGAGATGTAGAGTAGCAGTGGCCGTCCTGGTGTAGGAGGCACAAGTACTGGACGATTCAGGAGATACTGCTTTATTTTGTCAAAGGCTTCCTGAAATTCTACTATCCAGACTGTCGGTGTGTTCTTCCAGAGAAGCTTGAAGATCGGCTCGCATATCGGAGTGAGCTGAGAAATGATTCTGTTGATGTACTGAATTTGGCCCAAGAAACCACGGATTTCCTTTTCAGTTACAGCTCTGGCTTTAGCTGGATCGATCTTGATGCCTCTTTTGCTGACTATGATGCCAAGGAGCTTTCTTGATGAGGCTCCAAAGACACATTTGGCTGGATTCAGTCTCAGGCCATACTCTCGGAGTCTATCGCAGAGTCTCTGCAAGTCTTCCGGGTGTTGCCAGGCAGTAGGAGACTTGACGATCATGTCATCCACGTAGATTTCAGTGGACTTGTGGATCATGTCGTGGAACAAGGCTGTCATGGCCCTCTGGTAGGTGGTCCCTGCGTTCTTGAGTCTGCAGGGCATGACCTTGTAGCAGAATGTGCCCCAAGGTGTGATAAATGAGGTTTTCTCCATGTCTTCTTCTGCCATTCTGATCTGATTGTATCTGAAGAGACCATCCATGAATAAGAGAGTCTTATGCCCAGCAGTATTGTCGATCAGAATGTCACGATGTGTGGGAGAGGAAAGTTGTCTTTGGGGCTTGCCTTGTTCAGATTTCGGTAGTCAATACACATTCGGACCTTATCGTCCTTCTTGGGTACTGGTACGATGTTGGCTAACGACTCAAGGTAGGTTGCAACTGCCAGGGAGCCTGCGCTGATCTGCTTTTCAATTTCTTCCTTGACCTTCTGTGACCATTCGAGCCTCATCCGTCTCAGTTTTTGCTTTACTGGTCTGACGTCAGGGTTCAGGGGTAATCTGTGTACCACCAATACAGGGTCTAAACCTGGCATGCTTACATATGACTAGGCGAAGACATCACTGTAGCTTCTTAGGAAACTAATCATATCCGTTCTCTATTACGGGCTCATGCTTGTGCCGATCTTGACTAGCCGGGGGTTGTCTGCGGATCCCAGATTGACAGTTTCATTTTCTTCCATGTTAGATTGCAGAAGTCCTTCGCTGTGCTCAAGGAGGTCCAGAATTTCTTGAGGTGGTTCCCCTTTCTGTTCTGAGTCATACTCTACTTCGGAGAGTTCAAGGAGGGTTTGAGGGGTAGTCCCGTCAGAGGTAATTTCTTGGCAAATCAATTAGCTTCAGTTTAGCATGCTTTGATGATGATGATGATTTTGTTGTCTTCAGGACACTAGGCCTTCCAGGGGAAGAGTCCGTGTGATTTCGTCATCAACCGATATGAAATGTTTTTTCAAAAACATGATTTTTGAGTCAAAACAATCTGATTTTCATTAAAATGATGACTTGTTACAAAAAAACTCAAACAAAAGAGGCTGACAGTGGCCTGACTTTTGGATTTTACAAATGGGAGCAAAAGAGAGATAGATGAAGGAGAAGGATGATGCTTGGTCATTGCTGTCCTGGACCAACCTGTCCTTCACTGTGCTTGCTCTGGCCCTGGCTAGCCTCGATGGTGAGAACCTCAGTCCACCAATGGATCAGTGGCTGGTGACTGGATGATGCTTTGGCGCTGTTGGAGAGGGTGCAGACTTGCTCTCCTGCTAGATATTCTGCTTCAGTAGCATCTTCGACAGTCAACTCGTCGAACACTTCTGGATCTGGAATCCCTGAAGATTTTACACTAGGCTGGGGTGTTAAGGCAACGGGTGCGGCAGAGGTTTCTGGATAGGTTTCAAAGATTCCCACGGGGAAGGTTACAGAGATGTGTGGTCGGGGATCAGGTTTCCCCGACTGTCTGCTCTTCTTAGTCAGCTTGGAGAGGTAGTCCTTGTTTCTGGGCTTGTACCCCAAACCATAGGGAGGGTATAGCAATGGGGTGTGTATCTCTTCTTCATACCCTAATTCCTGGCACCGAGATCATTTCTAGGCTGGTAGTTCATTCTGGCCATCATTCTGATAAATGGTGGCACTGCTTGCTTGTTTTCCTATTCTACCTGGGCGATAGAACTAATCTGCTCGAACTGGAATGTCATGAAGGCAGTGCCTTGCCCCAGCTCTTAGGCGTCCCCAAAGGAACTTGCCAATTCTTCAGAAGGAATGACAACCAGACGGTCATCTTGGATGAACTTGATTCTTTGGTGTAGAGAGGAGGAAATGGCTCCGACCACATGGATCCATGGGCTTTCTACGAGCAGAGTAAAAGAGGTTGGCACGTTCTCAACCTGAAAGTTTGTTGAGAATTGAACTGATCCGACCCCGATGGTCAGATCGATGTCCCCCAGGTTCTGCATGGTGGTGTTATCAAAAGCCTTGATGGTCATGGGTCTCTTCTTCACTTGACTGAGGTTTAGGCCCAGGTTTTGTAGTGTGAAAAGTGTGCAGACATTCAGGTCGAAGCCATTGTCGATGAGCACTGATGATAACGTTCGGTCCATGCACTGTACTGTAATGTTCAAAGCTCGGGTATGGTCCCTGTCACTGTCCGGTATCTCCTCTTCCGTGAAGGAGATGACTTTGGGTAAGAGGATTTGCCCTACCATTTACCCTAGTTTCTCGGGCGTTATGTCTGGTGTTACATGGGTCTTACCGAATACCTGGAGCAGTTGCCTCCTGTGATGCTCTGAAGTGAGAAGAAGACCCAAGATGGATATCTGTGCTGGGACCCTACTCAGTTTCTGAGTGATATTAAACTCCTTTGCTTTTTTTAGGATTTTCAATAAAACTGCTGAATTAGCTGCTTCTTTTTGCGGGTCTGACATCCCTGCTTTCTCTTTCTCTTTCTCTGTACTCTTCACTTTTACCAGCTCAGTTACAGGAGGTTGATATACCCGATCAGATCTGGTTAGGTTGGCTATGCTCTCACTCTCAAGGATGAGAGAGTGGGGAGCAGGTACTTGGTTGAGGTTGAAGGGAGGCTCGGGGATGTAGGGGATCCAGACAGGGCTTGAAGAGGTTTGGGCTTGAGCTGGAGCTGTAGGCCAATTTATAGGGCAAGGAATTGTGTAGATGATCTGTTCGGGGACAGGTATCTGGGTTGGAGACTGAATGGTCTGTATGTTTGACTGGGGGAAGGGGATTATGACAGGTGATCGGTAAGAAGGCCTGATAATGCCGTCATTCACTACGGGTGTGCTGGGTCCTAGCTGCCCTGCCCCGGGCTCTTCCCAGTGGATAATGTTGACTTGATTGTTATGGGTGGGCAGTGGCACCTGATTGATGCTGGTGTTGCTGGGAGCCAGCTTAACCCTTCCGTCATCCAAGAGGTCTTGGATGGCACACTTCAGGCCTATGCAGTAGTCCGTAGCATGGCTTGAGCCTCTCTGAAAGGCATAGTGATGATCGGCATTGTAGTTCTTGTTCTGTTTATCTAGAGGTAGAAGAGGTGTAGGGCCTCTCAACTCGAGAAGACCCTGCTTGGTGAGGAATTCCAACAACTGGTTGAGTGTATATGGAAGAGGAGTAAAGTTTCAGGGAGGATGGTTTTGCCCCTGGACTGGTTGGGCTGGCCGAGTATTCCTGATAACTGATTGCTGCTGAGCTGCTGGAGCTGGTAGTCGGATGGGTGCTGTAGAAGCAACCATGTGTACATTTTCCTTCTTTCTGTGGTCCCTAGGACCAATGTTTCTGCTGGACGAAGTTGTCGCCTTGGGGGGATAAAGTCCTAGACTGGAATAAATGGCCCCACTCTTGATAGTAGTCTCAATACGGGCACCTATCCTGATGATGGTGCCGAAGTCCACCACTGGTAAGGTCACTATGAGTATAGAGTAGGGCTGCTTTAGAGTGCCCATGAACATGCCTGCCAGTTCCTCCTTAGGGATAGGAGTTGGGATTTTTGCTGCCATTTCCCTCCAACGGGTGGCGTACTCCAGAAATGATTCGTTGTTATGCTGGCTTAACTTCTCAAGCTGGTTCCTCTGAGGGCGGAGCTCCTGGTTAAAGGAGTATTGCTCCATGAAGCTGTCTATGGCATCTTGCCAAGTCTTGACCTTCTGCTTGTCCACAGACATCCACCATGTGAGGGCTGCTCCCTTCAGACTCTTCTAGAAGTATTGGATGAGCAAGGGCTGATTCCTATTATGCTAGAGCATGTCTCCCAGGTACAACTGTAAGTGTTATTTTTGACAGCCCGAGCCATCGTATTTGTCAAAGTCCAGGACCTTGAAACCTGTGGGAACACCATCCCCTGATGAGAAAGTTAAGTCCTCCAGTGATAGACTTGTACTGGTGGATGCATCCTTCATTCTTCTCATCTCCTCTTTCATCTGCTTGATCTCATCCTGTAAGGATGGAGTGGGATCTGAGGATGGAGGCCGGACCTGGTGGACGTGTGAGGCCTTCGGTTGTTCTTCATACTGGTCACACTCCTCTCTTCCACCTGTTGTGGGTATGGGATTAGGTATGATGAAGGGGAGAGCGTGAGGCTCCGGTATAGGTTGCTCGGTTGGTTCTCTGATCAGGATCCGAGCAGAGGGTTCTTCAGTTTGGGTATGAATTAGAATCTTCAGGGATTCCAGAACACTGTCAAGCTTCGATTGCATGGCTGATATGTCCCTGTCATGTGATTGTAGGATCTCACTGGTTCACTGGTGCTGATCTGTAGGTTCCACCATCGACCCTGAACTGTTGTCTGATTGTACTATGTATGAGCTGCTCTCTGATTGGGCTGTGCAAGGTACTAGCTCTGTAATTGGTACCTCTATCAAGACTGCATCTGTGGCTGCTGCTTCTGCGAGAATCGTAGTCAGAGAACGAGTCATAGGTTGGCTCATGCAACTGAAAAGAGTGCGACGGCTAATCATGATTATACGTGATAACAAGAAGCAGATGCTAGAAAAAGGATTTTTTTATTGATGCATGAAGAGTGCAGTGAGTAAAGGGATAGTGTGACTCAAAAAAAGAAAAGAAAAGAAAAGACTCGATCCTAGGCAGGCCCTTCAGGGATCGCAAAGTCAAGTGGCCGGGGCACACCCTTAAGATCCATGATTTGTTACTGGAGGGATGTGACTTCAACCTCCATGTGTGTAAGGGTTTCAGTGGCGTTGAACATGCTGTATCCAAATTGTTGGATACGGGAGGTCATCTCCGCCTTTGCACTATCAAGCTGCTCTTGGTGGAAGTGAAGTTGGGCCCGGATGACGGATGCTTCCCTGGCGACGCCTCTGTATCTCCTGTGAAGGGACTGGATTGTCTGCTCCAATTGTTCAACCTGTTCTTGTACAGCTTGGAGTTCACAGCCTTGTTCCGCTTCCTGTTGCCTGAATGCATGCTGGGCTTTCTGTAGCCTTTTCTATTTCTGCTGGATTTGGAGATGTCTCTCCAGGAAAAAGTCTGTCCAGGGAACCACCATCTCTGCCAGGGGTATGGTTCCTTGTGATGGAGCTGTGAATGGTGTGGGTAGTTCCCTGGGTGCAGGCATACCAGGTAGAATCTCAGGATTATCCACCCACTGTCGGTATGCTGAGTTGGTCGGTGGTCCTGATGTAACCATGAAGTCTGGCCATTGGTCTCGTTTGGAGCTGCGCCAAGCTGACTGGAAGTGTCGGGTGAGGTTGTCGGAGTGCATTGTGAAAGTGATCCAATCATTTTTCTGTCGGTCTATCACAGGGATACGCTGAAGGAGTCCAAACTGTCAGAGGACTTGGAGTGGTGTATAGACTGCGGAGCCTGTTAGACCAGTAAGAATCATGCATCGTCTGCCTGTGATGACAACACGTGGTAGCCTATTCAGTACAAGCCAATCACATTGCCAAGTGATTTCTTCCTCTGACAGGTCTTGGAGAAGCTGGTAGAGCTCTCCAATCTCTGTAGTCGTAATCGGACCTTGATTCTGAGAAATCTTCCGAGGTAGGCTGTAGGCATCGCGGATGCCGTCCGGTAGCGATATGATTGTATATAAGTGACTTACCAACTAGAGGTGTAGGAGAGGTATACTAGCATAGAAGATGCCTTTTCTACGGTCTGCTGACTAGTTGAGAGCCCTGAGAAGCTTGGCTAGGATGACCGGTACAACTGAGTAGGAGTTGTGCATGTCCTCTACGATCCCGACCAGAACTACTTTGATGTGCGAATAGCACCTTAGGAATACAAGCTGAGACATGGCTATCAGTGAAAGGGCATTGAGACCGGGAAGTTTCGCTGAAATAGAGTCAGGGTTCTACTTACGTTTGTACCTCTTTTCAAGAAAAGACATGGGTATCCGATCAAAGGAGCCATTAGGACCGGGCTGCAAGTAGGCAGACTTGATATGCAAGAACCTAGATAGGTCTGCCTGGTATATTGTCTTATAGCGTGGCACTATGGCTTCGCCGTCCATGTTTAACCCTAGAATGCCCTGAATCTCTTCTAGTGTTGGGCAGAGTTCGTTCTTACTAAAATGAAATACCATGTGGGATGAGCTCCAGCACTGGATAGCAGCGTTCATGAGGCGCGAGTCTGTGTTAACCACTATAGGTCTAGGATAGTCCCGGTTTTGTAGTATTGAGCTCAAACGAGACGCTGACTGGAGGTGAAAGCCCCAATTACTTCCTGGAGTTTGTCATCACATGCCCCCTGAGAAGTTAGATGCACGAGTCTTGATGGTCGACCCATTGACTGAACAATCCCTGAAGGATCTGCCATCTACCTAGGTAAAGAATTTACAGACTTTGTGAGTGCACTGTGTATGCAGATGGGATGCCAAATTTTTTGATTTTTGATTTTGATTGGGTGTGACAAGGCACACGTGATTTGATAGGGTAGACGGACGGAGGTCCCACGTGCTTTAGCCTAGGTTGTTAGAGACCAAGGGACCTATCAGATTAAGGTTGGGACAGGCCCAGTAAAGGCCTGTCTGCCTGGGATTTGGACCCCATATACTGTGTCGGGAAGCATGAT
Source organism: Tetracentron sinense (assembly GCA_015143295.1). NCBI lineage: Eukaryota > Viridiplantae > Streptophyta > Magnoliopsida > Trochodendrales > Trochodendraceae > Tetracentron > Tetracentron sinense. Next base: position 40,105,393 of record CM026551.1, on the reverse strand, counting down.
TAGATTTAGTTTATTACAAGCATAGGTTTGAATCATTACATGCCCCTGGGTGGGTGGTTATTCGGGTAGAATGTGCCCAGGTAGTCAACCATGATTGGGGATAGGTATAGGGTGCAAGTAGGTTAGGGTTTATAGTAGCCTCCCTAGATGAGTTGTTTGTAGACTATACCCTAACCTAGACTACATGTATGAATGCTGGTTTGATGCAGGTGTGTTCTTAGCAGGATGGTGGGATCACTTAACCCCGTATATGTGACTCCCCGATATAGAACATACCTGAAAAGGGACGATTGGTGTAAGCTAGAGTGTTCAAAATTCTTCCCTGTGAGTAATCACCCATCAGGAGTAACTCCGTGGACCTCCAAGACGTTGAAGTCATTGACACTGAGGATGATCATCCAGCAGCCGTTAACGTAATAAGCCTGTCTACTAGGTTGAATGAGATAATTACACTACTATGACATGTATGGATGCACGCTACACAATTAACCAAGAGATGTAAAATGATTATTGTTTAGTTAAATGCTTAGGAATTTTAGTCAAGATTAAAGTTTAGTTGGCTTAAACCCGGGTTCCTGGTTGAATTTCTAAAGATGTACAGCAGTCCCCAGCAGAGTCGCCAGAGCTGTGAGCGTGGAAATTTCTTCCGCTCACAAAAAGAAGTCTGAATTACCTATGTACCCTCACAGGTGTGAAAAGGTTCTTTAGAGTCACCACCTATTCATTCAGAAGGGATAAGTCCCCCGAGTTTGGATACGGTCTTGGTTTACGAGTGAGATCAGGGTAAGGGGTTTGGTTAAGTCCGGGGAAGGTATTAGGCACCCCGAGACTTCTGTTTTACAACGGTTTCGTACTCCTCGGGTTTAAGCCAATTTAAAGTTTAATCTTGATTAGAATGCGGAAGCATTTAAGTTAACACTAATCCAAGAAAGGAAAAGCTAACTAGGGTCGGGGCCCGTGTTGGGCTGCTTATGTACTCACAGGGTGAGATCAGACCGAGCGTAGTTCTGGCACGTGAGCCTGTGTCGAGGCTAAGGTCGTGTGTGTGTGCACCAAGGGTGGTTAACATGGACTAGTCCGGTAGACTAGGGTTTGGTTGACCGAGAGGGGTCAAGTGCATGGTATTAAGCTCGGTAGGCTTAGGGAGGTAGTCCGGTAGACTAGGATGGAGTCCGGCCTAGGTTAGGGTTGCTAACCGGGGTTAGGCCAAACTAACTATGGTTATGGTTACTAACCACAGTTAAGGGGATGTGGTGAGTAGCCCGGTAGGATAAGGGGAGGCCCAGTAGGCCGAGGTAAGTCCTGTAGACTTGGTTTCTTAGGCCCTGTAGGCCATAAATCGAAATTACTTACGATTAGGGTTACTAATTGCAGTTAAGGGGGGTCTAACGGTGGTTAGGGTTGCTAACCAGGGTTAGGGAGAGGGCCAAAGTCAGGTTTATGGTACGATTTCATTTTTAGGAATTTTTGTTTAGTTTCCCAAAGTTTGTGGGGTTAAGGGGTGCTTAACCGCGGTTAAATGTTAACTGGAGGTGTATTTAACTGTGGTTAAGGGTCAAGAAAAGTCTGAGGTGGGCCCAGGGGGCTAGGCAGGGCCTAAAGTGGCCTCCTACCAAGCCTAGGCCTCTGTAAAAACCCAGAAATAAAATAATATTTAATATTGATAATTGAATTACCGACATTATGGATAGTGTTTCAGAACTGTACGTTTGCCACTGTTAACTATGGTTAAGTTGGAATCCAGGGTGAACCAAGGTGATGGGAGTGTATAGGGGACTCCTGGGAAGAGTTCAGACCAGGTGTGGGCCTCAGGAGGTGCCTGGAGTGGGCCCCACAAAGTTGCAAAGTTACTGCAGTAGACATAGTATATTGGCGGTAGTTATTCTACCGCCAATAAAAAACTAAGCCAAAACAGGGTGTCGGTAGAGGGATCACCGACAAAATGGAAACAGGCTTTTCTAGGGATGGCGGTACTGAGTTTACCGCCATTCCTCGATTTCTGTAAAACCAGATTTTTGCCCATGGAGGCTGTGCATAGGGATGTCCAGGGGTTCCCTCATAATGTGAGGGACCCCCAGAGAGTCTGTGAAGGTTCTTGAAGCCTCAAGGATGGTGATGTACCCGTAGGGGTTGACCACACCTATGGTTTAGGTGGGTGAACACCTTGTGAGGGTTTGTTTACAAGCTAAACACCAAATGTAAAGGCAAATAAGCCCCCTGGAAGTGACCAGGGGTTCACAAGGAATGAACAAGCGATAAAAAAATGGGTAGGGAAAGTCCCTACCCTGTACTCTGTTTTCTTGCCGAGGGTGGAGGTCTGCAACCGTGATCCTGGTGTTCCGGTGGTAGAGTGTAACCGCTGGGGGAACTTGAGATAGGTCTAGGGGAAGCTTAGAACTATAACCAGTGGGTTAAAGAGGAAGAGGTCCAGGCTTTTGGCAACAAGGGTTCTCCTTCAGAAATGCAGACCATTTTACAGTTGAGGGGAGTTTGGTTTTATAGGCAAGGACACCTGGGACCTAAGAGGGATTAGGAAGAAGGGGGAGAAGGGTATTGGACCCAAGGAATGTCAACTAAGAGCTGAGTCGTGATGGAAGAGGGGATGGTAGAGTGTGCAGGGCATTTGCAACCTGCAAACTCGGTACTCACATATGTCGGTAGAAGGTCTACCGACATTCTGAGTTCAGGCCAAATTTTAATGTCGGTAGATCTTCTACCAACATTCTGAGTTTTAGTTGAAGTGGGCCTGGGCCCTGCACATACGGGTCATGGGGAGTTTGGCTTTGGTGTTTTGGGCCTTGTGGGCTTTAGGTTAATGGTCAGGCCCTATGATGGGTCCTAGGGTTTATGCCCTAAGGGCTCTAGGGCTATGCTAGGGTGACCTAATGCTAGGGTTTAGGACATGGTTTTGATTCCTAGGATTAACTAGGGTTTGACTAGGGATGCGTCTTAGGTTTTAACTAGAGGCTTACCTAGGGTGGATGGGACTTGGAAGGGGGTAACCATAGTTTAAAAGGTTTTAACTATAGTTGGATGGGGTGTAAAAATTTGGTGCTTACAATTGTTAATGGAATAACCTTTTTCATTTTGAACTCTTTTGCAAAAATTTTTAAACAATGAAGGTACTCCATTTTTGTGGAAAATGAATAGTACCCAAGAGTATCTTGAATAATCATCCACGATCACAAAAGCAATAGTTTTGCCTCCTAGGCTAGGTACTTCATTTGGGCCAAAAAGGTCCATATGCAAGAGCTCTAGAGGTCTAGAAGTAGAAATGGTTTTCTTAGATTTGAAAGAAGATTTTATTTGTTTTCCAAGTTGGCAAGCATCATAGATTTTGTCGTTCAAAAATTTAGTTCTAGGTAAGCCTTTAACTAATTCATTTTTAGAAAGTTTTGACAAAAGATCCATACTAGCATGTCCTAGTCTGCTATGCAATAATCAACTTGCTTCATCTATAACAAAAAAACATATCATATTTTGATATTTAAGTTCATCAAATTCTAAGGTGTAAACATTTTCATTCCTATGTGCTACAAACAAGGTGTTGAAATTATCTTTGTCCTTAATTATGCAAATATTGGATTTGAATAGGACATTTAAGCCTTTATCACAAAGTTGACTAATGCTAATAAGATTATGGTTAAGACCATCTACTAGCAATACATTTTCAATAAAAATAGACTCATTCTTACCAATGTTACCTATTCTAATGATCTTTCCTTTAACATTATCTCCAAAAGTAACATGTCCACCACTCTTGGGAGTGAGTGATGCAAACAACTTCTTGTTCCCAGTCATATGTCTTGAGCATCCACTATCCAAGAACCATGTTGTCTTGGATGTTTTTGAATTGAAACACACCTATACAACCAATTCAAATAACTCCAAGACATTTTCCTCCTGATACCCAAATTACTTTAGGAATGGTTTTAGGAAGATTAGTTCCCTTGGGAATCCATTTCATTTTTGGTCCTTTGAGACAAATATTAATTTTGGGAAGTGGTGTTCCTTTTGGGACCCATACCTTTTAAACTATTTTACCATTGTAAAAAGCAGTAGAAGGTGAAATTGGATTGCTACTTGGTTTAGTGAAGAAATTTTGATAGTCTTTTTGTTTTGAAAAATGATTGTACCTAAGTCCTGCTTTGCTGAAAACACATCTTTGTTGGCCTAGAAGTCTTTGTAAGTTCTTTTGGCCATTTTTGAATTTGAGGATAATATTAGTCAAATCTTTGACTCTTTCTTTTAGCTCATCACATTTACTAGATGAGTTATGAGGAGAATTTTGAATTTCATTTAATTTCTTATTTAATTTCTCATTCTCATCTACTAACATACTTTTTTCTTTTTGCAAAGTTTCACATGGATGTGTGAGAGTATGGATTTCCTTTTTAAAAGATTTATTTAATTTGGCTATTCTACCAAATTCAATATAAAGCTCATCAAATGCATGTCTTATTTCATCATAAGAAAGAGAGTCATTTGGAGTAGAATTTACCTCTTTCTCATTTGTCATGAGGCATAGATTTGCCACTGCCTCATCACTTGAGTAGTTTGACTTGCTTCCTTCCGAATCATCCCAAGTGGCCATCATTGCTTTCTTCTTGAATTTTTGGCTCTTATTGAGTTGAGGGCAGTTAGTCCTTATGTGGCCAGGCTTCTTGCACTCATAACATGTGATAGGCTTCTTCTTGCTTGTCTCAGCCTTGGATAACTACTTGAAGAACTCCTTCTTATAAGGTCTCTTCTTGAAGTTCTTCTTGTGCTTAAGAAACCTCTTGAACCTTCTAGGCATTAAGGCAATGTCATCATCATCGTTGCTGGATTCCTCATCGCTTTCTTCTACTTGAGTACTTTTCAGGGTCAGCCCTTTCTTGGCTCTTGGTTCATCAGGAAGTTGGTCCTTCATTATTACTTCATAGGTCATGAGAGAGCCCATCAGCTCATCCATGGGCAATCTGGTGAGGTCTTTAGCTTCCTAGATGACAGTAACCTTTGGTGTCCACTTCCTGGGCAGTGATTTAAGGACATTCCTTACATTCTCTGTATTAGAATACACTTTTCCCAGAGATTTCAAACCATTAAGAATGTTAATAAATCTGGTGAACATGTCACCAATAGATTCTTCATTTTTTCATTTTAAATAATTGTAGAACCCCGAATTTCACATGCACTGTTCATGTGAATAGGGTAGTGAATAATGTCATGAATAGTATCTACGGCTGAATGCCTAAGGTATGGTCTTGAATCATTCTCAATGAAAATGAGGAATTGGTTTTCAAAACTTGTATGAACAATGTATGTTAAGGTGTATAAAGGCCTTAGGAACATTTTCATGGGTTATGGGTATTGAGAATAAAAGGTGGAAAATGTTCTAGGTGGTAAAAAGAGGGAAGTCTCTACATCCCTCAAACTTGAGAGTAGTCTAGTTTTCTCACCCCTTATCAGAATTGAGTAATTCTTGAACCATTAGAACTGTATTGGAATCCTCTTCGAGGTTCATTTTTTAATGTTTTTCCATATTTTGAGTCTAAGCTAAGTCAAAAGTGGGTTTTCTGATGTTTTTTCTACTGAAATTACAGACCACTCCACTTGTGGGCCCATTTGGACCATTTAAAACTCAGAATTAGGAGTTTCATAAAACATGAAAGTTGTTCTCCTTTGAAAGATGAGTCCAACACAAGTTGAATCGTCAAAATCTGATAAGCAAATCAAAATTTATAGGTAAAATACCAAAATGAGGTAAAATCTGTCGGAATCAGGAAAAGAGGAGTGCTATCTATCGCAAATAAGGTGCGATCGATCGCAAATTTCTATGATCGATCGCATTCAAGCAAGGTTTTTTGATTCCCTTCGGATCCAAGTGTGATAGATCGTACCAAAGGTGCGATCGATTGCACTCGCGCCCAATTTGCTCTTAAAACCGAGTTTTTTGGGGATTTTGGGGGAACCTAAACCTAGAGAGGGATTGAGAGGGAGAAAGGGAAGGAAGATTGGGGATTTTCAAGAGGGGTTTTGTGGAGATCAAGTGGAGCCAAAATCATTGTGGGTCTTCCTCACCTAGCAAGGACTCCTCCATCTTCAAGTGGCGTTCTTCCTCAAGCAAGGAGAATTCCAATACAAGGGTTTCTTCAAGATCTAGCTTTGATCTCAAAAGTTAGTACACCCTACTAACTATCTTAGCAATAACTTAGATTTTCTCTCTTAAAATGTTGATTTTGGTCTTGTATCTTCCCTTTTTCTTGGAAATAAAGTTAGTACACCCTACTAACTATCTTAGCAATAACTTAGATTTTCTCTCTTAAAATGTTGATTTTGGTCTTGTATCTTCCCTTTTTCTTCGAAATATGCTATTTTCCCTAAATATAAACAAGATAAATTAGAATGGTGGGATGTATGAAGGGATGACCATTGAGGCGATTGGATGCCATGTTGTGGTGATGAATGTGTGTTGAAAAAACGGTGGATGGGCATTTCAAGCATAATGAACACACCTATGTGATTTGATGAAAGGTATGCACAAAAAAAAGAGGAAATGGAATGACTATGAATGTTGCACGCCATGTGTTTGATAAAACACCTAAACAAGAATGAAATAGATTTAATGAGGAAAAATTGAAAGTAAGCTCTATGTAATTTTCCCAAAAATGATGAATTGATCAAAGGCTCTATATGTTATCTAATTTCCCGCATGATCCTATTGAGAATTGAAATGCTACACCTTATGCTTTATTTTGCACGTCAAGTGCTTGATGAAATGCATGAATGAGAATTAAATGGATTTAAATGAGGATTATGAAAGCTTAAATTGTGTAGTGTTTTCTAAATGGTATTTTTTAAAATCAATTGTTCCACATGTTTGTTTAAATTACCACATGGTTATGGAAAGAATGGAAATGCTATATGTCACCTTTTAATCATTTATGTCGTCATAAGTACCACGAATTGCAACACACACACACATGTATGCATGAATCAAGGTTTTTAAGGGTATATGTATATATGTGCGAAAAAAAATAAGAACAAGCTATGTGATTCAAGTAAATAAGCATGAATATCAAGGGTAGGGCATATCCCTAGGATATGTCATACCTGGCTCACAAGAAAACATGTCAAGAAAGAATCAAGAAACATGGAAGGGTGTTAGTGTACTAAGACCAGATACATGCACTAACATCTGTTCCCCAATAAGCATGAAATGATACTAGTGTACTAAGACCAGGTACGAGCACTAGTATCTGTTTCCAAGATATGAATAATATGAAAGTATGCTAGTGTACTAAGACCAGATACGGGCATTAGTGTATGTTTCCAAGACAAGCATGAAATAGTGTTAATGTACTAAGACCAGGTACGAGCATTAACACCTGTTTCCAACAAGTATAAGAGGATAATAGTATACTAAGACCAGGTACAGGTACTAGTATCTATCTCCAAGCAAGAATAAGGAAATATGGAAGGGTGATAATGTACTAAGACCAGGTACGGGCATTATCATCTGTTCCCAAGCAAGGATAACAAGAACCTAGTATGTCCGTCAATTTCATAGTTCAGGTACTAGCTAAACAAGAACAAAACAAGGCATGTGTGATTCTCACGATACAAGAACAAGACAAGAATAAGTTGTAAATACGGAAAGCAAGTTTTGAAAACCATGAAAAGTATATTCAAGAACAAGTCATGACTTTGAATATGAGTGACAATGCATGAGTTATAATATGATGTTCATGATTTACTTTACATTGTTATTTCGTTTTAGCTTCTGCACTCTGATTATGTATCCTTTGATGAACTATATCACGTATGATATATTAATGTTATTACTATTGTTAGCTAGTAGCTTGTACTCGCTGAGTATTCCATGCTCAACCGTACTTTTATGTCGGCAGGTACACCATACGCTTGTCGAGGCAGCTCAGGGAGAGCAGGAGATTGCTCTGGTTGTCACCCATCTATTAGGGGTTAGATATGTGGCCTTACAGTTGGGGAGAGAGAAAGAGAGACATGTATTTTGGGCTCTTATGTCTGGTAATGGTTGTATCACTTGAGTTGGAATTCAAGTTAAGGAGTTCATGTATATGTTTTTAATTTCTATTCAGTTATTGTAACCAATTGCACTTGGAAAATAATTAAGTCATGAAAAGAAATTTTCAGGTCCACTATTTAGCTTGCCTTGTATACTCTTGCAGGATGGTTTGAAGGATAAGTCACGTTGCCAAAGTATCCTAACTCGTAGGGGGTATTTTGGGGCGTTACAATAACTCATACTTGTGAACAAGTATGCTAATATTTTCGTCTTTAACTTGGTTTGTCCCTTCATAGGTGACTTTAAGCTTATCCCAGATTTCTTTAGCAGAGTCACATCCAGAGATTCTGTTAAATTCTTGAGGGCTCAGGGCACAATAGAGGTTGCTAATATCTTTAGCATTAATTTGAATGAGCTTTATATCAGCATCATTCCATTCTTCCTCTACTTTGGAGATTCTAACATCATCCACAATTTTTGTGGGAAGATGGGGGCCATTGACTATTACCCTCCAACACTCATAATCTAGAACTTGGATGTAATACATCATTCTGATTTTCCAATAATTATAATTCTCTCTATTGAACAATGGAGGTCTGGTGGTTGACTGTCCTTCTCCTAGGCTTGTTGTAAAAATGTTGTTTGCCATTTTAAAATCGGTTACTCAGATTTTTTAGATCTATCAAGAGTATTAGGCTCTGATACCAATTGTTGGTTAGGTAATGACCCTAAAGGAGGGGGGGGGGGTGAATAGGGTATTTGGTAAAATTTATGGACGTTAAGTCCAAGATGCAGAATTAAGAATTATTTACAACACAAGATTAAACAACAGAAATGCTGAAGGTAAAAGAGAAGAGTTAGAAGAAGCAAACACAAAGATTTGTTCACGAGGCTCAGCAATCCAGCCTACTCCCCGCCTCAAGCTTCCAGCTAGAGGATTCACCACGATTCCTTAATCGCACAAACTTCTTCACTGGTGGAGCCCAAACCTTTATAATCTCTCTTACAGGTCGAGATATTACCTTCACAAACTCTCCTTTAGGCCGAATTGGAACCTTGCAAGAGCACCTCACTCTCCTGCTAAAACTGAAGCAACAGTTTCAGTGCAAGAATCCTAGATTCTTGACTATTCTCAATAAATGAGTTTGGATTTGAAAATCTGAAATAAAAGCTCCTTGAATGAGCTAAATAAGAGTGGAATATAATTTCTAATAAAGTCTCTCAAAAGAAATTGTAGTTGAATGAGCTCAAGAGATATTTGGGGATTTCTATGTATGTGAGTGAGTGAGAAATCAATGATAATGAATGAGTGATCAATAGAAGTTATTGTAGTGATCAAGAGTTGTTATTAGTTCATAAATGAGCTCATTTTATAACACTTGATCCAATATAGCCATTGTTAAAACATTTGATGCGTTTTAGGCCATTGAAAACTAGTCGTTGTAACGATTTTTCTGTTTCAGTCTTTAATTCGTTGATGAAGTGAAGTTCCCACTTGAGTTCATTGCCGAATTATGAAGATAGTAAGAAAATATCAATATACTGTCATCAATTCGTTACTGAATTCAGATGGCTCTTAGAATTCGTCGATGAATTTAAAACAGATTTTCTGAATTTTGTCTCAGATCAAATCAAAGAGATGTGAATGAATTCCTAGGTCAATTAGCTATGTTTTAACATGATTTTATGATTCCTTAGGGCCTTAGAATGATGAACAATAAAATAATCAGAGTGCATTCATTATCCTAGGCTCCTATGGTCAATCTATGATCTTTGAGCATTCATCCTACCATTCTTTTGATGGTTTCTTACATAAGTCCTAGACACTCTCAAAAATAAAATAAAATTACATTTGAAGCTACTTGTGACTTGATTCTTGGGTCTTGATGATTTGATTTTGTCTTCAGGGACCCGACTTGGACTATGGTCTTATCTTGAATCTTCAATTGTATACATTGAGTTGAACTTGCTCTTGGATAATTTTCATCATTTTGTTATGATAGGAGTGCTAACAATCTTGCATTCTGAAATATCCAAGCACTTGAACAGATTTATTAGTACCATAATATTCATTTCATTATTGTGTTATTATCAAAATTAGTAGGCGTATCCAAGGTTGTAACCTTAAGGCTAACAGAGCTTATTTGAAAATTATGCTTAGTTAGATTTTATATAGCGACCCCAAACCCCATCTTGGTCATAATGGGAATTTGCGTCCGCTAGATTACTTATCCCTGCTTAACCTCCATAGAAATAAGACAAAACTAAAAGATAATTCCCACAAAATTGTGACTATAAAATTCTTTCTATAAAAACAACTCATCGGATATATAATAAACCGATAATAATCGAAATCCATAAACATAAACTAAAGCAACATCAACTAAAAGGTCTCAAGTCTATTACAAGTTCTCACTCAATAAAACTGAAACTGAAAATAAACTAATAATACGGGAACCGTTCAAGATCCCGGACTGCATCAACCGGAATATCACCTTCTTCTACTTCCTCAATATACTCCTCTTCTGCCCAAGGAGTAATTGCCTTGTCCTACGCTACACCTGAACAACAATAACAGGTTGACTGAGCATTGAATACTCAACGGGATATCCAGTCTAACTAACATCAATAATTGTACATGCATATATCCAATATCTAAATCATGCAAAAATTGTAAAGTTGATAGCAGTTCAATATGACAAGAATATAATCAGAGTGCGGGAACATGTGAACATATCATGACTTAGCTTGACTCGTGTACTTGTGTGATTCTTGGATTTATGGCATTAATGCCATGCATGCTTGTTTTCCCATAAAAATAGTCAACGAGGTCTTTTTATTTAGATCCATGGAGGTGCATCGATAGAAGCGTACGCCCCTAGAGCTTTTTTTTTAGAGCTCTTAGTTACCAAATGTCCATGATAATTATCTAGGACTTGAAATCTTATCCATGTAGAGCATCAACGAATACCGGAGCTACTTGAAATTCAAGGTCCTTGTGAAATCATATAGTGTTCTTATTCTTATACTTGCACTTGTTCTTGTTTCTGATACTTGCACTTGTACTTGTTCTTGTTTCTTGTACTTGTAGTTGTTCTTCTATTTGTACTTGTATTTCAATGTCTAGTATTCAGCGTCCATGCAATATTTGTATCATGCTTGTGTACCGGTGAGACTTGTAATCTACCACAGATGTGAACTTGTGCTTGAGTGTCATAATTAAGATCCGAATTTGGTCATCACCTAGACTTCGGTCTTCCGGCAAGAAACTCCATTAGGTTACATCTCCCTAGTTAGAGAATTCCCGACATGGAGGACTTCCTCTGGACTTTAGCCTATCCGAATATCGATCACCATGCAACATAAATAGATATAATTAATCGTAACACATATATCAAATCTCGTCATGCTCATGCAAACATTTTAACATTATCATTTCAATGCTTAGTATTCCTTGACATTTCAACAAACACCTTCCATTCGTTAATTATGTATACAATGCCCTTTCCTCATTTTCACATTTCCATCATCATAGCAATACCCATCCATAAACCACATTCATCCATTCCAACCCCACACCAATCCATACATTCATAATTCATCCATTCTCTATTTTAGCACATCCACCATCATTTCCATTCATCCATAATTCATAACATAATCCATAATTCAATTTTAGCTTCTAACATACAAATTCATCCATATCTTTACTTAAACATGCAACTCCTATACTAATCCATCATTTCATAGTAGTTCAATAATCATACTAACAATACAAGAGATAGATTAGATATAATATCAACCTCAATTCATATTTCAATTCCTTAATTAATGCATATTCATGTAAATCTCTTGATATTCCATGCATATTCTTAGTTAAATATGCAAAACATCTTAATAGGGTTAATTAGATGGGATATCGACCTTAGGGATCCTTTCCTTGGATCCAAATTGCTAGATGAAGCTTCTTCAAGCTTTGGAGTTGATCTCCAAGCTAATCTTCTTATCCTGCAAGCAAAACCCTTCTTCTTCAAGCTAAAACTTCTTGAAACCCTAGGTTTTCCCCCAAATCTTCCCCAAATTAGGTTAGAAACCTTTAGAGCCTAAAACCCTCGAATTAGAAGTGCTATTTATAACCTAGGGGGTTTAAAACCCTCATTTCCATAACTTTTTAAAAATTTCTGGGCACAACTGCGATCGATCGCACCTACATTGCGATCGATCGCACTAGAGTTGTGATCTGTCGCATAACACGGAGAGTTTCTGTAAATTTTTGATAGAGTGCGATCAATCGTAGGTTACCTACGATCGATTGCAGATAGCACAATTCCTGTTGTTTTTCAACAGCAATAGCACCAACACCCTTTCTTCTTCAACATCAGCTTATCAACATACTTATTTTAATTTAAAACATTTAAGTAAATGTTTTTAACTTTTCATTTCTACATTTACTTAAATGTTTTAAATTAAAATAACAAAGTACCCCCCATTGGATTCAATAAAAATACTAGAAAATCCAATTTCTTAAAAATCAAAATCTCATTTTCCAGATTTAGGCTAAAAATTGAAAATCTCGTTCATCGTAAGATTTTTGATAGCCGAGTTAACTACTTTATACTTAATAATAAGATCTCATAAAATCACATACCTTTATTTAACCTATAAGCATCTATTTCCGGGAAAAATCATTTCAAAATTGAACAATTTATGTTTTTACTAAAATCACACCCCTTGTAGAATTTTTGACATTCTTGCACTTGGTCATTAATTTTTTTTTTACTTTAGATCATTAAGGAACAAGGCATCACATATATTAAAACTCATCTTTGACCATTTAAACTCTTATTAATCGTATTGATGACATGAAAGAAAATTTGGGTCTCTACATCCTCCCCCCTTATGAGAATTTCGTCGTTAAAATTTATGAACCTTAGTCGAATAAGTGAGGATACTTTTCACGGACTTCAGCTTTCCTCTCCCAAGTGGCTTCTTCCTTAGAGTGATGCTCTCATTGCAAGAGCATAAATGAAATGATTTTAGTACGCAAGACTTGCTCCTTCCGGTCTAAAATTTGAGCTGGTTGCTCAACTAGAGTCAAATCTTCTTGGATTTCCAAGTGATCCAAATTAATGACATGTGAAGGATCCGAGATATACTTCTTCAACATGGAGATGTGGAAGACATTTTGTACACCTGCCATGTGAGGTGGCAGGGTGACCTGATAAGCAACTTCCCCGACCCACGTGATGATCTCAAAACGACCCACATATCTCGGACTGAGTTTGCCCCGTTTGCTGAATCTCATCACCCCCTTCATAGGTGAGATATTGACAAATACAAAATCTCCAACTTGGAACTCAAGATCTCTTCTGCGAGTATCGGCATAGCTCTTCTGCCTACTCTGAGCTATTTTCAACTTCTCTCTGATCAACAGAACTCTATCCACAGTCTGACCAATGAGCTCGGGACCAGTTTGGTCTTTTTAAGCCATTCAATATGGGTATGTTGGTCATAAACCACCCCAATTCCTATATATACCCCATTTTCGTGGGTTAGGGTCCCATAAATCCTCAAGCTAAGTTTTGAGAGAGATTAGAGAGGAGAAGGAAGGGGAGAACTAGGATTTTGCTCGAAGACCAAGGTAGGAGCTCATTTTCTCCTCAAAATTGAATTTCACTTCTTCAAGTCTTCTTAACCTTCTTCAAGCTTTACATTGGGGAGATTCAAACCTTGTAAAGTAGGTGATTCTACTATCTACCTTTGTTATTATGCAAAGATTGAAAAGATGATTAAATGGGTGATTTGGAATGGAATTTGCAAATACTCTATAAATGATTTTATTATGATCTAACAAATGATTAAGGGTTTTAAGGTTAGGTTTTTTCAATAAAAGGAGGAATATAGCCATAATTGTAAGTGAATATTATTATCTCTAAATAAATAATGATTCTAAGTATGATGTGATGAAATAGGCTTAAAAGCCATTACCTTGATGACGTGATGCAATGAATGAAAATGTGCTACGTTACTAGAATAGTCTAAGTATACTATGATGCCAAAATTTCTTGAATGAACTATATGAAATGTTTAAAGCTTTCTATATATATACATGATCATGCTCACAAGCACTCCACGCACGATATGTTTCACTTAGCCGAGGTTTTCTCCTAAACATGTATTTCAAGAATCATAAGAAAGGTTTAAAAAAAAAGAAATTCATAAGAAAGAAGCATAAGTGCATAAGTATCGACAAAGCCAAACTTTGGGTTGACATTTCTAAGATCAGTTACTGCATGCTCATAAGGATCGAGTCTAAGATCTTACGTAAACTCCAAGGATCATAAGTCTTGCAAGGCTTTCAAGAACCCGTAAGAATTGCATAAGTCTAAGATCTTTCATAAGTCTCCAAGGATCAAGAAGCTCACAAGAACTCGAAAGCTCACAAGAAAGCTCATAAGAACTAGAAAGCTCATAAAAAACTCATAAGAACTCACGAGGCTCATAAGCATTCATAAGAACTCATAACCATGAACAAGGTGGTTTGTTTTCCATGAAAAGAATAAGTTTTTATGGAAGTTTTTTTATGACGAGGTTTTAAGCATGAACTTTGTGATTTGTATTCCTTTACGCACTTGTATGTAATATTATGATTATTATAGCATTGTTAGCTAGTAGTTTTTGTTTGCAGAGTATTCCATTCTCTGCCTTACATTTTATGTCGGCAGGTCCGTTCAACGTTTACAACCCGGAGCCATGGGTTGAAGAGGAATACGTGGAAGAAAGGGAGCCGCCTATCCCATTGCAGTCACATGAGGATAGAGATTTAGATGTGTGGCCATATCTAGACTATTGCTGAGTGGAGTGATAGTGAAATTCATTTTGTATTTTGATAGATGGCCATGTCCACCTTTACTTTTGTTATGTATATACAAACTTAGAATACTATCACATGTATAGAAAAAAAAATTTAAGTTTACGCTTCCGCACCTTGATTTAAGTTCCCGTACTATTTTATGATTCTGCTATGTTATGTCTTGGGTATTATTACAGGATGGTTTGGTATCAGATATGGCACATCACGAGCCAAAGTATCCCTAACTCCTAGGGGGTATTTTGGGTCGTGACATATAAAGTGCCTTAAATGGCGCCATTTGAATAATTTCTTGATAGCTATTGCTGTAGGCAAATTCAACCAACGGTAGGTGATCATCCCAACTGCCCTGGAAGTTTAGCATGAAAGCCCGTAGCATTTCCTCTATGATCTGGTTCACCCTCTCAGTTTTCCAATTTGTCTGTGGATGAAATGCCGTACTGAAATCTAAACGGGAGCCCATGCCCTACTGAAAACTCTTCCAGAATTTGGAAGTAAATCTCGGGTCTCGATTGTAAACAATACTGTAAAGTCCATGTTTTTGTATTGGCATATTCTGGTGTCAGAACAAGTGAGTCTAGGTGTCTAGGAGTGGTTCTTGTGTCATTGTCGTCAAGCATCCACGACAAGTGAAGTTGAAGCGGGTTGAAGAATCGCTTGATCTACTCGCATGATCATTTCCTTCATAGGATGGTAAGTGACCTAGATACCATGTGACCATAGGTGGGATTTGACCTAGAATGATCCTAACATGATGCCTTAGGTGTTAAGTGTCCTAGTCTAATCATACGGATCCTAGGTGATGAGATAAGTAGTGCAAAACAAGTTAACAATGCTGAATTTTTAAAAAAAAACCAAGGTTGCTTGTTTTATGTATATCTCCAAAACCGTAGCTTATATTTTACTCTATAATATGTTAGATCGACCGTGTCGAAAATAGCTACAACTTTTGTGAAGGAACTGAGATCTGAAAATGAAGTTTTAAACCCTAGATGATGAGATAAACAGTGCAAAACTTGCTTTAAAATCTGAAATTTTTTCAAAAAACCAAGGTTGCTTGTTTTGGGCATATCTCACAAACCATAGCTCATATTTTTCTCTATAATATGTCAAATCGATTGTGTCGAAAAGAGATACAACTTTAGTGAAGAGACTGAGAGCTGAAAATGATGTTTTAAAATCGTTTTTAGCCTCAGGGTCGACCCTGGGCGTTTTGGGTCGACCCTGAATAGCCAAAAAATTGTATGGGGAAATTGGATAGCAAGATGGTTTTTTGAGGGTCTACCCTAAGGGACCTTTTGGTCAAACGAAGGTGTATTTTTGGTTGATCAAATGTGCCCCATGGGTCGACCCAGATATGGGGGTTTTGCTAAAACGATTCTTTGGTTTCCTTCTTTGGTTTTTAACCTATTTTAGCAACTTCTAAACACCGTTTTTGATTCCCTTTATATATAGAACCCTTCCACTTCATGGAGTACAACTTAGGGAGTGTGTGGAGAGGATTTTTAAGTTCCTCCAGAGGTTATAAAACCTATGGACTTGTGCATTGAAGGAGTCCATCTAGGTGATGATTCTTATCAAACCATCAACCCGTTTTGGATAGAACACCTTGGCCGGAGTATCCCGGAGCCTTTCCGAAGGAGATCGATCCGAGAAGGATTGTGGTAGAGTGATTTGGTCGGTGGATTCCGAAGCCGTCATTGACGGAGATCGATCAGAAGATCGTTGACTATTTTTGAGACACAAAGAGAAGTACAAGCGGTTGTGGTTGATCATGGGACTTGAGAGTACGTGGTGACTTTTCGAGGCGTGGAGGACTATGAACTGAAGGATCGAGGTGTCGATTTCGAAGGAGTCAAGTTCAAGTCTTGTAAGTTCTTGTTTACTTTGTCTTAGTGGATTCTCATGGCTGGACTAGGTTCCGTGGTTTTTCCCAGAAGGGTTTCCACGTAAAAATCCTTGTGTTGTGGTTTGCTTGGTTTTTCTTATTCCGCACTTAAATTTTATCATCCCTTAACCAAATAACTTAATTGTTAAAATCATAAAAAGGGTTGATAGAATTATAGGAAAACCTATTCATCCCCTCGACTTTGTGAGTTCTCAACTCAAACCTTGATTTGAGGTTCACTGTATTTATTTTTTCAAATACTAACTGGCACTCCATGCAAACAGACTACTTCTTTGATATAAAAGCTGAGCAACTGGTTGAAATTGAATGTGGTTCGATAAGGAAGGAAATGAGCCATCTTAGTCAACCTATAGACCACGACCCAAATGACATCAAAGTTCTTAGCTGTCCGTAGCAAACCTACAATGAAGTCCATGGAGATATTTTTCCACTTCCACTCAGGATTAGGAAGAGACTGAAGAAGTCTCGCCGGTCTCTGATGTTCGGCTGTCACTTGCTGACAAACCAAACACTTGGACACGTAAGTAGCCACGTCATTTTTCTTATTGCTCCACCATAAGTACTTCTTAAGGTTCTGGTACATCTTGGTACCTCCCGGATGGAGAGTATACTTGGACTTGTGTGCTTCGTCCAGAATCTCCCTTCTTAATTCCTCATTATCCGGAACACAAAGTCTATCATTGAAAGAGATTCCACCATTTCTCCAGAAGAAATCCTCAAACCCGCTGTTAATCGACTTGCTCATAGTAGCGTGTAGTTCTCCATCCTCCCACTGAAAGTCTTTAATCCTATCCAAGATGGTTGGCCTGATCACAATGTTAGCCAACAAAGCTCCAGATGATCCAACACTGAAACCTGCATCGAAGCTAGATACTTCTTCAAGTAGCTTCCATTCTTGGACCATCAAGTGTGTCAAGAATCCAGTAGATCTTCGGCTTAGCACATCCGCCACCACATTTGCTTTTCCCGGGAAGCATAGGCAATCACCTTCCCATGTTCCATAAGAACACATCTTAACCTAATGAGTGAGGCGTCACTATACACCACAAAACCTTCACTACTGGATGGTACAGTCAAGATCGAAGCGATGGTGAGACGCTTCTTCAACTCAAGAAAACTCTTCTCACATTTCTCATTCCACTCGAATCTAGCGTTCTTTCGAATTAGATGAGTAAGCGGAGTTACCAAACTGGAAAATCTTTCCACCAATCTTCGATAATATCCAGCTAAGCCCCAAGAAGCTTCGAACCTCTATGACGCTCTTTGGCATTCCCCATCCTTCTACTGCTTCTATCTTAATAGGATCAACTAAAATCCCCTCTCCTGACACCACATGACCTAGAAATGCTACATTTTCTAGCCAAAACTCACACTTGCTAAGCTTGGCATACAACTCATTCTCACGGAGTGTCTTCAGTGTGGCCCGGAGATGTATATCATACTCCTTCTGGTCTTAGAATACCCCAAAATGTCATCCACAAACACAATCACAAAGCGGTCAAGAGTTGGTTTGAAGATTCTGTTCATGAGATCTATAAAAGCTGTCTGTGCATTAGTGGCATGACTAGGAGTTCATAATGCCCATATCTGGTTCTGAATGCAGACTTAGGCATATCTTCAGCCTTTATCTTCAACTGATGATAGCCCGACCTTAAATTGATCTTGGAGAAATACTTCGCTCCTTGTAATTGATCGAACAAGTCATCAATCCTAGGCAAAGGATACTTGTTCTTGATAGTGACCTTGTTCAATTGCCGATAGTCGATGCACATTCTCATCGAACCATCCTTATTTTTCACAAACAAAATCGGAGCTCCCCAAGGTGACACATTTGGGTGAATAAATCCAAGATTGAGCAACTCTTCAATCTGCTCCTTTAGCTCTTTCAACTCTACTAGAGCCATCTTATATGGTACCTTGGAGATGGGTGTCGTGCTCGGAGCTAACTCAATTGCAAACTTTACTTCTCTATCTGATGGTAAACCCGGTAAGTTTTTAGAAAATACATCCATGAATTCCTTTACAACAGGGATACTTGAGAAATCTGGTGCTTCCGAGGTAGCCAGACTCAAAGACATAAATCAAGTTAAGTCTTTCTTCTTTAACCCTTGAAAATGAAAAGGGGGCTCACTGATTGGTCTAAAGTTGACCACCTTCCCAAAACAGTCAACATGCCCATGGTATTTGGAAAGCCAATTCATGCCTAGTATGATGTCAAAGTCCTGGAATTCAAGGACAATCAGGTCAACTGACATTTCTTTCTTACTCAATTGAATGTCACAAGCTCGATAGACCTTATTAGTGATGACTAAACTACCAACAGGAGTGGCGATCAATAATTTGCAGTCTAACAGACTTGGATCCATCAGAAATTCTCGGGCAAAACTAGGTGTAACGAAGGAGTGTGTAGAACCGATATTAACCAATACATGAGCTAAGAAGTCATTTACCAACAAGGTGCCTGAATTTGGATACATAACTATGTGTGTCAAATCACGTGCACAAACATATAATATATACTTAGTGTGTTGATACATAGCAATAAACATCATTATAGCATAATCACAATACTAGAATACATAACTAAATTTATAATTAAATTGTAGAGCCCCGGATTTTCTACAAGCACTGTTCATGTGCAAGCACTGTTCATGTGAGTGAATAGTGCCAAGGGCACTAGTATTGGAAGGGCCAAAGGCCTTTATTATAAGTTGGGTTTGGTTAATGAGAGTGAGGGCTCCTCATGGCCTGAGTGTGAGGTGAGTTTGGTGGATGAATCAAGGGATGAGAGATGTCTTTGAGAAAACAAGCAAAAAGTATAAGACATACCCTAAGTGTTAGGGTGTTAGGGCCACATGAATCTTGATGTTCATGGGGGCTTTTGCCTTCCGTGAATATGTTAGAAATTATTTTAGGGTCCTCCGGACCTTTATGAATAGCTTAAGGATGTTAAAACAAGAGTGTGAAACACTCTAAGTGATCAAAATATGATCGAAGTTGAAAAGAAGAATAAGGTCTTTGCATACCCTCAACTTTGAAAAGCTCTAGTTCACTCATAGATGATTGGAATAGAGCGATTCTTGAATTTTTAGACAGGTATTGGAACCCTCTTTGAGGTCTATGTTGATCACTTTTCCGGATTTTGAGTCGAGGTTGAGTCAAATGTTCGATTTCCGGAATCGGATCCGCTGCAAAAATGGGTTAATAAAACCCATTCGCATGTCAGTCAGCTTTAGAGCCATTTTGGGTAATTAAAAACTCAAAATCAGGATTTTTATAAAACACCAAAGTTGTTCCTCTTTGAAAGACGACCCAACACAAGTTGAATCATCAAAATCTGACGAGCGAGTCAAAAGTTATGGTCGAAATACGAAAGTGCAAAAAACCTGGAAACTTTCTGTCCCAGGTACGATAACGACCTACAAACGATCGTAACGATGCTACGAACGATCGTAGAGTTGCTAAGATCAATCGTAAGCCTCCAAAAATGCTGTAAACCCACTGGAAAACCTATGATCGATCGTAAGAAGCCTACGAATGATCGTAGGCGCGCGAAACAGAATTTTTGTACGAGTTTTCTTTGGGGTTTCAACCCCTTTGGCTATAAATGGACAACCATTTGGGGGGTTTTGGGTAACCTAAAACCTAAGGGAGATTGAGAGAGAAAGGGGAGAAAAATCTAGGGTTTCCAAAGGGGGATTTCTCTTAAGATCAAGAACACCCCCAAATTAAATCTTCAAGCTTCTCAAAGATCAAAAGGGGAGCAAGGATCGTGCAAGCCAAGGCTTTTCTCACGATCTAAGGCACAAGTAAACAATTACAAAAGGGGATTTCGTGAGAAGATCAAGAGGAGCTCGAATCCTCTTCTCCAAGGCCATTCAAGCTTAGATCTCCCTTCTTCAAGCTTGGATCTTGAGTCCAAGGCATCCTCAAGTAGAGATTTGATCTCCTTAAGGTATAACACTCTACTAGCTTTTATTGTTGGGATTTCCCCATAATGTCTAAGATGATAAACCCTTGTCTTCATGATTGAAGCAATACTAGTTACTACCTAACTAGGTTATGATTCATGTATGCAAAATACATTTTGATGTATGATTTTGATTAAATAAGAAAAAAAAGGAAGGGTTAAACAAAGAGAATGTGAATACACTCTCTAAATGGTTTAGTTAGGATTTCTTGATATTAAGTAAGGCTGAAGGGATGAGTTTTGATGAGAGAGTAGAACATTCCACTCACTCTCCATTTTGTGCAATCTCACAAATAAAATCATGTTAGATCTAGGGTTGATGAATGTTTTGGGTTAATCTATGGCCTAGGAGGGCCTTGTATACATAAAACATATGTTATGCATGTTGCATGGATATAATTTCCTTGTTTTCCCTAAATTGCATATGTATTAGGATGATTTCTAAATTTTCCCTAACTATGCTTATGGATTGGTATGATTCCTTGTTTTCCTTAATTGTACACCAAGCATATGCACACACCCACTACTATGTGTTCGACATTCCTTGTGTATGATGCCACTCAAACATGATTTCTTAAGATCAAACCAAGCATGATTTCCCACGATCAATACGAGTATGATAAATCAAGAACACGAATGAAACATGATTCTCCTAAGATCAAGAATAAATTTAATTTTCCAAGAACACGAACAAGCATGATTTATCACGATCAACACGAGTATGCTAAATAAAGAACAAATATGATTTTCCATGATCAAGAACAAGCACGACTCACAAGAAAGAATAAGAAAGTATGTTAGTGTACTATGACTAGGGTACGGGCACTAACATACATTTCCAAGACAAGAAAAATTCACAAGGAATAAAAAGAAAAAGTTCACAAGCAAGAATATGAAAGGATACTAGTGTCCTATGACTAGGTACATGCACTAGTATCTGTTTCTAAGAATTAAGTGTGTTAGTGTACTATGACCAGGTACGGGCACTAATACATGTTTACAAGACAAGAATGAAAGGATGTCAATGTACTATGACCAGGTACGGGCATTAGCATACATCTTAAAGATAAGTAAGAAAGATGTTAGTGTACTATGACCAAGTACGGACACTATCATCTGTTTCCATGTAAGCAAGATCAGAAGAAACTCACAAGCAAGTTAACAAGAATACAAGAGAGGATACAAGTATACTATGACCAGGTACAGGTACTAGCATCTTTCTCCATGCAAGAACAACACAAGACAAGAAACACGGGACAAGAAACATAAGATAAACATGAAATGAACAAGACAAGCATGAACTAGACATGAAAACCATGATTCACGGAGAATAAGACAAGACAAGATGTAACAAGCATGATCTACGCAAGAATGAGATAAAACAAGCACGAGCTAGATATGTGATGTACACATGGCAAGAAAAGATGAACAATTATGATCCTTCCAAGACAAGAACTAAGACAAGACTGCTATGATCCGCTCAAGAGCAAGACAAGACAAAATGAGTCCCACCAATTAAAGATCAAGACAAGAATCAAGGCTTATAAAATTGTATTATGCTTCCGCACTCTGATTATTATTATTGATTATGCTATTTAGATTGTCAACTGCTTTAATACATATGTAATGTGAGTTCATAACATGGTTAGCTAGTAGTTTGTAGACGTTGAGTATTCCATGCTCAGCCGTACATTTTATGTCGGCAGGTTCATTTGACATTGTATCCCAGGGCATTAGATCGAGATGGAGGGCATGAGCCTTCTTGGGATGTTCTTGAGGATGATAGGAGTCTTGACATATGACCTTATGGTTGAGTGATGTAGAGGGAGAGACATGTATTTTGGGTTTTATTTATGGGGATATTTGTATCAGTTTGAGTTGGTAACTCATGTTAAGGATTTTATGTATATGTCTTAGTTTATATTCAGTTATTGTAAATGATTAAACATGGAATACAGTCAAGTTATTAAAAAAATTTTCAGCTCACTATTTAGCATGCCTTGTATACTCTTTGTAGATGATTTTAAGTGTAAGTGACGTCGCCAAGGCCTCGTAACTCCTAAGGGGGATTTTTGGGGAATTACATAAACGTACCCTACACAACGTTGTCAGAGGCCTGTGCATCCTGCTCGGACGTGGCAAACACCCGGCCCTGAGCTGGCCATGGGATCTCGCCTGGATTTCAGCACGGCATTTCATCCTCAAACTGATGGTCAGACAGAAAGAGTGAATCTGATTATTGAGGATATGCTCCGGTCTTGTATGCTTGATTTTCAAGGTAGTTGGGATGAGCATTTACCCTTAGCTGAATTTGCTTATAACAACAGTTATCAAGCAAGTATTCAGATGGCACCTTTCGAAGCCTTGTATGGTAGAAGTTGTAGATCTCCTCTTTATTGGGATGAAGTGGGAGAGAGAAAACTTCTGGGTCCTGAGCTAATTGAACAGACGGCAGACCGGGTTAACTTGATCAGAGAAAGATTGAAGACTGCCCAGAGTAGACAGAAGAGTTATGCAGACACCCGAAGAAGGGATTTGGAATTTCAAGTTGGAGATTTTGTCTTTGTTAAAATATCGCCTACCAAAGGAATTATGAGGTTTGGTAAGAGAGGGAAGTTAAGTCCAAGGTATGTTGGACCATTTGAAATTATCAGAAGAGTAGGAGAAGTGGCATATAGGGTTAACCTGCCTTCTCACATGGCAGCGGTTCATAATGTCTTCCACGTTTCTATGTTGAGGAAGTACATTCCAGATCCTTCACATATTATAGATTTTGAGCCTTTGGAAATTTGAGAAGATTTGACAATGGTAGAACAACCTGTTCAGATTTTGGATCAAAAAGAGCATGTGCTACGCAGAAAGATCATTCGTTTTGTCCTCCTTCGCTGGCAACACCACTCCGTTGAAGAGGCCACTTGGGAAAGAGAAGATGAAGTTCGAGAGAAGTATCCCTACTTGTTTAACTAAGGTACACAATTTCGAGGACGAAATTCCTTTTAAGGGGGGTAGGATGTAGAGACCCGAAATTTAATTTCTTGGTATTCGTATCAATTATTTTAATATTCTTGGTTGTCATGATTAATTTATTACATAAGTTTAAAATTGGAACAATTAAAGTAGCATGAGGGTGTTTTATAAATTAATCAAGTGAAAAAATAGACGAAATCTCCTTTATCATAAGAGGGGCATTTTGGTCATTTTGTGCAATCCAAAATTTATGAAAATTTTAATATAGATTCTATATGAACTAAAGTAGCTATGGTTCAAATATCAGGTTAATCCGATAAGAATTGAGCTCTATAGAATTATTCAAAGTGCAGTGGTAAAACTGTAAATACGATGAACAGTAACCGCGTGAACAGTACCGCATGAACAGTAACCGTGAATAGTGTTTTAGTAGTTCTTATCACTTTCTAACTCTGGTATTGCCTATATAAAGACCCTAACTCATGGATTTTAGGTATTTCATCATTCTAAAACTTATTAGAGAGAAAAATAGAAGAAAAACCTATGAGTTCTCATTAAAGAGAGTGAGAGAAAAGGGTTTTGGAGAGATCCAAGAGGAGAAATCAAAGGTGTTGCAAGGAAAAAGTACAAAAAGGCTTAGATCCATCCCATTCGCAAACGTTTGATCGTAGGGAAGCGATCGTGAGAGGTAAATACGACTCCCTTCCTCTCAACATAGGGATTATTGATACAAATATGATGAAGAAATAGATCTAAAGTAAGAACGACAATAGTAAATATGTTTTTATTCTTTTAAACTATGATGAAAATTATATATGAGGATTTTACGATGTTTATACCCAGATTTTTTTTATGGAAAATATATATGATGATTTTTGTAATGTTCTAAATCAGGATTTTCCCTTGAAAAATCTATAGACGATGTTAGAAAATTTTAGATCTTGGTTATCTGATGGATAATATATATATGATGAATAGAGAACATTTTAGATGGTGATTTCCTTGTGATAATTATTTGAAAAAGATGTTGTTTATGATTTTTTTTTTATTCTATATCAACAAGGGGAATGAGATTGATTTTGTGGTGTATGAATGATGAGAATGGAGGAAGTGGATGATGTTCAGAATTGATGAAATTATTATAAGTTTGTTTGAGATCATTGTGTTGTGAAAACTAAGGCACTGTGAAACTTATTTGATTATAGATGCGTATTAAAAATTTAGACGCGGTAAATAAAATTATCCCTTATTTTATTTGACAAATTATGCTTTATATTGATCACTTAGGAGAACCCTTGCATGTTTAAATCTATGCATGATTTACAAGTATTTTATTTCATTCACACGGATTCACGAAATCTATACATGAACAAGCATGAGAATAAACAAGATGACAAGTAATATGCAAGTACACAAGGACACAAGCATTATGCATGATTGAGTTTTGCACTGACTGAGTACCCACAGGCCTATGATCAAGGCAAAACCAGCCGTATGCACCGGCGAATGTGTAGACAAGCCGTATACACCGGATAATGTGTAGACAAGCCATATACACCGGATAATGTGTAGACAAGCCGTGTACACCGGATAATGTGTATATTGTGTGGTACCTCGGAAAGTAGGGTATATGTTAGTCTCTACCCGATATATGGGGTAGAGTTATTTTAAGTTATTGCAATTGCATGTTGTTGAATAAATTCATGAACAAAAATAGGCAAGATAAATAAGAGAAATAAGCATGAGTAATCAGGTGTAAGAATCAAATTTAATTATGCTTCCGCACTTTGAAATATTGTGAGTTCACTTGTGATGTTGAATCTTAAAATATATTGTTATCAAATCTCGTATATTGTTAGGCAGGATTTTGTATATACGCTGGGTAACTTGTTACTCAGGCGATGACTGTTGTTGTCGGCAGGTGCTAGATTTGACATTTGTGCCCCAGGACCTTGGGAAGAGGAAGAATACGAGGAAGAGCAGGAAGAGCCAGTAGGTGACTATCATGATGGAGAATGGAACTTGGATTGCTGGCCATACACAGGACACTAGATCACTAGTATATTTGGATTTTGAATTTTAGAATTGTAATAGACAAATTATGGATTTATAGTTAGTTTGAGTTTATGACTGGAGATTCATAGAGGTTGATTTTAAATTGATTATGAGGTCTTAGTATTTATTTCAGATATTGGACTTGATTGCATTTATTTAAAGAGAAAAAAAAAAAAAAAAAAAATTTTTAGGTCCATGTTTTTAGAATTGCCTTAAATGCTTATGATAAGAAGTTATGGAATTAATGATTAAGTCACGTGCCAAAGTCTCACATTAAGTTAGGTGGGATTTTGGGGCGCGACACTCATTCACAGAGAGTGGTGACTCTTGACTAACATGTGAGTATATGTAACAAGAACATAATACTGAACGGGGTCACTAGTGGATACCCTATAGAATACACTGTCAGATTGTATTAGGGTTATCCATTTGACAAATTGTGCTTAGACCTGAGAGGTTAACATCTTCTCAGACATCTGTCTATATGGCTTTGATGTGCCAATCGGCAATGTCCAATACACAGGACTAACTCTGGGTACGTTGGGTCATGTACACAATGTTTGGAGAAGTGTGTAAACACTCAATAAGGAATTCACAACTCCTTAATTAAAGATAATGATATCAAGGTGATACTTGTTGAACTGAACTGTTAAATCCAGTACTGGTGCTTTTTGGTAAAATGGTTTTTATCGAAGTTGATATTTTTAATGTGGAAAAATATATATGTCAGTTCTTTTCTAATGTTTCTTCAAAAGTGTTTGGGAGGTTCAGTTAATTGAAAAAGTAATCATGAGAAAGGGTTCTATTCATAAGCTAGGGACTAGACAGTGGAATTGTTCTAATCCCAAAAGCTTACAAGTGATATCGGAATGTGGAAGGATTTATTTGTAAATATATTGTGAGATGGTACTTACAAGCAATTCTCTAATTCTGGAGGTTAATCACATTGTGTTAATGAACATTAATTGTGATTGGTGGAAGTCCAGGGATATAAATAAAATTCTATAATCCTAATGGAGTGTAGGAAAGGTGTTTCCTAGTAACAATGCTTCAAACAAAATGGGGAACTACTTGGTCCCAACACCGGAAATAGGAGATCCCTGTAGATCCCACACACAAGGGCCTTCTTAAAGTATTTAATTTAATTTATAATTAAATTAATTAATGTCTCTAAGTAATCGCTATATGGTATAGTGAAGCTCTAAAAGGTGGAATCACATTAGATGTGAAAAACCAAATGGGTAGGACCCATTGGAGATTATTTTAAAAGAATAATTGAAGTGACCTAATAGGGTTTGGAACCCTTGGGGCGTGTGGAGTGGGGCCCACCTAGGGTGGGATGCCCACTTCAAGGAGGAGATAATAATTTTTATTATTTATTTAATTAGTTTCTAATAACTAATATCCTTATTGGATAAGGTTAGTTAGTTAGTTAGAGTTAGTTACTAATTAAAGATTCCTTATTGGGTAAGGATTCTATTAGTTTCTTGCTAATCAAGGAATCCTAATTGGATTAGGATAAGGATAAGGATAAGATTAGTTGGACACTAATGGATAAGGTTAGTTTCTATTTTGATTAATCCTAATTAATTAAGGAGAAATAAAAAAGGAAACAAATTGAGGAATTTTAATTGGATTAGAAAGTGGACTCTTGAGTTGCAAGCAACCCAAATCCATATAAATAGAGGTGGACGTCCAAGGCTTGTGGGTAATTAATTTTTCAGAATTTTTGGATCTTTCTCTCCTTCTCCTCAAATACCTCACTGTAGAGACCCGAATCGTTTTCATGTTTTTATTTCATTGTGTTAAGGGTATTTTAGTCCTTGTGATGTTTGATGTTTATTGTTTTTTTTTATGCCTAATTATTGTGGTGTAAACTAAGCTTAATCAACTTGTAACGGAGGGATGTCATATCACACCCTAAACTTTAGGAAGCTCTAGTTTTGGCACCGTTTACTGGAATTGAGTGATTCTTAAACCATTAGAAAGGTGTTGGAACCCTGTTCGAAGTTCATGTTTAAAGTTTTTCCTTATTTTGAGTTTAAGCCAAGTCAACGGTGGGTTTTATCTAATGGAATTACATATCAGTCAACTTTGGGGACAATTTAGTCTATTAATTATATGGAATTTAGAAATTCTAAAACGCCAGAAATGTTCGTTTTCGAAAGACGAATCCAACGCAAGTTGAATCGTCAAAATCCGACGAACGAGTCAAAAGTTATGGCTAAAACAGTAAAGTGAGTCGAAACAGAGCACCGATCGCTCGGTCAGAAGTAGCGATCGATCGGTCCAAAACCGATCGATCGGTATCTATCGACTGGTCCAGAATTTTGTATGGGGAAAATTTCCAGAGAGTGCTTTTTTGACCGATCGCCCGGTCAAGAGCACCGATCGCTCGGTTGAGAACCGATCGATCGGTCATAACCACCGATCGCTCGGTCTTTCGTGATTTTTTTTCAGAATTTTTGTATGGGCTTTTTGGTCTTTTTGTTCTCAGACCTTGAGGCTATAAATAGGGGGTCCTACTCGAAATATTAAAAATACTCCACCTAGTTCTAACCTAATTTGGCAAAAAGAGGGAGAAACCCTAGGGTTTTGAGAGAGGGTTGCTTGGAGAGGAAGGAGATTGGTAGAAGATTGAGAGGAAAGCTTGGAGATCGTCCTCAAAGCTTCTCCAAATCGTCTCGGGAGCGTTTTGAATCCAAGGAAAGGATTCCTAAGGTCGATATACTATCCTAATCAACTTTATTTTAAGGTTTTGTGAATGTTAAGATGCTAGGAATGGTAGAAATAGATGTTTGATGCATTTCCCTAATTTTCTAAGAAGCAAGCTAATTATGGATAGATATGTGGATTAGAAATGTGGATTAAATGTGGATAGAATGTATGGAGGATGGGAAATGTATGGAGGATGGGATTAATTTGTGGATGTGGATGAATATATGGATTGTATGGATGGAATTATGATTTGATGATTGTATGAAAAGGTAGAGAAACAATGGATTCATATTATGTGTACTCAAGGTGTTTGTGAAAATGTCTGTGAGAATAAATGCTATGATACTTTTATGAAATGGTGGTAAATGGATTATAAATGATGTTAAGAATTATGATAAGAAATATATATGTGATTGTTTGTTAAGTATACTTAATTTCTTGCATGGGAATTGATAGTCGGGAAGGTAAGAACTTAGAGGAACATCTCTCAAACCGGGAATTCTCTAACTATTTGGTATGGGACATATAGTGGAGTTTCCATGGTGGGAAATCGGAACCTAAGCAATTACCGACTCGAACGTTAATTTCGACACTTAAGCACATAAGCACGTGTATGTTAAGATAAGAGTCTCACAAGTCACACATGTGGACCACAAGCATAAGCATGGCATACGTATGACATTCTGATTAAGCATAAGCATGACATGGTCCGTATCCTCCAAGAACGGCATGTCAACCTGATTCTTAGACATGGTCCGTATCCTCCAAGAACGGCATGTCAACCACATGATTTCTAAGGCATGGTCCGTATCTGCCAAGAACGGCATGTCTCATTACTGTGTGATCTGAATAAGTGCATAAGCATAAGCATCTCACAAGCACGTGGTCTCATAAGCATAAGCAACTCATAAGTGTATTGTCTTCCAAGTCTAAGATTCTCACAAGTACACGAGTCAAGGTGATGATATGATGTATATGCGCACACGTTCTTCCGCACTCTGATTATGTTATTATGTTATTGGATATGTTTCTGACTAAGTGCAGGTATATTATTATTGTTGGTTGGATTTTATATACACTGAGTACCTTTGTACTCAGCCGGACTTTGTCTTGGCAGGTATAGAGCAGGAGTACACGGCGGAGCCGTGGGTTGAGGAGACTTACCTCGAGGAAGGAGGTGAAGGTGAGCCTTCTGAGGAGGGAGCCGGAGACTTGGGCGGCTACACCTCTTAGTTTACATTTCTTTTCATTGAGAGAGTTTTGTAATTGACTTTTAGAGGATGTTGCTCAGTAGACTTTTATGGTTGTGTATCAGACTCTTTGGTTTTAGAGTGAGTTGTATATGTTTACCGTAGACTTTTGCTATTTGATTATAGTTGATATATCAAAAATTTTATTACTCTCATTTTTGAAGACTCGTGTAGTAGCCTTGTATGCATGGTTTTAAGCAGGTTTAAGTAATGTGGCGATTCCAAAGTCCTATTTTAGCCTTGTGGGATTTTGGGGTCGTTACACTCACGCCCCCTCTCTCTCTATTAGAGTTATACGGTCACCCCTCTCCCCTTTCTTCTCTTGTGTGTTCTAAGTTTTGAATAATCAAGAAGAAGAAGATCAAGGATCTTGATCATCATGAAAGGTTCTTGATAATAAAGATTGGATCTTTATTTCAAGATCCTAGAGCTGGAAATTTGGAAGGGCCATTAGCTTTCATTAGAGAAAGCTTTAAAGGAAAAAGAAGGTTCATGTGAATCGACAGGAGACTTGAGACTTGTGAAGTTTTGCGAGTACTATTCTAACGTGGATATGACTTAACAATTTCAAAGTCGCAAAGGTGAATGTTATTCCTAACTTCATTGAATAAAATCTATTAGAATCTTAGTCAGATCTTGGGATTCGATGTATGCCTCCCAAGAACTGTGTTTCTAAAATTAAAAAGAGGCATACTTTCACTTCATAAAATCCTCCGAATTCTGCTCAGCTATCAAGGCACGCTGGTACACCTCCCTACATGTTTTGAGCTGGAGCATCGAGACCTTCTCTTGGATAAAATTCCTCAAGCCTCGCTTAAACCTCTTTGCCTTCATTCTCTTTGTAATGATCAGATGAGGAGCAAACCTGGAGGGCTCCACAATTTGGCCTCATACTCGATCTTTGACATTCTCCCTTGTTCTAAGGTATAGAATTCAATCTCTTTCTGATCTCTCACAAACACCAAGAAGTATCTCTCATAGAAGACATCGAGAAACTCTCCTTATGTCCACTCTTGCCCGGCTCGCACTTCATTCCTCTGCCTAGATGCGGCCCTCCACCAATGTTCAGCCTCGCCTTCCATGACGAAGGAGACCCATTTCACACTCTGCTCATCGGTGGCCTCGAGCACGGAGAAGATCTTCTTTAGTTGCATGATCCACACTCGACAACTGCAGGGTCCGTACTACCATAGAAGGCTGGAGGACCCATTCTCCTAAAAGCTTCAACTCCATTATGCCGGAGTGGGTGAACATTAGCCGACCTTTCCTGCCTCACTTACCCTGCCGCTAGGAGTACAGTCTACTGGGTGATAGCAATAACAATAGTCTCTAGTATACGGCTCATATCTGGTGGACCGTCATCATCAAGAGTGCCTCCTCCACTACTTCCTATTCCATAACCCTCTTGGTATCCTCTCGTGCCACGCCTCATCGCTTCAATCCTGAAGCACAACAAACCCTTTCATCATTCAGAAATAGTTTACAAATAATACTAATTCTAAACTTAAGCCTAGAGTACACCTAAGGTTCTAGACTTGATGTTGCTTTTCTAAGATAGACTAATCCCTTATTCTTGAACATAATATCTTAGTCCTAAAGACTCTAATGCCTTTGTGCTCTGATAGCACATCTGGTATCAGACCTATAATTTAGAATTCATCTGAGTTCTAATTTCAACTTAGAGAACAGCCTAGCCCTAGGGAACCTAAAGCCTTGGGCTCTGATACCACCTTTGTAGCAACCCCAAACCCCAACTTGGTCATAATGGGACTTTGGGTCCGCTACATTACTTACCACTGCTTAATCTCCATAGCAATAAGGCAAAACTAAAAGATAATTCTCCCAAAATAGTGACTATAAAATTCTTTCCATAAAAACAACTCATCCGATATATAATAAACCGATAATAATCCAAATCCACAAACATAAACTAACGCAACATCAACTAAAAGGTCTCAAGTCTATTACAAGTTCTAACTCAATAAAACTGAAACTAAAAATAAACTAATAATACGGGAACATTCAAGATCTCGGGGCTCCATCAGTCGGAATATCACCTTCTTCCACTTCCTCAATATACTCCTCTTCCGCCCAAGGAGTAGTTGCCTGGTCCTGTGCTAGACCTGAACGACAATAACAGGTCAACTGAGCATTGAATACTTAGCGGATATCCAGTCTAACTAACATAAAAAATAGCACATGCATATATCCAATATTTAAATCACACAACAATTGCAAATTCAATAGCAATTTAATATAACATGAACATAATAAGAGTGCGGGAACATGTAAACATATCATGACTTAGCTTGACTCGGGTACTTGTGTGACTCTTGGACTTGGGCCATTAATGTCATGCAAGCTTGTTTTTTCATAAAAATTATCAACGAGGTCTTTGTATTTAGATCCATGGAGGTGCATCGACAGAAGCGTAAGCCCTTAGAGCTCTTAGATACCAAATGTCCATGATAATTATCTAGGACTTGAAATCTTATCCATGGAGAGCATCAACGAATACCAGAGTTACTTGAAATTCAGGGTCCTTGTGAAATCATGTAGTGTTCTTATTCTTGTACTTGCACTTGTTCTTGTTTCTTGTACTTGTTCTTGTTTCTTGTACTTATCCTTGTACTTGTTCTTATACTTGTACTTGTATTTCAATATCTAGTGTTCAGTGTCCATGCAATGTCCATATCATGCTTGTGTACCTGTGAGACTTGCAATCTACCACACATGTGAACTTGTGCTTGAGAGTGATGATTAAGATCCGAATTCGGTCATCACTTAAATTTCGGTCTTCCGGCAAGAAACTCCGCTAGGTTACATCTCCTTAGTTAGAGAATTCCCGACATGAAAAACTTCCTCTAGGCTTTGGCCTATCCGAATATTGATCACTATGCAACATAAATAGGCATAATTTATCGTAACACATATATCAAATCTCGTGATGCTCATGCAAACATTTCAATGCTTAGTATTCCTTGACATTTCAACAAATACCTTCCATTCGTTAATTATGTATACAATACACTTTCCATATTTTCACATTTCCATCACCATAGCAATACCCATCCATAAACCACATTCATCCATTCCAACCCAACACCAATCCATACATTCATAAGTCATCCATGCTCCATTTTAACCCATCCACCATCATTTCCATTCATCCATAATTCATAACATAATCCATAATTCAATTTAAGTTTCTAACATACAAATTCATCCATATCCTTACTTAAACATGCAACTCCTATACTAATCCATCATTTTATAGTAGTTCAATAATCATAATAACAATACAAGAGATAGATTAGATATGATATCAACCTTAATTCATATTTCAATTCCTTAATTAATGCATATTCATGTAAATCTCTTGATAATCCATACATATTCTTAGTTAAACATGCAAAACATTTTAATAGGGTTAATTGGAAGGGATATCGACCTTAGGGATTCTTCCCTTGGATCCAAATCGCTAGATGAAGCTCCTTCAAACTTTGAAGTTGATCTCGAAGCTAATCTTCTTCTTCTCCAAGCAAAACCCTTTTTTTTCAAGCTAAAACTTATTGAAACCCTAGGTTTTTCCCCCAATTAGGTTAGAAACCCTTTAGAGCCTAAAACCCTCGAATTAGAAGTGTTATTTATAGCCTAGGGGGTTTAAAACCCTCATTTTCATAACTTAAAAAAAAATTTGGGCGCGACTGCGATTGATCACACCTGATGGTGATCTGTCGCATAACACACAGAGAGTTTTTGTAAATTTTTAACTGAATGCGATCGATCGTAGGTTACCTGCGATCGATCACAACTAGTACAATTCCTATTGTTTTTTAACAGCAACAGCACCAACACCCTTTCTTCTTCAGCATCACATACTTATTTTACTTTAAAATATTTAAGTAAATGTTTTTAACTTTTCATTTCTACATTTACTTTAAGTTTTAAATTAAAATAAGAAAGTACCCCCTATTTGGATTCAATAAAAATACTAGAAAATCCAATTTCTTATAAATCAAAATCTCATTTTCCAGATTTAGGCTAAAAACTGAAAATCTCGTTCATCATAAGATTTTCGATAGCCGAGTTAACCACTCTATACTTAATAATAAAATCTCATAAAATCACATACCTATATTTAACCTATAAACATCCATTTCCGGAAAAAATCATCTCAAGATTTAACAATTTATGTTTTTGCTAAAACCACACCCCTTCTAGAATTTCTGACAAATCTGCACTTAGTCATTAAAATTTTTTTTTTTACTTAAGATCATTAAGGAACAAGGCATCACATATATTAAAACTCATCTTTGACCATTTAAACCCTTATTAATCGTATTGATGACTTGAAACAAAATTTGGGTCTCTACACTTTAGATTGTAAAATTGAAGGTTAATTGCATGTCTACATCTTAGAGATTTTAGAGGTAAAAACCTCTACTTTAAAAAGTAACTATGGAGTTACTTTTTAAAGTAGAGGTTTTTATCTCTAAAATCTCAAAGATGGAGACATGTAATTAACCTTCAACTTAACAGTCTAAAGTCCAACTAAGTATAATTTTCAAATAAGCTCAACTTTTTAGATTAGTGTTACCAAACGTAAGAAAACGCCACCTTAGCTTAGTTGGATGGTTATTTTGTGATATTTATCTTATTAATAAGATAACCTAATCCATTGGGATAGGATACAAGTTGTTAGGTAG
Organism: Tetracentron sinense; assembly: GCA_015143295.1. Classification (NCBI taxonomy): domain Eukaryota; kingdom Viridiplantae; phylum Streptophyta; class Magnoliopsida; order Trochodendrales; family Trochodendraceae; genus Tetracentron; species Tetracentron sinense. The sequence continues at coordinate 40,070,915 of CM026551.1, read as the reverse complement.
TTAGGAGAATTGTTAGGTATTTAGGAGAGTTATTGTTGGAAAAAAAAAATCTGTTTTGGAAAATCTGGGTGTTTTTGGGAAAACAGTTTTTATAAACTTTGACCCAAAATATAAGTGGGACCCACAAGGATTTTGAGGCGGGTCCAAGTGGATCCGTGTTCTCCTCCATGAGGAGATTAACGTGGTATATTTACTTGTCCAAAACAGTGAAGTGGTGAATGAGAAATTCATCTTAAAGTAGGCCACTTGAACATGTATTGTAAGTTGAAGAATGGTAGAGAAAATAGTCCCACATCGGAAAACTATTGAAACCATAGTGTGGTTTATATACCATTACCTTGGAATAAAGGGTGGGCCCTTGGGGCACCCAAATTTTGCGAAGGAGTGAGCCCATACTCCAAGGTGGACCAAACCACACACGCGCGCGCGCCGCCGTCCGCCCGTGCCGGGTCCGGTCCGTCCGGCTGGCTTGGCTTGGCTTGGCTTGGTTTGGTTGGTTGCCTTGGCTCTTGTGGGCCTTTAGCCCAAGCCCCTATATTTATTTTTGCTGGGCTGGGCCAAAGCCCATTCAACTTACACAGCAGTTTAATTATCCAACAGTCATGTCTGTTGGATTTAAACTGAAACCCCAACAGACATGACCCTTCTGGAACAGTCTCCTCTTTTCAATTATTTAAGGAATTCTATTGCATTTTTCTGGAGTACGAATTTCCAGATCTTCTACTCCCTAGTTTTAATCTTTTTCTGCATTCAGTCATTTGCATTTTCAGAGAGAGAGTACTAAACATCCAAGGTTCGCTGTGTCCTTGGGTTTCTAGTGGTAGTACCCAGGATGTGACTGTTGTATCTTGGGAGACAACTTGCCGTAGGCCGTGACCACCTGTGCGGGGCAATATTGTCTTAAGGACATTGAATTCAATTCAAGCCTCAGTCCCCTCAAACAGTAAAGTGCATTGTCCTTTATTTCTGTTCTATCTTAGATTGTGTTCTGTGATTGTATTTGGCATTCTGTAATTAGCATGTTTTCAGTATAACATACAGTAACATCTAATGCAATTTATCCAAAAGTTATTTGGGGAAGGATGTCTGGAGTCCAATAAAGGTTAATAAAATTATTGGTGCGGCTTATTCGAGACTGATTTCTTGGCTAGGATTTTGCTAGCCCCAGTCGCAAATATGCCAAAGAAGCAACTGGGGCGCCACAAATATCAAACATCCTGACATTTACTTTTTTAACTGTTAAAATAATGAAACAACTTCACGTGTTAGGCCAATCTTGCATCTATGGAAAATTTTGCACTAAATGCGACTGGTGCTAGCACTCCTCTTCTTGGCGAATGAGTAAGTCATATAACTCATCAACACCAACAAGATCAGTGTGAGGTTTTGGATGGGGAGTATTTCTGACTAGTCCATTAAGAATCATTAGGAAGGTGCCAACATGAGGGGCAACCGCAGCAAGGTTGTTAGAGATAATTTTCATTTGTTGAAGAAATCATAGATGAGATTATCCCTTTCTTAGCCGATTGCAAATAGCTAGAGATAGACCAATGCTAGCTTCACTTTCTTTGCCATTCACTTTTCTCTTTTAAAAAAAAAAGAAGACAAGAAAACATTGCATCTCTTTCTAGGGCTCACAATGATTTTTTTCAGTTTTCCAATCTAAAAACGAAAGTGGATGACAAAAAAAATGGACCTAACATTGTTCAGATAACTATTGTTTGAGTTGTATTATGCATGCTTCTTAATGTCATCCAAACAGCGCGAGAGGTGGTGTGGCTGACTACTTGTGTTGGCACTGACTCACTCATAGTGGCAATGAGCCAACTAAAGAGGAGCTGATCATCTTTTTGCCAATCCACATACGAGGACAAACATTGCTTCCATCAATGTAACCAATTAAATCATTGCTGCAAAGAATGGGCAAAATTTTTGTATTCGATAACAACTAGTTTGTGAAGTCCAACTTCATGGAAACCAAGTGTACGATGTTATCTAGCGAAAGTTGATGTTGATGTGAGGAAGAGTTACTTGAAGAGGCCATAGACAACTCTTAAAGGATCGACTGAGTAGTAGCTCGTTGAGAGCTCTGATACCATAATTCCATAAAGAAGCAAAGAACACGAATGACGAAAAGAATTTCACCTCACTCCAACATTGTCCGAGGGTGAGCTATATATATAATAGGATAAAGCTTGCGAGACTGTACGGTCTTAGTCACCTAAGACCTTGCCTTTGAATTTAGAATGCCTTGTTTTAAAGCACAAAACATTTAGGATTTGAAATTTCAAAACCCTAATTGTTTTGTGCCCTAAAATAGGGTGTTGTAAGGCAAGGTCTCGGGGATATACGGTCTCACAAGCAAAATCTTGTGTAATAATATAAAGATTCATACAAAGATTAGGTGCATTAATTCAAATCTAAATTGTGTTGGATGAAAATGGTTTTAGAAAGAGCAGTGATTAGCAGACTGCACATTTGGCTAGCAAGCCGAATCGTGTCCCTTTTAACATCCATTTTAAGGGTTGTTAAGCGTAACTAAATTAAAGTTAATATTATTTTATTTTATTTTTTAAAACATAAAATTAAATGAATGAACCCTAGGGGGAGCGAATCTTAACCATAATTACTGGGTGTTAAAAAAGTGGGAAATGAACTAATGAAGACCGGCATTCGGCTAGATAGCATGAAGTATTTTCCTTTCAAAACCCATGTGGGAAGATTGCAATGGAGAGAAATCAGGAACCGTTTAGCTTAGATTCTGTTTTGGTGTAAATGAGCTAATAATATCCTCCTTCCTGGAGGGTTGGTAAGGACATCATTGAACAGATTGGTCAATGAAATTTGAATTATGAACATCCAAGAGATTCTTAAATGGAAAGGGTATGAATAATAAACACATGAGGTTGAACTAACAAGAAAACTTCAACCCAATTATTGCCCACCTTTGAACATAATCTATTCTATATCTAAAAGGCACGTGTGAAATGTGGCCTCGCTCCCAACTTTCGTGTGAGATATTTGACTCTAGTATAAGTTTTACTGGTTAGGGGTTGAATAAACCCCAATGGCTTCAACAATACTATTAATTTCGAGCTAAGCGGTTACATGCCACGAATCAACCACCACCTCTAATTTCCTAATTCATTCCCTACGAAAATGACTTCTTGTCTTTTGAGTAAGTTTCATAACCAACGTCTCTCAAGAGAGAGAAGGAGGTGGCTCCTTTGACATAATGTATTAAAAGATGACTTGGAATTCTTTACTGTTCTAACCGTACTCTTTTATAGTTCCGTTACGTCCCACAGGTCAACAAGTGTCCCTTTAATATCCTTTAATTGTGGTTAAAATTCACTAACCGTTAAGGTTCAACTATATAACCTTCGTTATAGGAAAAAATATTAAAAAATATTTACTCTAAAGATTAAAGTTGTTAACCGAAATTAAAAGAACACTTTAGAAGACTTTTTTGTTGTAACCGGACTCCTTGAGTCTGGTTACAACTTGAGACAATCACTAACTCTTAAAGATTGGGTCTAGAATTTAGGGGTGAAACGAGCCGAGTTGAGCCGAGCCGGGTGCTGCTCAAGCTAAGCTCGTGACATATATATCCTGGGTCAAGCTCTTCTTGATCGAGCTCAATTTGAGGCCTTGAATGCTAGCTTGAGCTTGGCTTGTCTATAGATAATCGAGCTTGAGCCGGTTTGTGAGCTCACACTATTATTTTAGGCTCGTTTACCCTAATTTTAACAAAAGAATTCAAATCAAAATCCTAAGAATTCAACATGTTCATCACATTCTTCCTCCCAAAAAAAAAAAAAGTTAATAACTGAACATAATTATTCTCATGAATCTAATTGAAGGAACATGATATAGAAAATCTATAAATTTTGAAAAGAATAAGTTTCTTTTTAAGTTTTACCTTAACAAATAATTATATTTAAGTTTCTTAACTTTATGTGAAAATTAATATTATTAGGATATTATAAGTAGTACAGTAAAATTAATTGAGTTGAGTCGAGCCAAGCTGAGTTGTTCATTGCTTGTGTTCAACAATTGATTAGCAAACGAGCCCAATCATTTAGCTCGGCTTGGCTCAACGAGTTCAAATACTCAACTCAATCTCAACTCATTTTGAGAAGAATCAAGCTGGGTTGGCTCATTGATAACCATAGTCTGGATGTGAATTGAAAATGGGGAGATAAATTCATAACCGGATCGATGTGAACCCAAGCATGGCAATCTCCTGTGATCAAAGACGGACGATATTTGAAACGATTTTAATTGATCATTTGAGAGTCGGTTAACTAAGGTTTTAGAGTTTAAAAGAAAAAGGGTGCGGGCCCATTCATAGGTGATCAAAAACATAATTTTAATTAATAAAAAAGTTAATGTGACATTTTTTGAAAAGTGCATGTACCGGACATTTCCTTAATGTATTGGTCTTTGTAGCCTTAGTCCTACGGTTAAAAAGTGAAAGAAATTAAATCCTTGATAATTCTTGAATAATTACATAGAGACTTAAAAAAATGTTTATACACATGTTATATCATCTCAAGATAGAATTCAATGAAATCTAATCTTAATCAAATCAAAGTAATTGAGTCTAATCTTTTTTAAACTTTAAATTAAATTACACATTGGGATGAGATATAATGTATCTTATTTTATCTTATTACACCACTTTATTAAGAATGAAAAAGACCATAGCTGTTAAGTTTTGCTAGGTTGATTCACACCAGTATGGTATTCTAAAAGATCTTAGTGCCTGCAATGGTGAAACCCCCATCATCTTTGATCGATATGAAACATTGGAATTGATGATGTACGTTATATGATCATTTTTTCTTGGGAAAAGCTCAACTTGATTTTATGCTGGAAAGTGATAAATTGTTGACTTCTTGGGAAAACGATAAGAAATAGAAAATGAAATAATAAAACCGCAAAGCAAGAAAGAGAGTGAGAACACGGGTTAAAAGACTAACCGTACATTACGGTTCCAAGTCATGTGGGCTACGGTGCTAATATGGACTTTGAATGTCAGCCCTCCGGTCGTTTGCGGGTGATTAAATGCAGACGAAACCAGTTATGAAACTTTTTCCGGTAATATGTATGTACTTTTTTTTTTTTTGTTGTTGTTTTTGAAATGATATCATGTAAACTTGTGTACTTAAACACGGATTATATATTGACAAAAAAAAAAAAAAACACGGAAAATATATATATATATATATATATGTGGGAATGATAGAAGTCACCTAATGCGTGAAATCTAAGAAAGTTCAGGAAGGCTAAATTTAGTGCCATTAGGGTAATTGATAAAAATAGTTAAGGACAATCTTGGAAACATGGGATTTTATTGATTTCATCAAAAATGTCATAGAATTGTCATTAATTACAAGAATGCTATTTTGTGTCGCGACCCAAAACCCACCCTAGGAGTTAGAGTGAATCTTGGACGACTTAATCATGACTTACAGGACTTGCTTGACGAACCAACCTGCAAAACCCACAGAACATATACAATAGAGGGTAATAGCGGAAGCATAACTATAAACCACAGCGGAAGTCTAACAAACCTCTAAGTATATACACATGGTCCAAGTTTAATACAAAAGAAAACAAGACAAAGAAAATGCGGACATGCCCGCCAAAATACATGGATATAATCACTCATGCTCACCCACAGTTAATCCACTCAGAATCTAACACCACCCACTAATAACCCTCTACGGGAGGTTCCTCCAAAGGCTCCTCGACGTACTCCTCCTCCACCCATGGACCAGGAGCACAAACATCAAATGGAGCAGCAGCTCCCTCAGAACCTGCCGACATAAGAAGTACGGCTGAGCATGGAATACTCAGCGGGTACTAAATACTAACCAATAGTCATAGCATGAGATAGCAATGCACACATATATATATATATATAAGATAGGAACAGTTCATATCATACAAGGAAGTAAAGCAGTTTGTAATCATGCTTGCATTCAGAAAAGCCGATAAAATCCTTGAAGACCTTGTGCACTTGACTTGACTGGAAATACCATTTCCGTGCTTTAAAACTTGTCATGTTTGTCTTATCTTGTCATATCATGCGTGTCATGCCATGTCATGCTTGTATCATGCGTGTATCATGCTTGCTTGTTCTGAAAAGTAATCTACTTGTGAGGGAAGGGAGACCCTTCTTCCTAGAATGCTCATGCTTGTCATGTTATGTCATGTCATGCCTACTCGGAAGAGTAAACTACTTGTGAGGGAAGGGAGACCCTTCTTCCTAGAATGCTCATGCTTGTCCTTCCACTTGTTAGATTCACTTGTGAGATGTCCTTGTGAGATGCACTTGCGAGGGAAGTGAGACCCTTCTTATGTTATGTATGTACTTGCGAGGGAAGGGAGACCCTTCTTATGAAAATGCATGTTTGTCTTGTCCTTGCCAAAAGCGAGGTAAAACATATCGTACGATATGCCCCACCTCTAAACCGTGTTCTTGAAAACGCCGATAAAACATGCCATGCATTCGTGCTCATGAAATCGTGTGCATACTTGCATTTGGAATTAAATATGGCAATTTGGGGTAATTCACAAAGCATAACATATAACAATTTAAGTGAGTAATAATCTACACATTTTAAGAAATGTAAGAAACACACTATCATGAACCCTAACAAATTTCAAGAGTACTTAAGCATGGGTTCCCTTAATTTATCATTTATTTTGTTCACCTTGGCATTTCATCAAACATAGGGTGTGTTGATTATTCACTTAAACCTAGATCATGCTTTTCTAGGTGGGTTATGCTCACATCACACTTGTATGTTCCTTATTAGTACAATGCCCTTTCTCATTCATTCATCACATCATCCACACGGCATCCATTCGCCAACATCCACCTCCATTCACCCTTCATACCACCAATCTCATAACACATATATAAGTGAAGGAAAACGAGAAGAAATAAAGGAAAAGAGAAGCTATAACTAGGAGGGTAGCAAAGAGTACCGACCCGAATAGGGAAGAAAACCTTTGCAAAAACGTGCGTGAGATGCTACCGAGCTTGGAGAACGTGGTCCTCCCGAGCTTGACCGAAGCTTGGGGTGATCTAGGGTATCAAACCCTTGATTTCTCCTTCAAGAACAAACCCTAGGTTAGGATCCCCTTCTCCTTTCTCTCTAACTCTCAAAAATACTCTAGGTGTGTGAATGAGAGCCCTAAAGGCTCGGGCAACCTTTATAGGTAGTGAAGAAACCCTAAAAATCCGATTAAAATTTCTGGATTCGCGATCTACGATCGATCGTAACCTGTCTACGATCGATCGTAAGTTGTACTACGATCCATCGTAAATTATCCACGATCGATCGTATATCGACCCGAAACTTTTGTCAATTCCTGAGATTCTACGATCGATCGTAACCTCTACGATCGATCGTAACTCACCTACGATCGTTCGTAGGGTGTGTACGATCGGTCGTAACTTGCAGCAAAATTCCATATTTTTCCTCCTTCTTGTTTCGGCCATAACTTTTGACTCGCTCGTCGGATTTCGACGATTCAACTTGCGTTGGGTTCGTACTTCGAAAAGGAACATTTCTGACATTTCAGAATTTTCAATTTCTTTCTTATTTATTAATTGCACTACTTTAAAGGAAAAATGGCTACGAAAGTGTCATGCATAAATGTCAAAAGTTCGGGGCTCTACATTTTGTCCTTTGCAGTTTTTGTTTGCGTGAAGGATATGGATTTCACGCATGGTGTGAACTCTAGCACGTCCCATATATATGTATATTTAAATTTTCTAACCTACTCTCTGCTATAGATGAGAGATATCGGATCACAGTCAATTGTGGTTGAACTCTCCCCGAGTTCAATCGCACCCACAAGTTACCAGGTGTCCCTTTTAACCCTTATTAATTGAGGTTAAGATTCACTAACCCTTTAGGTTCAACAATATAACCTTACTTTAAAAAAATTTATATATTCAACTCTAGTCAAGAATTTTTAACCCATAGGGTTAAGAAATGATTTTCTAATATTTCTTTTTAAAAATGAAGGTTATATTATTGAACCTAAATCTTAACCCCAGATTAAAAGGAACACATGTTGACCTGTGGGTGCAATTGAAGTCGATCGAGGAAAGTTTAATCGCAATTGATTGTGATCCTATCTCCATAGATGGGGAGGTGCCTTAACCTTTCATGGAGAGGGAGGGAACAAATGTACTTTGGCTGGGGTGGAGTAAAATTCTCTGAGCCAGCCTTTAAGGCTCCATTCTTTTTGTAGAACTTTTAAAGTTTAGAACTTCCATTGTTTCATGCCTAATTTTACTTAATGTCTAGAACTATATTATTCCATAGTGTGCAAGCAAATATGGAACTTTTAAGCTTCACAATTTTTTTTTGGATTTTTTAAGTTCCAAGGATGTGGAACTTGTAATTAATTTGAATTTCATAAATGTCACACCTCAAAATCTCATGTTTGTCAAATGAGACTTTGGACCCATGACACTACATATCCAACTTATTTTAACAACATATAAGACATATAAAATATTAGTCTCAAAATTTTCTCAAACATTAATAAAAATTCAATTGATAATCCCTATAAATCATCATCCATAACAAGTGACCAACTGAACCATAATTAATTTGGATCATCCATTATGATCACAAAATCTAAAACTAAAAACCTAAGCAACATTAATTTAAATTGTCTTATTACAACCTTTTAAAAACAAATAGAAAACTACTGAATCAATAGTAAGGGCATTGATCCAAGTCAATCTCCCATTCCCTATAATCATCTTTGGGCTCTTTTTTCTTATTCTTCCTCAATCCATGGTCTTGGAGCGTAGATGTCGAATTCCGAACCTACCAACAGTAATAGTTTGGCCGAACATTGAAAACACTCAGTGAATATAAAACATAATTAACAATATAAATTCTATGCATTTTCTATGATATCATACTTCACAATATCAGAGGTGGAAACATATAAGCAGTTCATATAATCATTCTATAACATTATCAGACTCATGACTTGTGCGAGCTTGTGATACATATGTAGAATCATATCTATTCATGTCAGGTCCATACCAGTTCCATGCCATTACAGGTTTTACTAATTCATACCAGGGCTTTATCAGTTACATCATTCTAGGTTGGTACTACTTCCATGCTATTATAGGGTTACCATTTCGTACCAGGGCTTTATCAGAAACATTATTCTAGGTCTGTACCAGTTGTATGTAATTTCATGCTTATCCATTCTCACAAGGTCCATACCATTCATACTAGGGTCCTATCAGTTATGGGTACATGTGTAAACTCACCAACTCGTGGACTTATGCAGACTTACAAACATACCATGCCATGAGACTTGTGCTTGACCGTGTCATGATTAACTTTCATCTAGGCTATCTCTTAGGTTTTGATACCTTACAAAAATAACCCTTATTCAATGATTCTTTTGACCTAGAGGGGGGGGGGGGGGGGGGAATAGGTCTTCCTAGCAATACCTACCAATTTTAATTTTGCATGATGATTTATCAGAGTAATGGTAAACAAAGTAGCAATCAAGTGTGAAAATAAAGAAGACAAATAATCCACAACACAAGAGTTTTTACGTGGAAACCCTTCAGAGAAAAAACACGGGATCTTGTCCAGCACAAAATCCACTAAGAGAATTATTATCAAGTATAAGACTCAAATCTCACCCAATCAGACACAACTCACTGTTCCTGGGTACAGATTCCTCGTCTTGAAGTTCACGAACCAACTGTTCGATCTCTACCACAATAGCTCCGGTTCCTCACCGGCCAAAGCTTCTCGAAGTTTCCAACCATGATTTCCAAAGATCAATCTCCGTCCTCAATGATGTCCATAGAATGATGTTAATTACTACCCCTTCATTTGCATATGTTAGTTAGTTATCTTTTCTTAATTTTTAATAATAGTTTTCTCTTATTATGTAGGAATTTGAAAGAGTTGCATAGGAATGAGGTTAAATCAAGGGATTAGAGAAGAAAAACTCAAGTTCAAGATCCAATGAAAGAAGCCTAAAGCCCAAGTCTAAGTAAGGATCTACAAATATGGAAGGCTTTTTGAAAGATTTGAAAGGGATGTGAAATGATACAAACAAGGAGGGAATTTTGACTAAATTCAAAAAAAAGGGAATTACTCTTTTTGAAAAGTGGAATGTTTCACTTTTAGAAAAAAAAATCTTTTTCTAGAAAATGAGAAGAATAGTAAAAGGAATATAACCCCTCCTCCAAGGACGTGTGGGGGAGCTCTCATTTTCTCATTTTCTCTCCCTCTTGCTTTCTCTCTTTGACTTTTCTAGGGTTTTGTCCTTTAGCTTTCTCTATCTTTCTAGCCTAAATCTTATTCTCTTTTCTCTCTACCATTTTCTTTCTTTTCATTTATTGTTCTATTTTGTAATGGTGGAAGAGGGAGTGGTGTAAGTTGATTAAAAATCAATGAAGAGTGTGATGATTTATTTCATCGGTCTTGTCTTGAATAAAACAATGCTCGGCAAACTCGTGATAAGGGGAAAATGAGGAAACCAAGAACCCGGTAAGATTTATCATTGTTTTAGTTTTTAAATACTCTAAGAATTATCTTGTTACGAAAATATTTAAATCTGGATTTTTAATTAAAATTATTTCTAAGATCTATCTTCCCATCCAAAGCATTTGCTTGCTTATTGGATCGTGTTTAATTGGAGAATTTAGAAATTAATTTTAGTATTAATCTTATTATATTTTTGGTGAAATCCAGATCCTTTTTTTTTTTTTTTAAGAAAGCTACTCAGGGGGAGTGGGGGGGTTTGGCAGACCCTACCTGTTTATTAAATAAAAAATATAAATGGGGGGGGGGGGGGGGGGCATAAAATCTTACCCCTAAAAAGAAACAAACAAGGGAAGGGGGAATTAAAAATCCCCAACCCTAAACAAACTAAACACCAATCAAAAAACTCTAATATTACCTAGGCCCACTTTATCCAGAAAGATAAGAGTCTTGAGACGAGGAGGGTTGTCCTGAAGAGTCTGAATCAAACCCGAACACCGGCTATCACTCTATAGTTAGCTAAAAAATCAGCCACCTGGTTAGCTTCTCTGTAGATGTGAGAGAAAGAAGAGCAAATACTATTAATTCTTTTAATTTTTTGGTTCCAATACCAAGCAGACCAAGGGTGTTGACATTTTTCATTCCAGGCATCAACAAGGGTTTTAGAATCTGATTCTATCTCAATCTGAATATAACCCATGAAGCGACATAGCAAGATAACATCAAGGAGAGCTCTAGTTTATGCAATATAGCTGGTAGTATGATCATAAAACGAGAAGAAACAAGCTAACATATCACCATGGTGATTTCTAATGATACCTCCTCCACTAGCTAAACCGGGATTACCTCTAGAAGCTCCATCCACATTTAGCTTTAGGGTAACTTGAAGAGGTTGAATCCATTTTGTAATTGAAATGTATTTACTAACTTTTGGAGGAGGAGACATTATGCCGAAAGAAAAAAGATCCAGTCTTTGTTTGGAAGGGATTTTCCCCAACTCTTCTAGCCAAGCTTTGATTCGAGCAATAATAATGTCTGGAGGCTTCCTTATATTCTTGAATCTTCTCGAGCATCTCTCCTTCCAAATTTCTCAAATGATAAGAAGAGGCAGCAAATTTAAAATAACATTATGATTCCTCTCTTAGCTTCTAAACCAACTCATAAGAAAACATTGAATGGAGTTGCTGGGCTGAAGGACAATGGAGCAAAACCTAGCAAAATATCTCCAAATTCTAGCTACAACATCACTTTGATAAAGAAGGTGAGACAATATTTCAATATTACCAATATTACAACAAGAGCAAAGATTGACTAAAGGAATACATATTAATTAAACCATATTATCAGTCGAAACGACACCATACATTACCTTCCACCCAAAAATTTTAATTTTTGTTGGAATAATAGAATTCCAGATATTCTTACTCTAGGCCTGATGAGCATTTGAAATTCTAATAGAATCCCAAGCAGATTTAACTGTAAACTAACCATTTGAGCTGGGATTCCAAATAATAATATCATCAGAAGTAGAAGTAAAAAAAACCTGTAGCTCGAATATCTATCTTCAAATGGTCAGACAAATAATCATTAACAAGATAGAAATCGCAAATACCATCAGAATCAAGCATATGCGAAATAAAAGGAAAAGACTGAGGAGATGAAATAGCAAAGTCAATTAGAGGGTTCTCTCCAAACCAACAATCTAACTAGAAATTTATCTTATTGCCATTTCCAATTAGAGCAGTTGATTTATATATCACATCTGTACACAATTGACTAATTTTTATCCAGGTTTTTGAAGCACCAGGACTATAAGAAGCATGCCATATATGATTAAATTGATATTTATTCCTGAAAAAGTTTGACCAAAGATTATTCATTTGATAAAGGTTCCAAACTTGTTTCATTTTAAGAGCTTTAGAAAAATCATTCATAGTATGAATACCGAGTCCCCCTTCCAACTGGGGAAGAGAATAAGTATTCTAATTAATCCAATGACGTTTTCTAACTTCATTTGTATTATTCCAAAAAAATTTAGCCATAATTCTGTCAATCTGAGAGGTAATCCCTTTGGGCACATGTATGCCAGCAAGGACATAGGTGGGCATAGAAGATAAGACATGTTTAATCAAAATAAGACGACCACCTGTCGATAAAAGTTTTGCCTTCCAACCTTCCACCTTATGACAAATTTTATTAATAAGAGAATTAAAATAGCTCTTTTTAAGGCGGCCTTTATAAAGGGGGACTCCTAGATAAATAAAAGGGAAAGTTTTCCTACGAATTCCCACCCAATTAGAAATATTTTCAGATCGCATTCTATTCATTTTATCCGAACAGTAGAAAGAACTTTTAGATCTATTAATTAATTGACTTGAAGCTTTCTCATAATCTGAAATGAAATCAAGGATTTTCTTAATATGATGCTTCCTACCATTACAAAAAATAAGGGTATCATCAGCAAATAGGAGGTGAGAAACAGGAGTACCATACCTTCCCAATTTATAAGTGGATGCAAGGCTTTCATTTATGCTTTTGAGACCTCTACTAAGAGCTTCTTCTGCAATAATGAAAAGAGCTGGGTATAAAGGATCACCTTGACGAAGACCCCTCGAACTCTGAAAAAAATCTTGAAGACACCCATTAATAAGGATAAAGAAAGATTGATTACTCAACATCCGCGAATCAATCTAATAGAATCATCTTTAAAACCCAGTTTTTGGAGAACAGAAAATATGAAATTCCATTCCATTCTATCATAAGCTTTAGACATATCAAGCTTAAAACTAACATTACCTCCCAGAATTTTCCTATCAATGTCTTGAACCATCTCCTGAGCTATGCTAACATTATCTAAAATATTCCTCCTTTTAACAAAAGCACTTTGCTCATCAGAGATAAAGTTAAGAAGCAATAATCTAATGCTATTAGCCAAAATACGAGATATAATCTTATAAAGAAAGTTGCAGAGGCTAATAGGTCTAAAATCTGAAAAAGACACAGGAGAATTGCATTTAGGAATTAAAGCTATAGCAGTTGCATTTATAGCTCTAGGAATTTCAGTAGACAAGAAAAAGAAGGAAATAACATGAAATAAATCCTCTTTTGTTATGTTCCAACAAGAATGAAAAAAATAACCAGAAAAACCATTAAGTCCAGGAGCACTATCTGTAGACATGCTAAAAACAACTTTTTTAATTTCTTCTATAGAGGGAGAAGAAGATATAGAGTTATTTTGATCCTCAGAAATGATGTAAGGAATATGATGCAAAATATTATTTTCATGAATAACATTATCCAAAGCAAGTAATTTTTGGAAAAAATTTACCGCTTCATTACCTATATCATTCTGAGATTCTAATCAATTTCCTTGATCATCTTGAATTCTAGATATGGAATTACGGCCCCTTTTAGATTTTGTAACCATATGAAAAAACTTTGTGTTATTGTCACCTTCTTTGAGCCATTGAACTTTGGATTCCTATCTCCAGAATATTTCTTCATAAAGAAGATAAGACTGCAAGACATCTTTAAGGTCAGACAAAGAAGTGTTTTTCATATCGTCCTAAGATCTTTGAATATCCTCTTCCAACTCAGATATTTGACTTTCAAGAGTTTTAATTTTTTGGAAAATATTACCAAACACATCTCTATTCCAGATTTTTAAAGAATTTTTGAGCCTTTTAAGTTTAAGGAAGAAAGAGATGAGAGGATTAGCTACAATAGGAACCCCCAAGAATTAGAAACTATTCTAGAAAAATCCGGATGATTAATCCACATTTGCTGAAATTTAAAAGAAGAGGGCCTTCTAATTTGGTTATTGCCAAATTCTAATAAAATAGGGGCATGATTAGATGCAACTCTGGATAGATGTTTAACAGAGGAGATGTTGAAATTATTGTTCCAATCATATGGTTAAGTAGAATGCGATCAAGACGGGCATAAATACGATGGATACCTACCTGATTGTTGCACCAAGTAAATTTATTACCAGTAAATCCCATATCCATCAGACCTAGCTCGTTAATCATATTATTAAAATCTTCTATAGATTCAAAGTTGACATCTCTGCCACCCAGTTTTTTGTCAGAAGCAGATATTGCATTGAAATCCTCACCTATAAAGAAAGGACCTGAAAAGGCAATAAAAGCAGCACAAAGGTCTTCTCATAGGGACAATCGTTCCCTTCTAGTACATTTAGCATAAATGAAAGCACATCTGAAAGTGTTAAAATCAACAGAAGAAACATCAACAATAATCAACTGATTAGAGGATGAAACATAATTAACTTGAAGATGATTCTTCCAGAACAACCAAATCTTAGAATGAGAATTTTGAGCATCTAAATAAGAATCCATACCAATAAACTTGCAAACTTCAGGAAGGTTATCCAAAATTTTTTTTTGGTTCTATAATTGCCGAAAACACAATATGGTTAGAAGTAATCAGTTGTTTTAATCTAGTTTTAGAGATAAGATTACCAATACCCTGAATATTCCACAATAAAAAATTATTCATTAATAACATTATTGGGGTTGTTAACCAAGGAAAGGATCGTTGATCTAGATCAAGTAATTCTATCAGTTGAAATCATGTCTTTATTACCTTTAGATTTATACTTTCCTGTTCTAACTTGATAAGATGAAAAGAGTTCAGAATCTAATAATCTTTGAGAGAATTTTTTTCCAGATTTTGGATTAAGATTCGATATCTTTTATTTAGCAAGGCTGAATAGTAGAGTGGTATTCAAAGGATTGAGACTGTTCACATAGAATATTACTCATTTTCACAATCTTATTAGTAATGGGGTTATCTTCTAAAATAGTTATTAATTTTTCCCACATACGATCATGCGGATATTGGTTTGAGATTGCACTATACTTCCGGTTCTTAGTTTCCAAAAGACCCTTGATTTCTGAATTAGTAAGAATATTCCTATTACTAAGCAAATCTCCCTCGTTTAAGTTATCCTCCAAAGTATAGGGTTTTAAGCTTTTCGAAAAGTCTGCAACTTGCGATTGCAACAAACTAAAATTTTCCTCACGCAAATCTGATTCAAGCTTATTGGATTCTGAGATTTTATTAGTTTCACTGCTAGTTTCATATAAAAGATTGTAAGGAGGATTTGAATAAAGAAAAATAATATCTTTAGGATCAGTTAAAATGAACTTACCTGCTGTAAAAGGATTAGAAAGAAATTCAGAACATCTCTCACCTTTAGCCACTACCCTATGAAAGATATTTTGTTGTTCTGATCTGAGAACTAGATCAGCGGTTTCTTTTTGATTCACTTCATGATGCTACGTCTATAATAAAGAATCCTGTACACTGTTTTCTCCAGATTTTGGATTTGCAGCGAATTGTTTCACCACCCATTGTTTGGTGGTTGTCTTTTGCACTCCCTCTTCAACATCTTTGTGAATCTCAACAACTTCTTTACGATTTGGTATTTTAGATCCAGTATTAGATCTACCTTTGATGCCCGCAACACATGAAGAGTCCTCATGTCCAAGTTTCTTGCATTGCTTGCAATACTTAAACTTTTTTTTTTCATAATCCACAGTTGGCCAACGTCCATGAGTCCCCAACCCCAACCAAAATCTGTCCGGGTTTTGCTTGAGTAGATCAATCTCGACACAAATCCGTGTTGCACTTGGCCTGGACAAAGTTTTCGTGGCTCCATCTATTTTCAACACTTTCCCAAAAATACTACCAATGGATTGTAGTGCTGAATCGTTAAATAGATGTAGGGGAAGGATAGGGAAGCAAACCCAGATCGGAACGATGGATGATTCTGCCCTAGAGATGAAGGATGGAGTCCATTTGAAGAATCGAAACAAAAATCCTTTGATATAAACGACCTCTTTGATCCATATCATTAGGTAGTCATCCTCCAAAGTAAAATGAAACAAAAGATGTCTCGAGTCTAAGATACCGACTGTAAAATCCATACGAAGCCCCCATATTTTTTTTCATGTGCGACTTGATATCATCAAGGGAGGGACAACCATGTGAGCACTTAGCCACCAAGGATAAAGAGTGCGGTTTGGCTAAAACTGAGTTTTCTTCCTCCGAAAAAAAAATTGCTGGTTCTCCCCTATAAGAAGAAGGTATTTTGAGAAGAATAGAAGAAGAAGGAGAATTGGAAGGTGATCTACCTACTATTTCCGCAAAGGAGAAGGGTGAGATGGGCGACTGGCAAGAGGAATCTCCCTCCTTGCCGCCGGCAGCCCTAGGTTTTTTCATGAAACCCTAGCAAATTTCCACCAAAGATTGCTAACATGCACCTAAAAAAATAGTTTGCTAACTTGCACCTCTAGAGCAAATATCTGCAAAGCATTCAAAGTCAGATCCCCTATTCTCATCCTACTTTAACAAAAGATTTCTTCTTTTATTTTATTTGTTTCATTAGTTTTATTTTATTTTTAATTATCATCTTACAAAATAGAACAATAAAAGAAAAGAAAGAAAATGGTAGAGAGCAAAGAGAATAAGATTTAGGTTAAAGAGAGGGAGAGAAAAAGACAGAAAAGAGAGCTAAATGACAAAACCCTAGAAAAGTAAGAGAGAGAGAAAGCGCGAGAGAGAGAGAGAGAGAGAGAGAGAGAGAGAGAGAGAATGTAGAGAATGAGAAAATGAGAGCTCCCCCACACGTCCTTGGAGTTATACTTCTCATTTTCTAGAAAAAAAAATCTCTTTTCTAAAAGTGATACATTCCGCTTTTCAAAAAGAGTAATTCCATTTTTTTTGGAATTTAGACAAAATTCCCTCCTTGTTCGTATCATTTCACATCCCTTTCAAATCTTTCAAAAAGCCTTCCATATTTGTAGATCATTGCTTAAACTTGGGCTTTAGGTTTCTTTCATTGGATCTTGAACTTAGGTTTTTCTTCTCCAATCCCTTGTTTTAGTCTCATTCCTATGCAACCCTCTCAAATCCCTACATAATAAGAGAAAAACTATTATTAGAAAATTAAGAAAAGATAACTAACTAACATATCCAAATGAAAGGGTAGTAATTAACATTATTCTATGCACATCACTAGACGAATTTTGCTCATGCCAACCAATGCTCACAATAGAGCAAACATGGGGTTTTGAAGGTTTAACAAACCTCTAGAGGGATCTCGATAAAGATGGAGATCAACCAATGCAAGTATCAAGTTTATGAAGTTAAACTTCCATTCCTAGTGCTTGAGAGAGGAGAACAATGGGTATCCACCAAAAGAGGATTGTGAAATCCTAGATAACTCAGAGAAATCTCTACTCTTTCTCACCAAAACCTTAGAACGAGCTAATGGATCATTATTTAAATAGTCATTACCAAAAAGAAGTTCGGAATTGAATTTAAAATGGAAATTAACGCAGTCCATTCAAACGGCCATAAGGGCATTCGAACGGTCGTGCAACAACTGCTGACTGCAATGTACTCAGCCTCGGTAGTCGACAAGGAAATGAAAATTTTCTTCTTGCTCAGTCAAGCAACTAAGTAGTTTCCAATATAAAAACATCCTCCGGAGATGCTCTTCCTATCATCGGCGTTTCCAGCTCAGTCGGCATCGGAATACTCAAAAACCATGACATTAGTATCAAACAGATACCAGAGGCCAAAAGATAGAGTTCCACTCACATAACGAATGATAAGTTTGACTTAAAGTAAGTGTGACTCTTTGGGGCTCGCTTGATAGTGGGCACCAACTCCGACACTAAAGGTAATGTCAGGATGACTAACAGTCAAATAAAGTAAACTACCAATCATATTTCTGTATGTGGTTTGATTGACACTCTTTCTTGAAGTATCTTTGCTAAGCTTAGTGATTGTACTCATGGGAGTGCGTGCATGTTTAGCAGTGCTCATACCAAATTTCTTTACAAGGTCTTTGATATATTTTGTTTGAGATACAAAAACCCAGTTGCCATTTGTTTGACCTGAAGTTCAAGAAAGAAATTCAGCTCACCTACCATGCTCATTTCAAATTCATTAGTAATTTTTCAGCAAATAAGTGAGTATGCAAGTCTGATGTGGAATCGAAACAATATCATCAACATAAATTTGGGTGATGATAATATCATCCTTGACATTCTTAATAAATAAGGTTTTGTCTACTCCCCTTCTCAAAAATCCCTTTTCTAAGAGGTAAGTAGTTAGTCTCTCATACCAAGCTTGAGGAGCTTGCTTTAAACCGTAGAGAGCCCTCTTTAAGTGATAGACTTGATCAAGATGATTCAGATCTTCAAACCCTTTAGGTTTTTCCACATAAACCTCCTCTTGCAGAATGTCATTCAGAAAGATACTCTTGGCATCCATCTAAAAAAGCTTAAATTTTAGATGACATGCAACAACTAGCAAGATTCTAATTGACTCTAACCGAGCAATAGGAGCGAAGGTTTCATCGAAATCTATGTCTTAAATTTGAGTATATCCCTAAGCAACTAACCTGGTGTCACAACCTAGAATCTCCCTTAAAAGTTAGGCAAGACTTTGGCCCGCCACTTAACATATCATATCAAACCATCCTGCATAAAATACACAAGACAACTATAACGGAAGCATAGACTGAAAATTTCTTCTATATATATACCGTATTCCAAGTTTATACAAAAGACAACATAACAAAAGTAAAGTGGACATACCCACTTTAACAAAATACAAAATACAATCTCTCCGTCACTCCTCTCAATAATAATCTAGGTAGGGCCACCTATCCAGATCTCTATCCTCCTGAGGCTGCAATGGGATAGCCTCCTCTTTCACATGCTCCTCTTTCACATGGAATACTCAGTGTATACAAGCTATTATCTAACAATGTTATAAAGTCAATAATATCATGCGAGTACTTAAGAATAACAGTTCATAATTCATGCTCTAAATCGAACTTAGAACAATACTTCAAAGCTTAATTTAAAAGTGCATAGCTTTTAAAACCTTTGCCCTATGAGCTTTCATAGAAATCAAAACATATCTTATGAGGTCTTTTGAGAATCACATTTCTTATGAATTCCTTATGAGTTCTTATGAGTCTTATGAGCTTATGAGTTCTAGTGAGCCTTATGAGACCTTTGTGATCCTTGTGAGATGATCTTAGACTTGATCCTTATGAGCCTTGGGAAACGATCTTAGACTTATGAAATTCTTATGAGTTCTTATGAAAGCCTTGTGAGACTTACGCTCCTTGGAGACTTGTGAAATGAACTTAGACTTTGATCCTTATGAGCATTATAACCGATCTGAGAAATACCAACCTAAAGTTTGGCTTTGTAAATTCTTATGGGCTTATGAGTTTTCTTATGAGATTTTCCTTAAAACCCTTTCTTATGAACTTTGAAATGTCATGCGTATGAGAAAACCTATCATGCGAGAATTGTGAGTGCTTAAAGGACTTGTGAGCATCATAGTGTAGTTAGAAAACTTTGAACATTTGAGACATGTTTATATAAACATATGAGCATCATAGTAGGCTTAGAAAAATCCTCAAACATAGATTCACATTCATTCATGACATTTGCCTATCCATACATGGTTTAAAATCCCCTTTTTATCAAGAACATAGTCGTGGATTTCCATTCATAGAAATAGCATAACAATAAACATGGTTACTAAATCTATTTCATCAAAACCCTACCTAAAACATAGTTTCTTTAAAGAACATCACAACAAGGTTAAATAGTAGAATGTATCTACCCTTATCATTGAGAAACCCCACATCAAAACCCCCTTTTTAAGATTTGGACCATAACAAAGCTAGATAGTAGAAAGTATCTACCTTACAAGACCAATTTCTCTTAGGTCTAGCACTTTGAAAGACACCGTGGAAGCAAGAGAAGCTTTGAGGGAGCTTATGGAAGCAAAATCAAGCTTCACCCTTGATTTCCTAACAAAACCCTAGCTCTCATCTTCTTTCTCTCTCAAAATCTCCCAAATTTGTCTTAGAGGGTTTGTGAAACTCTAAGCCCACGAAATTGGGCTTTTATAGGCTAAGTGGGCTGATCAAAGACCAAAATACCCTTAATGAAGTGTAAAAAAAAAACCAAACAAGGCAAAAAAAATGCGAGGTTTGATCGACAGGAGGTTGCACTCGGTCGACCGAACAGAATACACCTCTCTGGACAAAAATCCCATAGAAAATTTCGAACAACTCGGTTGACCGAGTTTACATTTGGTCGACCAAACAGGAGGTTGCACTCGGTCGACCGAATAGAAAACACCTCTCTGGACAAAAATCCCATAGAAAATTTCGGACAACTCGTTCGACTGAGTTTACATTCGATCGGCCGAATGTGGTTCGGTCGACCGGTATTGAGGGTCAGTTGACCGATTCCCTGTGGTTTTGCCTATTTTGGCATGTGGTGACACTTTTGACACATAGAATTGCTTTCTGTCTCTACTTAATTCATTTTTCACACACAAGGGGCCTTGAACACATATCATGACATATGTAGAGTGTGTTCACACTCTTTCAACCCATCTTGAACCGAACACATGAAATAACACTTCAATGTTATAACATTCCAATTTCTTTGACACTCAGAGTATTTCTACTCTTAGTTTCGAACGCTCAAGACCCAAACATGAACACGTAGAGTATTATACTCTTTTCTTTACACATACAACCCTAAATGTAAACAAAACCCTATTTTGATTAATCATTACATGAAATAACACAATTACATGAAGGCTTTGGCCTTTTACAAGTATCATAGCACCATTCACTGTGTCATGCCACCAAGTTTCGAGATTCTACACTTGGCCTTATTTCTGATGATAGTACCATTTTCATCCGATTTGTTCTTGAAAATCCACTTGGTACCTATTACATTAGTATTTTTAGGCCTATGTACTAAAAACCAAATATCATTCCTCATAAATTGAATTAGCACTTCTTGCATGGCATTTATGCAATTTTCATCTACGAGAGCTTTAGTTACTTTTTTGGGTTCAAAAATAGAAGTGTAGCAAAAGTAGCTTACTTCATTTTCAATTTGATTCCGAGTTCTCACTCGACTTTCAAGATTTCCTATAATCTCTGTGGGGGAGTGAAGATTCATAACCCTAGGATATGTAGGTTTCTTAGAAGATGGTTGCTTTTCAATTTGAGGGGTTGGAACAGTCTCAACCTCTTCAGCATTGTCATCTTCTAGTTGCACAGTCTCAACTCTGGAGTCATCCACTACCACATTGGTTGACTCCATAACGGTAGAGGTTCTCAAGTTGTATACTCGATAAGCCCAACTGTTAATAGAATACCCAAGAAAGATCCCTTCATCACTAAGGGATTCAAATTTAACTAATTCCTCTCTATCCCTAAGGACATAACATTTGCTTCCGAATAGTCGAAAGTACTTGATGTGGGCGCGGGATTTTACCACCTTTCCTTTCGGGCCGGGCCCGATGGAGGAATGACGCTAAAAGGTCTTTTGAGGGTCTCACTGGTTAACTAAGATTCGTCACCTATTTATCTAGCGAAATAGGACCCGGGTGGATAGATAGAACCTATGGTCTTGATTAGGGTGTGGGTATATAGTTTGATTAAGTTTTGGGGAAGGTGTTAGTCACCCTGGGAGCCTTGTCTAAGACGGTTACCTACTCCCTAGGTATAATCCAAAGGAGTTAATGAAATTCATTAGTTTAACAAACCCTTTGACCTAGAGGGGGGGGGGGGGGGGTGAATAGGTTTACTTAAAAATTCTAACAATTTTAATTTTATCCAATCACACATGAACTCGCAAAACTTTTTACATGGAAAACCATTCCGGGAAAAACCATGGGACCTAGTCCAGCACAAATTTTACTATGAGAAGATTTAAACAGTACAAGACTTGAATCTTACGCAACCGGACATGACATACCGTTCCTTGACATCGATTCTTCAGCTTGCAAACCACGAACTCAGCTCGTTTAATCTCTGCAACAGCAGCTTCGGTTCCTCACTGGCCAATTCTTCTCAAAGCGATCTACAACGATCTCTGAAGATCGATTCCTTTTCTTGACAACTTTGGCTCAAGCCAACCAACACTCACAGCGGAGAACAATATGAGTTTTATGGTTTTGAGAAACTCTAGAGTGATCTCATCAAGGATTGATGATCAATCAATGCAGGTTTATAGAGAAATGAATGAAAAACTTGCAACTCTAAAGAATGGTTTATTGAGAATGAGTGGAATATTTTTTAGAGTTTAGGGGAACTCTAGAATGAGCCTAAAGTGCTCTCAATGCTCTCTAAAAATGTCATTCATGGATTAGAGGAGTTGCATTAAATAGAGGAGCAACCCCAAGAATTAGAAACTTGCCAAAAATCAATTTAGTAAGAAAATCCAATATCAGGGTCGACCCTGGGCACTTTGGGTCGACCCAAATGTGCACTCGGTCGACCCAAGTGCCTCTCAGGGTCGACCCTCAATTATCATGCATTCTGGATTTTTTCATCATATTAAATGTTTGAGGGTCAGGGTCGACCCTAAGGTGCATTTTTTTTCCATTTTTTATTCCTTTTAAACCCTAATGCATTGCTTCACTTGTTCTAGGCTTTTTAGAACCATTTTCTATGATTTTGGGCATTTTCATGGGAATGATTTTTGGTCTTCTAGGTCTCACTTACCATCCTAAAACTTGAGCCATTCTTGAATGATTATTCTTCATGCTTTATCATGGCATCTTCTTCGCTTTTCATCGAACTGGATGATGTGACCTAAGGAGTACTATACCCACTTTTGGACTCGGAATTTTGCCAATACAAAAACATGACTTTACAGTAATGAATAAAATGCTTAAGTGTTTAGACTAATACTAATCCAAGATGGGGAAAATCCTAAACTAGGGTCGAACCCGGGTTGGGTTGCCTACATACCCATCGGGGCGGGATCAGACCGAGTGTAGTTCGGGTAGATACTTTAACCCGTACCGGGGTTCGGGGGTGTGTGTGTGCACTGGAGTGACCTAGGATTAGCCTGGGGGCTAGGGTTGATTAGCTGAGGAGGCTAAGGGTTGCATTGCAGTGACTAGGGTGTATTAACCATGGTTAGGGATGAGCCTGGGAATTGCTAAAGTCAGGTTTTGGTCCTTTTGTATTTTTGGATTTTTGAGATTTTTCTTTTACCAAGGTTGGTGCTCAACTAGGGTCAAGAAGATTTAATCGGGGTTGAGTTTAGCCCCAGTTAAGGTCAAGTCCGGGTCTGAAATAGGGCTCAGAACAATTTGTAGGGCCTAGACTAGCCTCCTACAGGGTTTGGGCCCAAGCAAGGTCATTGTAATGTAGAAACTGGAATTAGCAGTACTAGGAGTATCGCCAATTCCAGTACCTTCCAATTCAGGGCTTTGCAGCCATGGGGGAGCATAGGGGAAGACACCATAGGGTCTCTGGACCCTTAGGTAGGTTCAGGCACTACAAAATTTAAGACTTTTAGTGGCATTTCCAAATCGTCATTAAAAATCCCAAAAACGCTGTTATAGGCAATAACGGTGTTTCAAACCAAACACCATTATTGCTCACGTTGGGGAAGGTAAAGACCGCATTTATCTTCACACCGTTATATGTGACTCTATTACGGCATTTCGAAAACGCTGTTATAGAACAACCTGTAACGGCGTTTTAGAAATGCCGTAATAGACTCAACCTTTCACGATGTTTTAGAAACGCCGTCATAGACTCAACCTTTGATGGCGTTTTAGAAATGTCAGGATAATAGAAAACCCCAAAATGTCGGTAAACTCAATACGAAATTCTGGGGCTTTCCCAAAATTTCACAAAATTGGACAAGGGCTAGGGGGCCTGAAGGTCAAAGGAAGGTTGGGGGAGTCAGGTGAGCCCCCTGGAGGCAGGACCTTGGTTCTGGAACTGACTAGAACACCACAAGGGAGGTTATAGAGTCAAAAAAGTGTCCAAATGGTGTGATCAGTCGCATGCAGAAGAAAAACTGAGGAAACATTCGGGTGCACTTGCGATCGATCGTAGGTGGTGTGCGATCAATTGCATACAGGAAAAAATGGACAAAAACTCTTGGGTGAATGTGCGATGGATGGTCCCCAGGTGCGATCGATCGCACTAGACACAGTACCGCCATTCTGCCTTGGAGGCCTTAGGGAAGGCTATAGAACTTGATCCTTACACGGTATAACCTAGGCAACCTAATATTCTCTTTAAGAGAATCCCTTTGCCCACGAGGAAGGCAAGGGGACTCCTATCCTTAGATTTGGCGAAGAACACAGTCCCTAGAAGTGGACTAGGGGTATACAGATGAACAAATAAGAGAAAAGAGAGATAGGGGGAGGTCCTACCCTTCTTTTCCAAGCTCCAAGGTACGGTGTTGGTGAAAGAAAAGGTGTCCTTTCTAGTGAGGGTAACCTAAGCTATCCCTTAGGATCTAAACTCACTCTTGAATATGATTTTGGATAGGTATTTGGGTTTACAAGAACTGGACTTGAGTCTCTTGGAAATTCTATAGAGGTTTCTTGGTTGGATTTTTGGACTAGGGTTTGATAGTTGGGAAGGTTGGTTTATAAAATTTTGAGAGCGTTAGGGTATGAGGGTAATTCGAAGGGTGATAGGTGAGGTCCAAGGATGCAATTAGGAGTCAACCTGAGGGCTTAGGGGAGGTGTCAAACCATTCTGCGCAAAAAACTAGAATCGCGGTAAAGCCAGTACCGCTATTCCCTGGTTAGGCAAGTATGAGAATGGCGGTAAAAAATTTACCACAATTCCTGATATTTCTCAAAAATGGGTTTGAATAGCCTGGCTTGGGTCTAGGGTGCTATAGCACTTGTCAAAATGGGGTAATGTCGGTAATGTTATTACCGACATTATTTGAATTTCTAAAATTTGGACATGGGCGGGTCCCCTAGGGTTGGTTTGGGTCAGTGGGCCCATGGGGTGTTTGGTTGTGGTTTTTTGGCCCTGGGTCTTGGGTTTTGCATTTAACTAGGCACTGACTTGTGGTTAAGTTTAGGCTTGGTTAGGACTAGGTTGAGGCTTGGTTAGGACTAGGTTAGGGCTTAGATAGGACTAGGCTAGGCTTAAGCCATTAGTTAGGATTAAGGTTTAGGTGTAAAAATTGGGTGCTTACAGCTACCCCTCTTTGTCGAAGAGTGTTAAATTGACAATTGAACAACAAAGACTAGAATCATCCTATTTTTACACATGATATGATGGAGTTGAGAAGGTGGGGAGTGACATGGATTTGATAGCATAGTGACATATATTGTGGTTTGTTAGCCCAAAATGCTGGGGGTATGCATGAGTACGATCAAGGCTGATCGGAGAGACATTCCAGATTAGTTGGGGACACACTCGGGATTGGTCGAAGGCACACTCAGGGCTGGTCGAAGGACACGCTTGGGTATCGAGAATGCACTTAGGATTGGTCAGAGGATGCACTCAGGATTGGTCGAAGGACACGCTTAGGTGTCGAGGATGCACTTAGGATTAGTTGGAGGACACACTTAAATGTCGAGGATGCACTCAGGATTGGTCGAAGGATGCACTCAGGATTGGTCGGAGGACGCGCTTAGGTTTGATCGGAGGACACACTTAGGTGTCGAGGATGTACTCAAGATTGCCCAAGAGACGCACTCAAGATTGGTTGGGGGACACGCTTGGGTGTCAAAGACGCACTCAGGATTGGTTGGGGACACACTCAGGATTGGTCAAAGGACACACTTGAGTGTCGGAGAGGCACTCAGGATTGGTTGGGGGGACACACTCAGGATTAGTTGAAGTACACGCTTGGGTGTCGGAGACGTACTCAGGATTGGTTAAAGGACGCGCTTGGGTGTCAGAGACGCACTTAGGATTGATCGAGATATAAGCTCTTGCTGGGGATTGTGGCATGTCCGGGGATATTAACATGTCCTCGGAGGCACTAGCTGGGGAGGTTGAGCAAAGTGTGATGTATGCAACTTGAATGCATTCATGATGTTCTGTTGGGGAAAATGGCATGTCCGCGGAGGAACTCACCGTAAAAGGTTAAATTGAGTATGATGCAATTGTGGTGCATGAGTGCAGCTATTGTGTGTGCAACTTGAATGCAACTATGGTGTGTTATGCTGGGAATGAATGTAGCACCCCGGACTTTTTCGTACTTAATAAATACCACTTTCGTAGCCAATTGGCCTTTCACGTAATCTAATTAATAAATAATGGAGAATTTGAAAATTTTAAAATAGTAGAACTGTTTCTTTTCGAAAGACGAACCCAACGCAAGTTGAATCGTCAAAATCCGACGAACGAGTCAAAAGATATGGCTAAAACAGTAAAACTTGCAGAGCACCGATTGCTCGATCCAATGTAGCGATCGATCAGGCCACAACTGATCACTCGGTCCAAACTGGTGATCGATCGGTCCACAACTGATCGATCGATAGCTATCGACTGGTTAACTTTTTTGTATGGGAAAAAATTCCAAAGAGCATGTTTTTGACCGATCGCCCGGTCAAAACACTGGTCGCTCGGTAGGTGACCGATCGCTCGGTCAAAACACCGGTCGCTCGGTAGGTGACCGGTCGCTCAGTCTTAACTACCGATCGATCGGTATATTGCGTTTTACAGAAATTTCATTAAGGGCTTTTTCATCTTTTGGGCGCTAAACCTTTGCCTATAAGGGCTTGCTCGAGTATTTGGGTCCCCATACATCATACTTAGAGTATTTTGAGAAAAAGGGGAAGAGAAGAAGAGGGTTTTTCTCCTAGGGAATCCTTGGTGAAGAGATCAAGGGTTTGAACATCCAAGAATCTTCACAAAGTTGGTTTTTCCTTCAAACCCAAGCCTCAAGCTCGTGGGGAGTCTTTTCCAAAGCTAGGGCAGCGTTCTTCAAGGCATTCCTCAAAGGGTTTCTTCCCCACTCGAGCATTCTTCAAGCAATGGTCCTCCTTTTTCCAAGTTGGAGCTTCAATCAAGGGTTTCCACCCAAGATCAAACCTTGATTCAAGGTTAGTACACCCTACTAACTCCTTTAGCAATAACCTAGGATTTCTTAAATGATTGTGCATTGAATCTGTCCCATTTCTCTTTTGTATGGAAATATGCTATATTCCCTAAATCTAAACAAGGAAAATGTGAATGGTGGAATGTATGAATGAAGGAGGGGTTGAGACGATTGGATGCCGTGTTGTACGATGTGTGATGTGTGTGATGGAAATGGTGGAAGGACATTCTATAAATAATGATTACTTTGATGTTTGACGAAAAATATGCACTAAAAGGGTAAAAGAAATTACTAAGGAATGTTGCATGCCTGATGTTTGATAAAATGCCTAAACTAGAAATAAATGAATTTTAAAGAAGAAAATTGAAGTAAGCCTTATGCATTTTTCTTATGAATTGAAATGCTATACTCTATCTATCAAACCATATAGTCACCATGATTACTACAAGTGCTACACACACTCACGCATGCATGCATGAACCGGGTTTTTCAAGAGTATTTGTACATGATAAATCAATAAGAAAACAAGCACATGTCAAGGAGGTTGGTAGCCCAAGTGAAGGGTGCTAGCCTCTGTCTCACAAGAAAATGAAACAAGACAAGGGGGTTGGTAGCCCAAGTGAAGGGTGCTAGCCTCTGGCTCACAAGTGGAAGGAAGCAAGCAATTGAAACAAGTACATGTCAAGGAGGTTGGTAGTGTTGCGCCCCAAAATACCACCTAGGAGTTAAGGGATACTTTAGGTGTGACTATACGTACCTGCCAAACCATCCTGTAATGAATAAGGTGAATATAATACTAACACAATGAAAATCAGAGCGCGGAAGCTAAACATAGGTTGCGGAAGCGTAAACTAATTTTTTCTTTTCTTTATAAGTTTGTATCCCAAGTGAAAATATACATAAAATAGATCCAAGCCTAAGGTGGACAGGCCCACCTATCAAAATATCAAAATACACAAACCCTCTCGTACTCTCCCCTCAACAGTTATCGAGGTACGGCCACATGTCGAGGTCTCGGTCTGCCTGAGACTGTAGTGGAACAGACGGCTCTCTCTCCTCTATGTACTCTTCCTCGACCCAAGGCTCCGGGTCGAGGGCTCCCTCAGTACCTGCCGACATGAAAGTACGGTTGAGCATGGAATACTCAGCGAGTACAAGCTACTAGCTAACTATGACAATAATAACACAACAACAATAATACAATACAGAACAGTAAGAGGAACATCACAAAGAAACAATGTTAAACATGGTACAATACAATCATCTTGACGTGCGTGCATGAATGCGAAAACTCCGATAAAACTCATGCTTGAAAATCCGTTTCATGTCTCGGTATGGCTTGAGGAAATCATGTATGCGTGCATGCATGAATGCCTTGTCATCATTTTGTAAACTTGCATCTTGTAACTTGTGAGCCAGAGGCTAGCACCCGAATCCCCCTGGGTTGCCAACCTCCTTGATATATGGTTTTCTTGTGAGCCAGAGACTAGTACCCGAATGTCCCTGGGCTACCAACCTCCTTGACAATACGTGAATTTTAGTTACTTGCTTAGTTTTCTTGTGAGCCGGAGGCTAGTACCCGAATGTCTCTGGGCTACCAACCTCCTTGACAATAGTAATTTCAGTTTTCTTGTGAGCCAGAGGCTAGTACCCGAATGTCCCTGGGCTACCAACCTCCTTGACATGCAATATTTTCTTGTTGATTATTATATGCACGTACTCTTGAAATCTCGGTTCATGCAAACATGCGTGCTCGTGTACGTGACAGTGGTGACAATCATGGGAATGCAGATAACAAGAGAGATATGGTATTACAATTCAATTCATAGTATAAGCATAGGTAACTTGAATAATCTACATGACATTTGATCAATTCATCATTCATAAGAGCACATGCATAGGGCTTTCTTCCATTTGTTCATTTTAGTCATTTATTCATAATTTAGGCATATTGTCAAACACAAAACCTACAAGGTTCCTTAATAGTTTTTTTTTTTTTTGTCCATGTTTTCCATCCAACCATCAAGGTGAGTTCATTATTGGTAAAATGCCCATCCTCCATGTTCCATTCCACACACCACACATATCATACATCATACATTCGGCATCCCATCGCCTCAATCGACAACCCATACCCATTCATACCCTTGTCTTATCTTGTTTATATTTATTGGAGATGATACATTGCACAAGGAAGAAGAAAACATACCAACAAGAATCACATTTCACAATAGAAAACCTAGATTATTGTTAGGGGAAGTTAGCAGGGTGTACTAACCTTGAATCAAGGCTTGATCTTGGGTGGAAGCCTTGATTGAAGCTCCAACTTGCAAGAAGGAGGACTCTTGCTTGAAGAAGGCTTGAGTGAGAAGGAAACCTCTTGAAAATACCTTGAAAAATTCTGTCCTTGCTTGAGAGAGACTCCCTCACGAGCTTGAGTCTTGGCTTTGAAGAATCCAAGCTTTGGAACAAATCTTGGGTAGCCCAACTCTTGATTTATTCTCAAGAGGAAAACCTAGGATAGGAATCCCTTTCTCCTCTCTCTCTATCTCTCAAAATCTCCTAAGTGTAGTGAATGGGGTCCTCAGGATTCGGGCAAACCATTTAAGGCAAGAGAGAACCGCCCAAATGACAAAAAGACCCTTAATGAAATTTATGCAAAAACGCGATGACCGAGCGATCGGTGGTTATGACCGATCGATCGGTTACCTACCGAGCGATCGGTGTTCTCGACCGAGCAACCGGTCAAAAACACGCTATCTGGAAAATTTACCCATACAAAAAAGTTAACCAGTCGATAGCCTCCGATCGATCGGTTTTGAACCGATCGATCGCTACTAATGACCAAGCGATTGGTGCTCTACAAGTCCCGACTGTTTTGGCCATATCTTTTGACTCGCTCGTCGGATTTCGACGATTCAACTTGCATTGGGTTCCTCTTTCGAAAAGAAACATTTTTGACATTTCAAAATTTTTAATTTCTCCCTTATTTATTAAATAGATTACAAGAAAGGCCAATTAGCTACGAAGGTATCATTAATTAAATATAGAAAAGTCCGAGGTGCTACAGGTTGCTCAAGTGGAAGGGTGCTAGCCTCTGGCTCACAAGAAAATGATACCATGTCAAAGAGGTTGGTAGCCCAGGTGTAAACACCCCATTTTTACACCCTTAAAATCTCGTTTACCTTTTTAATTATTTATTTTATTATTATTATTATTATTTACTTAACTCAATTTTACCTTATTTTGATATTATTATTTTCTTTTTACTGTAGAGAGGCGAGGAGTTGAGAGAGAAGGATCCATCGTTCAGAGTCACCTAAACCACAAACCCATATACCCAAGCCCATATCTTGAGCCCATTGGATAAAAACCATACAAGCCCAAATGCAACCAAGCCTAGCCTTCAAGGGTTTCAAGGGTTTAAACCCTAAAGGCTCAAGGCCCATAATCCTAAATCCATCCACCAAGGCCCATCACTGTTTCATATATAAAGGATAAGATAGGGTTAAAAAAAAAAATAAAAATCAAAACCTCACTCAGTTCCAGCCACAGGGAGTCTTCTCTCCTTCTCGATTCTTCCCTTCTCTCCTTCTCCGATTGCAGCTTCATCGCCGGCGGCAGCACCTGGCATCTTCCCCCGTTGGTCCATCTCCGGTAGAGCTTAAACCAGCAGCTCCATCTCGGCGGTTGCTGCGTCATCGGTAGCAGCCCTTCATCATCGCACCTCTCCAGTGTCTTCACCTCCGGCAATTTCAATTTCCATTTCCCGGCGAGTTACAGGGCTGAGGAGCTTCGATCCTCGCCCAAGGAATCACCCCTCATCTCCGGTGACGAATCTCATCCTCAAGTCGTCCATCTTCTCCGGCAAGTTTAACGCTGCTCTAGCAGGATAATCCAACTCTTCATCAATTCCGGTTTCATCGATCAGACATCCGGCGATTTACTCTCCGGCAGTTTCCAAAGGCAAGAGGACCTCACTTATGGTTTTCTTCCTCATCTCCTACATCTATACCTCAGTTCGCCGCCACTATTTCCGGCAAGTTTACCTTTCCGGCGAGTAACAGATATTCCGGCGAATTCCCTGTTTCTCACGGCTTCCCTCTTTTTCTGCGTTCACCCATTCCAGCTCTGTTGAGATCCAGCAGCACCATCGTCTCCTTCATCTTCACGTTCTTCAGAAACAAGGCTTTAAGCCAGCCTCATCCTTTGGGTTTTATTTTTGTTTTTGTTTTTGTTTATTTTATTTGGTGGATCCCTTGTTCTGGGGATTGAGTGAGTGAGAGAATTGAGTGTGACGCCAACCTTCTTCCTTCATATACCGGAGTAGCCGACAATATCGCACATCTACCATCAGCCGTCGCAGGTATATCTCTACCCCCATTTTTATTTAATACCTTTCATTTATTGTAGTGTATTATTTCTTTGGATAGTTCAAAGCTTGGGCGGGAGATTTGAATCATTGGAAGCCCCTAGAATCATTTTAAAATTATAGGGCCTATTTCTCGAGGCCTTAGAAAGATAGCGGACCAAAGCCAATTGACCATTAGTGGTCAATGGGCCTTGGCCCCTTAACTTTCTCTTTGAGCCCATTTATTTTGTCGTGTATGTAAGTATTATCCATGTGTGTACAATAGGGTTAGGCCACGATTTTCTTTTCCTATTTTGCCTACATTGGGCACTTAGATAGTTTCCTTTTTTAACCCTAAATAATTGGCCCACCCCCGTTAGTTAGTCTTACAAAAAAGAAACAACAAAAAAATATAAAAAGATTAAAATAAATTAAAGGTACTGGTCTATCTTCCCTTGGGACCTAGAGCAGGGTCCGTATTTAAACCATAGCCTCTTTTGGTTTAAGGCCGCTCGATCCGCCCTGCTCTTTGCCTTTAAGATAATTAAGTCAGTTAGGCTTTATTTTCCTTTTTGCCTACCTTGGGCATTTAGTTTAGTTCTTGACTAGTTAAAACTTGCCAAAATTAAAAAAAATACAAAAAAAATCAAAAAATGCAAAATAAAAAAAACATTCAAAAAATCTAAAAGGACTTACCCTAATAAATGAACGCCCCCTAGAGCTCCTCACGAGCACCTAGCCACGCAACCATCTCCCGGAATGAGATTCATAAATCTCAATTCCGCATCCCCCCAACTCAAATA
Source organism: Tetracentron sinense (assembly GCA_015143295.1). Classification (NCBI taxonomy): domain Eukaryota; kingdom Viridiplantae; phylum Streptophyta; class Magnoliopsida; order Trochodendrales; family Trochodendraceae; genus Tetracentron; species Tetracentron sinense. The sequence goes on along the minus strand of CM026551.1, from coordinate 40,038,283 downwards.
CGAGTTGGAAGTGACCACACTCCGAAACGAGTATAAAAACAGTCACGGACCCCGAACTACTATGAGGGTCTGATTCCGACTAACCGGATAAGTAGGCAGCCCAATCAGGGTTCGACCCCAACCAAAAATAAAATTTTTACACCCCATATTGATTTGTGTTTGATTAGCAAAATTAATAATTATTTAGGAAATTTTAAGTGATTTCAAATGTTTGGCTTGGACCTAATGAGTAGGTTACCATCATTGGATGGAGGTCCTGGGGTGCCTAACCCCTTCCCTAGGACCTAAAGGGATCTCTTACCTAGATTACTCTGGACCGTAGACCCCCTTATTTTGGATTATCTCGGGATCCTACTTCCCCTAAGTAGGTGACGACTCTTAGAATAAATTTAGCGTTATTCCTCTACTCTCGGACCTTATCTCGACACTTAGAGTTGAGAGGGGAGGAAAGGCGGTAAATTTACGTGTTTACAGCTTTGGCGACTCTGCTGGGGATAGAAAAGATCCAACCTGAAAATTAGGTATAAGTTAAGCATTATTAAAATCACTAATTATTTCCTAAAGTAATTCTTACTTTTGCTAATTCTTTTTATATTGTGAGTATGTTCTTATGTGCATATCATATTTATTGCATATTAGTGTAATAACCCTTAAACCCTTTAGTTTGACTTATTACGCCTACAACTGTTTGATGATTATCTTCAGTGCTGGGGCTTAACAGTCATGGTTTAGCTGTATCACCCCTGTGGGACGATTATTCTCAGGAAGGGATATAGACTAAACCCACTTGCGCCAATCGGCCCATTTTTGGGAGTCGCATATACGGCCAAGTGTCCCCCAACCACCTTAGGAACACCTTGCATTACCCCAGCATATGTATATAGCAGAGATATTGTGGGTATGTTCTTATTCTTCTCTTATGTGCATATCATATTCATTGCATAATAGTTTAATAACCCTTAAACCCTTTAGTTTGACTTATTACGCCTACAACTGTTTGATGATTATCTTCAGTGATGGGGCTTAACAGTCATGGTTTAGCTGTATCACCCCTGTGGGACGATTATTCTCAGGAAGGGATATAGACTAAACCCACTTGCGCCAATCGGCCCATTTTTGGGAGTCGCATATACGGCCAAGTGTCCCCCAATCACCTTAGGAACACCTTGCATTACCCCAGCATATGCATATAGTTTAGGTTGAGATATAGTCTATAAGCATCTGTTTAGGAAGGTTTCCCCTAATCCTACTTTGCTTATAGCCTATACCCACCCTGCCTTTTGATTGAACATGAAGGTACCCCTGTGTACCCATATGTTCATTTAAAAAAGGGGCCTGTGTGAGCCATTGTTGAATAAACTCCCAACCCATCTTTAGACTTTACATATGGGGTTCAAAAACCCAGATCTTATTGGATATCCATATCCATATTCTATCTTAAATCCAATGGGTCTTGGTTTTCAATAACCCAACTTAGTAGGTAGACCCCTATCTACCTACCCCACTGGTTTACATATGTCAAGGATCACCCCTTTCAGCTAAATAATTGGTGAAAAAAAAAAAAAAAATCAAAATCAAAATTCAATAAAAACAAAATCAAAAATTCAAAACTCAGAAAAAGAAAAAAAAAAAAGATGAAGTTTGAAAATTTAAACAAAATCAAAAATTCAAAAAAAAAAAGAAAGGAAGAAAATCCAAAATTCAAAGAAAAGGAGGTTCACATTCATTTTGCATCTTAAACCTATTGGGTCTTGGTTTCCAATAACCCAACTTAGTAGGTCGGGTCCATGCCCACTTACCCCATTTGGTTTCTTCAAAAAATAACAAAAAAATTTTTCAAAGATTTCAAAAGAAAAAGGGTTAGTGTTTCTGCATCTCATATGCATGTCATCGTGTTTACACTTGTATATATACTTGCACTTACACACATTTTCAGTCAAATGGCAGGCCCATCTAGGATGCCAGAATCAATGAATAGATCAAAACCCAAGATGAATTTGAAGCTTACGGCGGCATGTAATAAAGAGCTCACCGAAATAGTAAATGCCCTCACTCCAATGCAAAAGCTATATTGGAGACAGAAGACTCACTTGGGCTACATCTTAGACCTTGTCTTGGTAAAGCCAGATTGGCGTCTCATCACGGCAGCTATACAGTGTTGGGATTCTTCAGCTGTGGTTTTCCGTTTCGGAAGAAATGAGATGTGCCCAACTTTAGAAGAAATCTCTACCATTCTTCGGTTGGATTTAACTGACACGGTGATTGTTCCTCGCTACAAACGATCATACAAAAGAGAATTATCGGAATTTCTGCAAATTAAACCTGCATTGTTGGAGAACTGTGCCAAGGGTTCTTATTCCAGGCTGTCCACAAGTTATCTTTTAAAGAGGTGCAAGCACAACTGGAAACCAGAGGACCAAACTGTAGATTTACCTGGATTTAACGCCTTTACTTTGGTGGCAGTGTCGCAACTGGTTTTTCCCAAGAATAGTCGTGAGTATGTAGAGTCAGTGCTTGTGGGAATCATTCAAGATGTGCGCAATGAAGGTACTCTTGTTCCAGTTATCTTAGCAGAATTATTCCTAAGCCTTAAGCATGCAGCTGATACCGGAAGGAATTTCTTCAATGCAAGCATTTCTTTGTTATTCTTATGGTTAGTGGAGCATATACCATCACTGATCACTGTGCCAGCCAATATCAGTGGGTATTGCAGTTTACCAAAAAAGTTTTCTGAGGTGCAGTCAAGCTTAAAAACCGTAGATGTGGGAAAGTTGTATGAACTCCTCGATAGCCTTTTAGATACTCAGATAATTTGGAAATGTGATTGGCTTAATATGAAGGTTTTACCTCGTTTGGCCACTGTTAAGAGAAGAAGCATAACACTTGCAGGAGTGACTGGGTCATCACCTTACGTACCCATCAGGGTACTTCGACAGTTTGGTTACCAACAATGCGTACCAGTGTTAGATGACTTATCTCAGGACTATATCCGTTTTTCTGAGTTATCGGAACTCATGGACAGACGTTTTCAGACAGAGTGGCAGTTGTGTAAGTGGAACAAGTTGCCAGGATATGTGGTATCGACTGGACCACCAACAAAAGAAGGATATGATCTGTGGTTGGAAAATCAACAGGTTGTCTCAGAGATGCCTAAGCCGGAAGAACTACCAACACCTGTTTCGGTACCCTCAAAGGGAAGTCTCCCTTTTTCTAAAGTAGCGATCCCTTGGGAAGATAAGTTCATACAAGCTCAACTTAAGATTCTCGAAGACAGGAAGGAATTGAAGAAAGCACAACAGGCGCACCAGCAACAAGAAGCCAAGATGAAGGAGATAGCTAGTGCAAAGGAAGAGCAGTTAGGACAGGCCCAGCTCAAGATTCTCAAGGGCATGAAAGAATTGATGGAAGCACAACAGTTACTCCAACAAGAGAAGAATGATTTGAAGCGCTGGCACCAACTTGCTCATGATGAAGAAAAGCAATTAGAGCAAGCTATGCGAGAGTTCCAGAAAAGAAAGAGAGATGATGCTCGAGACTCCCGTCAGTTTGAAGAACAGTTTTGTTACTATCAAGAGCAGTTGAGCGTATCCAGGCATAACGCAGAAGTCAAAGCTTTGGAGTTTGACTTCAGAATTCAAAGTGCTTTGGACATGGTTGACAGGTTGGAGAACGAAATTGCATGCCTCCATCAGCAAGTTCTAGATCTTGGGGGCAACCCTTCATCATTTGGTTATGGCTTCCCGGATGGGCCTGTATAGGGTTGAGTCTTTTTCTTTTTGTCTTCCGTTGTTTTTCTTTATTTTCTTTTGGGTCAGTGTTGTCTTAAAATCACACAAACACTTGCATATATAAAGAAGTGATTTTCAACTTTTTGCTGTTAAATCATGCATTCGTGTTGAATCGTTACATCTTTCTCAGTGTTGCATGAAACAGCGTATTGTCACTCGTTCTGTATCTCGTGCCCTTGCCCAAGCTGCGATAATAGATCTGGACAGTCCTGAAGTCGCAGATTGGTCCTCTCAAAGTTCAGCAGACATGGCTGCTCCCAACAATCGTCTGGATTCGAATACAGATCAGCTTGTACAAGCACACGATCAGGAGATACATGGGATGAAAGCCCAATTGGACAGTATTCAGGAAACCTTGCAGGCTCTGATGGCTTTACAACTTAACAAACCTACTCACCAACCAGAAGCCGGACCATTTCAACCCAAACAGCCTAGAACTTCATTCCAACCAGAAAGTTTTCAACCAGACTCACCCGGAATTGGAACCTTTCGGCATCAGCCAGACCATTCAGGGTTTAGACCTTTCCAACCGGATCAACCTAGGGCTGAGATTCCTGTTCCAAACTTTACCTTTATTAACCCTCTTCATGATCAGCCGGGTGAGGATGGTGATTTTGACTACACCCGATTTGACGGAAAAACTGGCGAGGCTGTGCACTGCGACCATCACAATCCAAGAATGCCACAGGATTCTGAGTTATTGGTGTCTCTCAAGAGCCAACAAGAAGAAATTCGTCAGCTGAAAGAGATGATGGAAAAAATGCAAGGGGCATCATCCTCCTCTACAGGGATAACTCTGGATGACCTACTCTTCTCCTCTGATACTTTGGTTCCCTTAGACTTTCGAGTTCCAGAATTCACCAAATATGGGGGCAAAGGATGTCCGAAAGAGCATCTACAGTTGTACGTGGGAGACATGATGGCTTACAGAGATAAACCATCATATCTTATCCAATATTTCCAGAAAATTTTGAAAGATGCCGCTCTCAGGTGGTGGCTTTCAATTGACAAGAAGCGGATTACCAGTTGGCAGGATGTGATCGATCTCTTCATAGATCAGTTTTCTTTTAACTTGGAAGTGCTCCCTCAAAAGAGTGATCTAGAGCAACTGTCCCAGTGGAATAATGAATCATTTATTGAGTATGCCGCTAGATGGAGAGAAATGGCGTCAAGACTATCAGTACAGTTATCAAAGGAAGAAATGGCTTCTACCTTTTTGGGAACCTTAAAGCAACCGTATTCGACACTGATGATAACTCTACCGGCAACCGATTTCAAGGTAATTGTCGAGACAGGGGCAAGGATTGAAACAGCGGTAAAAAATGGTACTATACATGCCAGTCTTAGCCATACATCTCTGAGGTCAAGTGCTCCATTTAACAGGAATAATGGGCAGAAGGATATCAGGAAAAGAGAAGAGGTTAATTGGATTGCACCCAGTGCACCCTTGATGTTGCCTGCTCCACCGATTCGACAACATCCTCAACCTCAAAATCCTCAGCCGGTGAGACAAAATCAGTATCAACATGCGCGACAGCCAGTGAGAAACCCTCAGAGAAATTTTACTCCCTTACCTTACTCTCTAAGTCAGCTCCTGACTTTCCTTCTCAAACAGGATCTCGTGACTCTAAAGGGACCGACTCCTCTCGTTCCAGTTGATAAGCAAAATCAAAATTACCATGCAGAGCATTATTGTGCATATCATCGAGGCCCTGGTCATGCTACGGATGTATGTTACACTCTTCGACATGATATTCAAAATCTGTTAGATCAAGGCAGAGTTGAATTTACACCGGGAAATACTAGCATCATCCAAGCTCCTCTTCCTCCACATCAAGGGCAGATTAATTTTCTGAGCGGGGACGAGTCTGATGGTAGTATAGTGGAGATTGTTGGGCCGTCAAAGATAAATGATGCTATTTGTCCTTTATACCGAGTCCCCGTTCGAATCCCATATCCTCAGTCTTTGTCGTCTTTCGAATCCCCAGTTCTTCAACCGATTCAAATACCTTGCATGTCACCAATCCAGTCACCTACCATTCATCCCATTCAGCGTCCTATACAAATCCCTTTTATTCCTGATGAAAAAGAGAAAATTGTCTATACCATTCCTTGCCCTGCTGGTTGGCCTACGACTCCAGTTGTATCATCTCCATTACCCTTTGGTAAAGGTCCAGTCCAGATTCCATACATTCCAGCACCAATCTATCCCCTTAATCGTTTACCGGCCCCTCCATCTCTCATCCTAGACAATGAAAACATCACTGCAATAACCAGGTCAGGAAGAGTTTACCAGCAACCAGAAGTTGAGCTGCCTAAGTCCAAGGGCAAAGAGCAATGTCTGAGTCCTGAGCAACAAAAAGAGGAAGATGCGGCATTGTTGAAAATTTTGGAGAAAGCGAAGGAATATAACATTGCTCATCAACTCACAAAGCTCCCAGCTCAAATTTCAGTGATGGGATTACTCTTAACTTCAGAACATCATTGGGAGCAATTGCTTAGGGTGTTCAACAATGCTCATGTCACAAAGGATATAACACCCGAGCGTTTGGGGCAATTGGTAGGTCAGATTTTGGAACCAAAGACCATTACCTTCAGTGAAGAGGAAATCCCGGATAGTGATAAAGAACACACCAGGGCTCTTTACATCTCAGTGCAGTGCAGGGGTAAAACACTTTCAGCAGTTCTGGTAGACAATGGATCTGGTTTGAATGTTTGTACATTAACTACTTTGGAAGGCTTGGGAATGGATATCAGTCACGTCAAGAAAAGGCCTATGACAATTAGAGCTTTCGACAATTCAACTCGTCAAAACTTGGGAGATGTCGACTTGAACATTTTCATTGGGCCATCAGAATTTTTGACCAATTTTCAAATGGTTAATGTGCCAGCTTCTTTCACTCTTCTTCTTGGAAGGCCGTGGATCCATATGGCCGGAGCCATCCCTTCATCACTTCATCAGAGAATTAAATTCATTCAAGGCGACCAGTTGATTGTGATTCCGGCCGAGTCTTTGGCAAGTACCTTTGGGGATGTCCAAGAATTGGGACAAGGAGCAGCTTTTATGACTTATCAATTCGAGGAGGTTACTTGTATTGCTCAGCTTGAAAGCGAGAAGGATGAGTATATACCAGCTGCAGTGAGGATCATGGCAAAAATGAAGTATAAACCTGGTTTGGGTTTGGGAGCCCACCATCAAGGAATGAAGAAGCGGTATGTGGCACCTCGCTACACACCTCGTTTCGGAATAGGGTACAAACCAGAGTTGAAAGATTTCCTGAACAAGTTGACTAAAGGAAAATCATCAGTAAAGTCGGTGCCCCCACCTCCCCTATCTGTTACCTTTCCTACCAGTACTCCCAGACCCTCTGATTTTGAAATCTATAAAAGCCTTCCTTTTGAGGAAACAGACCTAGAGCCAACCGTCCACCCTGCACCTAAACCCCGCCAAGGGACGATCCTGCAAGGTTTCTTGAAATGTTCGAAGTTGCTCAGTTGTTTGAAGAACTCGCTGTTGAAGATGCAGTCCAGATTGATTGCGTGGCAGAGGAACAAGTGTGCACCCTCTCCAGTGCATCGCAAGCATCATCCAGTTCTGTTCCGCTCATACGAGCCAGTTCTTCTCCTCTCGTATGGTGGACCGATCCCATCACGATTGAAGCAGCCAGAGGAAGGCAGGGAAAGAAGGTCGGACTAGTCAGACCATGACCCAGTTTCTTTTCTTTATTTGTTCTTTTCATCTTTAGGTCAAAAAGAGAAAAACCAAAAAAATTTATTTTCTAGGCGGCTTTGTGGGTCATTTCAAAATAGTCAATAGTCTTTTGCTTTACGCATCTTTGTAAATATTACAAAACATCAGAAAATCAATGAAATTCACTTTCTTTGTCTCAAGACTTGTTTCCTCTTGTATATATATAAAATTTTGGCTCATGATGGTATGACCTAAGTCTCCAAAAAAGGCTTAGTGATCTGAAGTCATTAAAAAAAAAAAAAAAAAAAAAACACTCAAATACTAAGACCGAGCTTATTGGTTTGCCAGGGAATTGCCCAGGATAAAGCTAATTCAAATCATGAAATCAACCTTGAACTTTTGGAAGTAGAGTATGACGAAGAGGAAGAAGAGGAATCTTCACAAGAGATCCTCGACCTCCTTGAACAGTACGAAGGGATATGTAAACCTAATGAGGAGGACACCGAAGACCATAAATCTCAGATCCGAAGATGATCCTAAGTGTGTGAAAATTGGCACTACAATGAGTCCTGAGCAAAGGAGCGCTATGATTGACTTCCTCAAAAGTTACATTGATGTATTTGCTTGGTCATATGCGGACATGCCCGGCCTTGATCCAGAATTAGTAGTCCACAGATTGCCATTGAACCCAGGGGTAAAACCAGTTAAGCAAAAGCTCAGGCGGTTAAGGCCAGAATGGTCTCAGAAGGTTAAAGAGGAGATCGAGAAGCAAATAAGTGCAGGATTTCTAGCAATGGCAACTTACCCAGAATGGCTAGCCAATATCGTACCTGTGCCTAAGAAAGATGGCAAGGTCAGAATGTGCATTGATTATAGGAACTTGAACAAAGCTAGTCCAAAAGATAACTTTCCACTTCCTCACATCGATATCCTTGTCGATAATACAGCTGGACATGAAACCTTATCTTTCATGGATGAGTTCTCAGGTTATAATCAGATCAAAATGGCCGAAGAGGATATGGAAAAGACCTCGTTCATTACCCCTTGGGGCACCTTCTGTTACAAGGTCATGCCATTTGGGCTTAAGAATGCAGGGGCAACGTATCAAAGAGCAATGACAGCATTATTTCATGATATGATGCACAAGAGTACAGAGGTTTATGTAGACGACATGATTGTCAAATCCCCATTGGCTAAAGATCACCCAGAAGATTTGAAGAAATTATGTGACAGGCTCAGAGTCTTTGGTCTAAGGTTAAATCCAGCAAAATGTACGTTCGGAACAACGTCAGGAAAACTTCTCGGTTTCATTGTCAGTAAGAGAGGAATTGAAGTTGATCCAGCTAAAGCAAGAGCTATCATCGAGATGCCTACACCTCAGACAGAAAAGGAAATTCGAGGATTTCTGGGCAGAATTCAGTATATCAGTCGTTTTATTGCACAACTTACTCCGATTTGTGAGCCGATATTCAAATTGCTTAGAAAGAATGTGCCTACAGTCTGGTCAGATGAATGTCAACAAGCCTTTGATAAGATCAAGCAATATCTTCTCAATCCACCCGTACTTGTCCCTCCGACACCCGGACGACCACTTTTAATGTACATCTCCATCCAAAAGACTTCAATGGGTTGTGTGCTAGCTCAGCATGATGAATCAGGCAGAAAGGAACATGCCATTTATTACATCAGTAAGCGTTTGCATGAATACAAAGAGAAGTACAATGCATTAGAGAGGACTTGTCTAGCATTGGTTTGGGCTACCCAGCGCTTACGACATTACTTATTGTCCTATCCTGTGATTTTGGTATCAAGAATGGATCCACTCAAGTACTTACTGGAGAAGCCTGCTACTTCAGGAAGAGCAGCCAGATGGCTCATGATGTTATCAGAATTTGACATCACATACATGACGCAAAAATAAATCAAGGGGCAAGCAATTGCTGATCATTTGGCATATAACCCATCGTCCGACTATGTTTCAGTGCATGACCAGTTTCCGGATGAAGCTATTCTAAGTTTAGAACCAGAAGATCCTGATTATATTGGATGGGAGATGTACTTTGATGGAGCTGCAAACCAACATGGGAATGGGGCAGGGGCAGTCTTAATCTCGCCAAGAGGAGCTCATCTTCCTATCTCAGTCAAGCTAAAGTTCAGATGTTCAAATAATACTGCAGAATACGAGGCATGTATAGCTGGACTCAGAGAAGCACATTGTATTGGCATAGAAGAAATTGATGTTTATGGTGATTCATCACTGGTAATTTGTCAAGCTAATGAGTCATGGGCAATCAAGGAAGAAAAGTTGATTCCGTATCTAGCATGCCTTAATGTTTTGATCACTAAGTTCAGGAGAATCACTTTCAATCACAGGTGCAGGACGCATAACAGATTCGCTGATGCTCTTGCAACCCTAGCTGCGATGGTGAAATTTCCTAAAGGAAATCTGATTTGGCCTATTGAGATTCAGCAACAAGACCAACCAGCTTATTGTCTAGTTATAGAAGAGCGTCCAGATGACAAGCCATGGTACACAGATATCAAGCAATACTTGGATGACGGTACTTTTCCTCTGGATGCCACCAAAGCAGATCGGCGAGCAATCAGGAGACTCTCTATCCAGTTTGTTCTCTCAGGAGGAGTGTTATACAAGAGGTCACCCAATTTGATTTGGTTGAGATGCCTTGATAAAAAGGAAGCAGCACAAGTGGTTGAAGAGGTTCACAGAGGAGTTTGTGGTCCCCACATGAACGGGTTAATGCTGTCAAAGAAGATTCTTAGATTGGGGTACTATTGGACCACTATGGAATCCGATTGCTGTCGTCATGTTCAAAAATGTCATCAATGCCAGATTTACGCAGACCGAATCAATGCACCACCTACTACATTGCACAATCTTACTGCACCTTGGCCTTTCTCAACTTGGGGCATAGATGTCATTGGGCCCATCACGCCGAAAGCATCAAACGGTCATCGGTTTATTCTTGTTGCTATTGATTATTTCACAAAATGGGTTGAAGCGGCCTCTTTTGCTAATGTCACAGCCTCAGTTGTTCAGCGGTTTTTCAAGAAAGATATCATTTGCAGATATGGGGTTTCGTATGAGATCGTCACAGATAATGCTCTCAATTTCTGCAACAAAGGTATGACTGAACTCTGCCAGAGATTCAAAATCCAGCATCATAATTCTACACCGTACAGACCTCAAGTCAATGGCGCAGTCGAAGCCGCAAACAAAAATATGAAGCGAATCATCGAGAAAATGGAAATTAGGTACTCTGCCTGGCATGAAATGCTCCCCTACGCACTCATGGCCTACAGAACATCGATTCGCACTTCGACTGGTGCGACACCATTCTCCTTAGCATACGGTATGGAAGCTGTCTTGCCTATTGAGGTAGAAATTCCGTCATTGCGAGTGCTAATGGAAGCAGAAATTGAAGAATCAGAATGGGCACAAGCCAGATATGAACAGTTGCATCTGATTGAAGAAAAGCGACTGAAAGCCATAGATCACTCTCAAGCCTATCAAAGGCGTATGGCCAGGACGTTCAATAAGAAAGTCAAGCCCAGAGATATTGAGGTTGGTGACCTTGTTCTCCGGAAATTGTTGCCAAATCGTCCAGATCCGAGAGGGAAATTTACACCAAACTACGAAGGCCCATACATTGTCAGGGAAAAGTTCTCAGGAGGCGCCCTTCGACTTGGACGTATGGATGATGAGGATCTTCCTGAGCCAATCAACTTAGATAAAGTTAAAAAGTATTATGCTTAGGATCCTATCTGATAACCGCTTGTACTCTTAGCTTCTTTGGGAAATGATAGGAGGCCGTATTTGGTGTCTGCTCTCCCTATAAATCATGTAACACCTACAATATATCAATAAAGTTCGTTAGTTAACCCTTCGAGCCTAATAACCTCTCTTTCAAACACCTTTTATCGGGACACCTTGCACTTAGTCTGCTATGAACTACGTCATGACCTGATCCTGAAAAAGGTACGTAGGCAACCTGGAAATCAGGTACGGTCAAAATTTTCAAACCATTTGGACAAAGCAGCTCCAATTCAAAAAAAAAAAAAAAAAAAAATCCAACAAAAAAAAAAGAAAAAAAGGAATTGAGAGGTTGATTGAAAGAAAAACAAAAAAAAAATCAATCAAGAGGTGTTCAAGAAAAGACAGAATTCCGATAAGCAGAAAGGATGTCCCAAACTTTCAGTCCCCTCAGCCAACGTTTCGTCCCATCTCAAGTCCTCCTAGATCCCTTAGAGACTAAGAGTACAAGCAGTCATCAGAATAGTATCCGAGGTAGAACACTGGCATTCAAGGCAATGAAGGGAGTAAAGCCTTTATATAAAATAAATCGCGGGCATGAGTGAAAACCGGAAACGGCCTCATTGCGCAAAAATCACGCGAACCCCAGCTCTAGTCTTGTGACTAGGGGCAAAAGAGGGAAAATAATTTGATCAATTTCGCAGGCATGAGTGAAAACCGGAAATGGCCTCATCGTGCAAAAATAATGCGAACCCTGTGACTTGGTCATTCCAAGGGTAAAAAAAGGAAAAAAGTTGAAAGTGGTCCAAACAGCGAATTTTGGCAAAGACCATTTGTGCATCAGTTTTTCAGGCAATCAGTCACTGTAATAAGAGCAGAATCGTACTTCAAATAAATCGCAGGCATGAGTGAAAACCGGAAACGGCCTCAATACGCAAAAATCACGCGAATCCCAGCTCTAGTCTTATGACTAGGGGCAAAAGAGGGAAATAATTTGATCAATTTCGCAGGCATGAGTGAAAACCGGAAACGGCCTCATCACGCAAAAATTATGCAAACCCGTGACTTGGTCATTCCAAGGGCAAAAAAGGGAAAAAGTTGAATAACAGTTCAATAGCAAAATCTGTAGAAGACCATTCGCGCTTCACTTCTCAAGCAAATCAGATTTGTCTCAACAATCCATTTGTTCACAAGACTCTGTGTAGTGCCAATATAGCTCAGGGTGAGACCAAACTTAGTTTTACTTATCCTGATCAATAAAGTCATGATTTCTTTTGGTCATACTGTACTGTTCGAAAACGCCAAATGTTTTCATGATTTTCAAATGCTACATCCAAAAGGCAATTCCCTTGCAAACTCGAAGGCAAAGTATAGTATTTCACATGATTTCAAAAGCCATTTTTTAAAATAAATTTTACAATTCTCAAAAAAAAAAAAAAAAAAAAAAAAAATGGTATTAGAATTTTGTTCAAATTTGGGTCTTATGGTCTGACTAGGGCAGTCTCCTCTCGCTCATGGCAAACAACGTCTCTTGCGATCATGGATTAGCAAGGAAACAAGTAAATCTCTAGCAAATTATCTTTCCAAATGTGTGGTCATTCAGTTTGGTTTAGACATCGAAATGTGTTGTCACAATCAAGTGCATCTCTTGTTGGTTGACATCGAAATGTGTTGTCACCCATTTCATCTCTTCTGTTTGACATCGAAACGTGTTGTCATTCATCCAATCCCGGTTGACATCGAAATGTGTTGTCATCCATTTCATCTCTTTTGTTTGATATCGAAATGTGTTGTCATTCAATCTCTTCTCGGTTGACATCGAAATGTGTTGTCATCCATTTCATCTCTTTAGCTTGACATCGAAATGTGTTGTCATTCAATCTCTTCTCGGTTGACATCGAAATGTGTTGTCATCCATTTCATCTCTTCTGTTTGACATCGAAATGTGTTGTCATTCAATTTCTTCTCGGTTGACATCGAAATGTGTTGTCATCCATTTCATCTCTTCTGTTTGACATCGAAATGTGTTGTCATTCAATCTCTTCTCGATTGACATCGAAATGTGTTGTCATCCATTTCATCTCCTTTGTTTGACATCGAAATGTGCTGTCATTCAATCCCTTCTCGGTTGACATCGAAATGTGTTGTCATCCATTTCATCTCTTCTGTTTGACATCGAAATGTGTTGTCATTCAATTTCTTCTCGGTTGACATCGAAATGTGTTGTCATCCATTTCATCTCTTCTGTTTGACATCGAAATGTGTTGTCATTCAATCTCTTCTCGATTGACATCGAAATGTGTTGTCTTCCATTTCATCTCCTTTGTTTGACATCGAAATGTGCTGTCATTCAATCCCTTCTCGGTTGACATCGAAATGTGTTGTCATCCATTTCACCTCTTCTGTTTGACATCGAAATGTGTTGTCATTCATCCAATCCCGGTTGACATCGAAATGTATTGTCATCCATTTCATCTCTTCTGTTTGACATCGAAATGTGTTGTCATTCATCCAATCCCGGTTGACATCGAAATGTGTTGTCATCCATTTCATCTCTTCTGTTTGACATCGAAATGTGTTATCATTCATCTCTTCTGTTTGACATCGAAATATGTTGTCATCCATTTCATCTCTCCTGGTTGACATCGAAATGTGTTGTCACCAATCATTGCAGCATATTTGACAATCGAATGTGTTGTCACTCACTCCATCAATCATTTAGTTTTCGAGTTCCCTTCAATCCATGTTTCCTTTACATTCATTTTTTTTTCATTTTCCCCAGCAGTCCTCCGCAATGAGGTCATAAACTATTATCCATCACTCCATCTATTGGTTTTGGCAAGTTCAACTAGGGTTAGAATTTATTTTCCCTTTCTTTCATCTTTGACTTTCATAAACTTTTTCAGGTTTTCAGTGTGTAAAAATGACGGTGTTTCAGTCTTTGTCGTTCAATTGCCAGCACTCTCCGACAAAGAGGGGCAACTGTAAACACCCCATTTTTACACCCTTAAAATCTCGTTTACCTTTTTAATTATTTATTTTATTATTATTATTATTATTTATTTAACTCAATTTTACCTTATTTTGATATTATTATTTTCTTTTTACAGTAGAGAGGCGAGGAGTTGAGAGAGAAGGATCCATCGTTCAGAGTCACCTAAACCACAAACCCATATACCCAAGCCCATATCTTGAGCCCATTGGATAAAAACCATACAAGCCCAAATGCAACCAAGCCTAGCCTTCAAGGGTTTCAAGGGTTTAAACCCTAAAGGCTCAAGGCCCATAATCCTAAATCCATCCACCAAGGCCCATCACTGTTTCATATATAAAGGATAAGATAGGGTTAAAAAAAAAAAAAAAATCAAAACCTCACTCGGTTCCAGCCACAGGGAGTCTTCTCTCCTTCTCGATTCTTCCCTTCTCTCCTTCTCCGATTGCAGCTTCATCGCCGGCGGCAGCACCTGGCATCTTCCCCCGCTGGTCCATCTCCGGTAGAGCTTAAACCAGCAGCTCCATCTCGGCGGTTGCTGCGTCATCGGTAGCAGCCCTTCATCATCGCACCTCTCCAGTGTCTCCACCTCCGGCAATTTCAATTTCCATTTCCCGACGAGTTACAGGGCTGAGGAGCTTCGATCCTCGCCCAAGGAATCACCCCTCATCTCCGGTGACGAATCTCATCCTCAAGTCGTCCATCTTCTCCGGCAAGTTTAACGCTGCTCTAGCAGGATAATCCAACTCTTCGTCGATTCCGGTTTCGTCGATCAGACATCCGGCGATTTACTCTTCGGCAGTTTCCAAAGGCAAGAGGACCTCACTTGTGGTTTTCTTCCTCATCTCCTACATCTATACCTCAGTTCGCCGCCACTATTTCCGGCAAGTTTACCTTTCCGGCGAGTAACAGATATTCCGGCGAATTCCCTGTTTCTCACGGCTTCCCTCTTTTTCTGCGTTCACCCATTCCAGCTCCGTTGAGATCCAGCAGCACCATCGTCTCCTTCATCTTCACGTTCTTCAGAAACAAGGCTTTAAGCCAGCCTCATCCTTTGGGTTTTATTTTTGTTTTTGTTTTTGTTTATTTTATTTGGTGGATCCCTTGTTCTGGGGATTGAGTGAGTGAGAGAATTGAGTGTGACGCCAACATTCTTCCTTCATATACCGGAGTAGCCGACAATATCGCACATCTACCATCAGCCCTCGCAGGTATATCTCTACCCCCATTTTTGATTAATACCTTTCATTTATTGTAGTGTATTCTTTCTTTGGATAGTTCAAAGCTTGGGCGGGAGATTTGAATCATTGGAAGCCCCTAGAATCATTTTAAAATTATAGGGCCTATTTCTCGAGGCCTTAGAAAGATAGCGGACCAAAGCCAATTGACCATTAGTGGTCAATGGGCCTTGGCCCCTTAACTTTCTCTTTGAGCCCATTTATTTTGTCGTGTATGTAAGTATTATCCATGTGTGTACAATAGGGTTAGGCCACGATTTTCTTTTCCTATTTTGCCTACATTGGGCACTTAGATAGTTTTCCTTTTTTAACCCTAAATAATTGGCCCACCCCCGTTAGTTAGTCTTACAAAAAAGAAACAACAAAAAAATATAAAAAGATTAAAATAAATTAAAGGTACTGGTCTATCTTCCCTTGGGACCTAGAGCAGGGTCCGTATTTAAACCAGAGCCTCTTTTGGTTTAAGGCCGCTCGATCCGCCCTGCTCTTTGCCTTTAAGATAATTAAGTCGGTTAGGCTTTATTTTCCTTTTTGACTACCTTGGGCATTTAGTTTAGTTCTTGACTAGTTAAAACTTGCCAAAATTAAAAAAAAAATCAAAAAATGCAAAATAAAAAAAACATTCAAAAAATCTAAAAGGACTTACCCTAATAAATGAACGCCCCCTAGAGCTCCTCACGAGCACCTAGCCACGCAACCATCTCCCGGAATGAGATTCATAAATCTCAATTCCGCATCCCCCCAACTCAAATACGAGTTGGAAGTGACCACACTCCGAAACGAGTATAAAAACAGTCACGGACCCCGAACTACTATGAGAGTCTGATTCCGACTAACCGGATAAGTAGGCAGCCCAATCAGGGTTCGACCCCAACCAAAAATAAAATTTTTACACCCCATATTGATTTGTGTTTGATTAGCAAAATTAATAATTATTTAGGAAATTTTAAGTGATTTCAAATGTTTGGCTTGGACCTAATGAGTAGGTTACCATCATTGGATGGAGGTCCTGGGGTGCCTAACCCCTTCCCCAGGACCTAAAGGGATCTCTTACCTAGACTACTCTGGACCGTAGACCCCCTTATTTTGGATTATCTCGGGATCCTACTTCCCCTAAGTAGGTGGCGACTCTTAGAATAAATTTAGCGTTATTCCTCTACTCTCGGACCTTATCTCGACACTTAGAGTTGAGAGGGGAGGAAAGGCGGTAAATTTACGTGTTTACACCAGGGATGTGCGGGTGCTAGCCTCTACCTCACAAGTATACAAGTCAAGACATGAAATCCCAAACAAGACAGACACGCATGCATGATTTTCATAAGCAAGATCGATGCATGAAAAATGTTTTTGAACATGAGTTTTACCAGAGTTTTCGCATTCATGCAAGCATGTTAAGATAATTATATTGCTTCATGTTCAATGCTATTTATCTTATGTTGCTAGGATTGCTTTAACTCGATATTTTGTATTGTGCTCCATGTTGTTGTGCTTTTGTTATTGTTATTATTAGCTATTAGCTTGTACTCGCTGAGTATTCCATGCTCAGTCGTACTTTTATGTCGGCAGATACTGTGGAAGTCCTCGACCTCGAGCCTTGGGTCGAGGAAGAGTACGTAGAGGAGAGGGAGCTATCTATCCCGTTACAGTCCCAGGAGGATAGAGATTTGGACGTGTGGCCATACCTCGACTACTGTTGAGATGAAGCGTGAGAGAGTTCCTTTTTGTATTTTGATAGGTGGGCATGTCCACCTTTACTTTGATTATGTATTGTACATAACTTTGAATACTATTTTGGAATTATAGCAGAAAAGAAAAAGTTAGTTCACGTTTTCGCGCTCATGTTATAGATTCCGCACTCTGATTCTTATTGTATTATATCCTGTTTAGCCTTGTTCATTACAGGATGGTTTGGCAGGGAGATATAGTCACACCTAAAGTATCCCTTAACTCCTAGGGATATTTTGGGGCGCGACAATGAAGACATGATGCTTTCCCATGACTCTTTCGACTAATGCTTGCTTGGATGCGGGCCTCCGCCTTCTTGTGGTTATCATGCCGGGACAACTTGTGTTGGTTGGTACGGCCAAATTGTAATAGTACCAGAGATTTCGAAAATATTTTTTTGTCTTTGGGAAAAAGGGTTATAGCTTTTGCAAAAACTTATAATTTTTTGGTGAAACAATTGCTCGACCAACTTTCAAGTTTACCAAGAGGTTGCCTTTGTTAGGGCTTGTTGGGGATTTGTGTGTTGTCTTTTGTTCTTGGAAAGTAGAGTATGACAAAGAGAGGGTTTGCCTCTGTCGACTACTGCTAAGAATTTTGTGAGTCTATCATGTTGTTGAGTATTTCTACCAGGAGCCATCGAGTATTTCTGCTGAGGATCCATTTCCTGGGGATTTCTGTTGGGAATGGTTGGAAGTCCTGGGAGACTGATAAGAGGCTAGGACAAAAGGTCTCATACCAGATTCTGTTGCTAAATTGCTACTCAACTTTTTTCTCTTTTTTCCCTTGGAATGACTAAGTCATGAGAATCGCATAATTTTTGCACAATGAGGTCGTTGTTGGTTTTCACTCATGTGTTCGAAGTTGATAGATTGTCCCTTTTTTGCCCCTAGTCACAAAACTAGGTTTGGGGTTGAGTGATTTTTACGCAATGAGGTCGTTGCCGGTTTTCACTCATACCCGCCCCCTTTCTTCGCTATACCCAAGATGTTTCTAAAACTTGTTGGTTCTTAAAATGTCTCAATATCATATCTCAATAAGCAACGTGTCTCTCACAATTTTTTTTTAATCCAAAATGTCCCTAAAATATTAATTTCTTTTTTCAAAATGCCCTAACTAGGGTCCCTCTTTCCAGTCTCTCTTCCATTCCTCTCTCTCACGTTCATTGCACGTGCTGCCCACTAGTTTAAATTAATGCTGATCTAGCTTGTTGTTGAGCGTGACTCATAGTCATTCAAGCTCAAAAAAAAGCTGAGCTTGGCTCGTTCAAGCCCAAAATGCAAACTTGAGCTTGGCCCGAATGAGCCGACGACCTCTACTCCTCTCATGCATAAGAAACCTCTTCAGCTCCCAAATTGAAATAATTTTATGAGTGGATAATATAAATTGTGAAAATAATAAAAGCATCACTCCATTTTAATTATTTCAAATAATACATAGTCTGGGATTACGTAAATAGGGCGACATCAATTAATGACGATACGATGTGTTGTGTTCATGCATACATTGCTTTCTGTATACACATATAAACTAATATTTAAATTTCCTAATATAACTACCATTTTCAGCAGATTTTGGACCTAATGCAAGTCCTAGGATCTAACATGGAAGCATGAATTCACATCTATTAATAGTCGATTCAAATATGGATCTACATTGATACTATCAACTAAGATATGATCAAAGGGTTTTCCTAGTGTCCAAAGGATAGGGAATGGAAAATATATCACATGGTTATGCCCGTGCAATCAGGAGTTCTTTAGACTAATTTTTTTTTTTGGTAAAATCTTTAGACTAGATCTCCTTCGTTGCAGTCTTGTAGCCAGTAACATTGGGTCTTCCTTACTGAGAAAAACATCTTAAACAAGTATTTGTTTTTAATATTATATATATAATTAATATAATATAATATAATTTATCATATAATTCATTATATTATAATTTATATACATATATAATTGGATTGGTTTTCAAACAACTAAGCCCTAGTTCGGCCCTAAACTTTGAGGGCTTTCTGACCCATTAACATCCCTAATAATATTCAGCTGTTAGATTGGTTGTAGAAGTTGGACATGAAGAATAATGATGCTAATATATTGACAACCCATCACTATCGTGAAGTTATGTACATCGATCACTATTAAAATAACTCCCTTGAAGGGTTTTAGACCAAGGAGATGCATTTCATAGTGACCTTTCAAATTCAAGTCAGGTAGAGATTTCTTGTTTTGTCTTGTATTTTGTATTTTTGTCAGCTAAACGTACGGTTCACCTAACCCTGGCGAGGGTTTACCTCCTACTATTGCGTTTCCAAAAACGCATAGTTTTTCTTTCGGCATTGAATTACCTCTGGTGCACGCCCGAGGCCGAGCCTCGGGTGTCCATTCATCTACAGCCATGTGATGACAAAAAGGAGGAGAGATATCAATGCGGGAGAAATAAAAAAAGCAGGGGAAAAAATGAAATGAGTTCTCGCATTTTTAGCGCCAAATGCCTGTAGATGAATGGACGCCTGAGGCTAGGCCTCGGGGATGCACTAGAGGTAATCCAATGCCTTTTCTTTTTTGTTCATTGGAGGCCACATGGACCTATGGGCTACACAATGAGGGGTAGCCCTCCCCCTCCCATATAACCCCCAACCCTAATGTAAGTGGGATTTGATCCCAAGTATCTAGTACGATGCCAAGAAACTTTACCAGCTAAATTAGCTGACACCTACAAAATAAAATGCATAGTTTTTAGTTTATTCCTAATTTTCTATTTAGACTCGAGTAGGGTTTTAGAGTTTATTTATTTATACAGTGCAAGACATTATTAATTTTTTGATTGCAGAGGCTCTTTGTATCACTCTACGTGATGAACTAAATAAATCTTTGTTGGGTAATTGTTTGACTTTATTGCTTTATATCTTTATTATTCTTTCGAAGATGGTAGAATTGGTGTTTTGATAAATGCAAAAAAATATGTGCTACCCATGCGTAGAGCTAGGAATTGTTCTTTAGAGGACCCGAAGTATACGTATAACAAAAATTAATTGGTTTTGTGAAAAATCAGTGTTGTCAGAACCGCATCGGGCATCGAACCGATAGAGTGGCCTGTTCCTAGTTCGATTGGTTTAATCGGTCCTATTCCTGGTTTGATTGGTTCAACCGATCCGGTTCGACTGTGTACTTTTTATCAAAAAACCAATTTTTTCCCTATTCTGACTAGTTCCGACCGGTTCTATCCTTGGCTCTACTGGTTTTGACTGATTTTGAAAGATTCCCGATTTTGAGGGTTTTGGGAACCGACGAGGAGCCTGATTCCACCGATTTGACCTGCCGGTCTGATCCAGTTCTAACAACACTGAGAAAAATAATCAAGCATGAACCAATTATATAATGAAGTGATTCGAGGGGCTACAACATTATATAAATGAAATGAACCATTTTAGTATATATATAAGCCAAGATTGGATGGGTGAACCTTAAAAGGTAGTAAATCTTATCAACAATTACTTAGTGTTGAAAAACAGGAGCGACCAATGAAGATTGCACTACATAGTGAAGTGCATGGTCCTTTAAGCACTTCCCCGGAAGGCCTAACTTCCACATGATCGATAATCATATCTTAATTTGGGAGGCAATATATATAAAAATAAGTAATAATTGTATTTTCTTTGTACGGAAGGGGAGGGAAGAATCACCAAACATGTGAACCCTTCGCCACCACTTGCTAGAGATCGGGACCACCATTTGCTCGAGGGAGCTGTCCAGCAAAAGTTTCTTCAACAACCAGCCATTAGAAAAAGAGAATGCGGAGCAAACTATTGCTCCTCGCTCTCACATAGTTGACCTTCAATTTCTATTAACTAGGGTTAGAATTTTTTAACCCTTTAGTTAAATTTATTTTATTTTTCTAAGAATCAAGGATAAATAAATGAATCATAAGGATGGATGAATCTTAACCATAATTAAATGAGATTAGAAGAGGGACACGTGGCAAGAAAATAGGAGCCGAGAGATGCCCCTCGCCCCTCCCTACGTCACCTACCGAGGAGATGATTATTTTCTTTTTAAAAAAAAATAAAAGAAAAAAAAATACTGAACCTGCCATGCAAGTGGATCACGCTTTTAAGGTAACCCCATTAGAATAATAATAAATAAAATATTATGAATATTATTACAATTAAGGAAAGTAATTTTGTTTAAATGTCGGACTTGTCATTTTGGGTTATTTTTTTTGGGATAATTTTGGGATCTTATAATCATCCAAATTCCAAAATATAATTGTCGGGAAAAGGCCGTATCGCCTACGAAGCATTACAAGCTGACTGGGCCAACACGTGCGAGGCTTTTTGACTAAAACGCGCCGTGTTTTCCCATTTTATCATTTCTACAGAGAAGAAGAAAATGGATAATATTCAAAGTCGTATGCTAGCAGCATCCCTTCATGGACTTTTCAGAGCCTTTCTTGATTCCCTTCTTATAGCAGAAAACCATCTCTCTCTCTCTCTCTCTCTCTTATCGTACGCATCTCCCTCTCATCAATATCTTTCTCTCTATCTGCTGATCCTTTTACAGAGTTTCAAAAGGTAAATTTCATGCTTTCTGTTTCTGGATCTCTCTCTGAATTTTTGGATTTTATATGTGTGTTTGTGTTTGTCTGTTTCTGTGTTTGTTTGTGTTTTTTCTCAAATATGTAGAGCTGGGCTCTGATTAATTCACAGATTTCAATAGTTCACTTTTTCGAATTGAGCTGTTTGACTTTGTGATTCAGATCTTGTTTTTCTGTATTACCGAGCAAAGTGACAGATCTTGAATGAAATTAAAGCAAAACCCAGATGGGATTTCGATCATTGAGTCATGTTCTAAATGACTTCTCTCTCACAAACATTTTTCTAGATTAGTAAAAACATGGGTTTCTGTTTTAGTTGTATTTTTTTCATTTATATTTTGATTTGATTTGTTTTCCTTTGATATCGATGAATATTAAGAGGTTTTTCAACTACCCTTAGGCCATACTTGGTTTGATCTTGATTGATTCAGAGCCGCTGCTATATATTTTGTCTGTTTTTACTCCTAAGGAGAAGAGAGTTCTAGAGTTCAGTTGGAGAATCAACCAGATTGGAGTTAGATAACTGGGTAATATTTTAGACATTTTTTCTTAGTAAAAGCTCAGTAGATCTTATTCTTATGGAACATATCTTTAGTCTTTTTCTTTAATTTTTATCAATTGCTGTGAGATTGAGATTTAGAAGTGTGGATTGTCATGTGTATAACAGAAATTCCTACTTTCCTTTGCCTAATTTCACTTTCCTTAGTTCTGATTTGGCTGTACAAGTCTTCATTTTGATTGCTTGAAAATTATAAGGAATATGAGAGATCTAGATTTGATTCAAGCAGTATTCATCAGAGATTTGATAAGTGGTTCATATTCTAAATTGAATTCTCTCCCAGGAAATTATGTAGATTAATTAGGGGAAAAAAACATGGGTGTTTTGGGGCTTGAGGAAATACAGTGTTGAAAGCTTTATGGTGTGCTTGGTTTTCTCTTCAGGACTGGAAGTTTTGCTACTGCCCATGAAAGTTAATTAAGAATGGCCACAATACTGTGTTTCCCTAGGGCATAGGGTTGGATTAGTGCACTCCTTGCCTGATTACTCTGTTCAGGGTAATAATGGGACACTGGACTCAGTTGGTAAATATGGGAAACACTGATTGAATGACATTTAAGGATACCAGATCCTTAAGACCATCACTTGTCTGTGCCAGAACTTCGTAATTTATTAGTTTTTTGTTTGGTCATACTCTTCCCTCAAGAAATAAAACATTCCTACTATGGGAACTAAATGTATCAAAAAGAAAAATGTGGAAAGTGTGAGATTTCTGTATATGGAGTTTTAGTTAGGACTTAGGAATCGAAGTATGTAAGCGCGGGGGTTTCTAAATAGACGTAATGAAAATATATAGGAAAGTAGAGATGCTTATGAGGGGTTTTGCTAAAAGTTGTCTTTCACTGTCAACAAAATAGTTTCAAGGTGTAGCGGAATTCTTTTCCAGCCTTAAAACATTGGCCTTTTTGACCTGCTCAAGATTTCTTCTCCTGAATAAGTGTTCATGACAAGCAACAATTTATGTTGATTTGGGTGTTCAGGATGATATATTCACAGTAAACTTGTGATAATGGCCGGCCACATCCTCGGGAACATTTCCATATTAACAAATTTTCCTTTTTCGGGTTAACTAGTACGGAAAATCTATTAAACAATGTGTAGGATGACATATCCTCCATTAGGTCTCTATTACTTTATCATGGCAAAAGTGAAAGCTATTTCTTTAGTTTCTCTACCAAAAGAATAGCGAAAATATGCTTTCCAAGGCCATCTAGAAATGCTTTCTGAATATCAGATAAAAATCGGTCCTTTCCTCCTTATCATTTCACTGCTGTTTTACAGCTCACTCTCCCACCTTGTGCACATGTGGAATAAGCAAGTAGACAAACATCATGGTATACTGTGAATTCAACAGTAGGTTGAATGCTTTTGTATTTGGGTAATGAATTAACCTCTCACATTTTTTTTTTGAGGGGGGCATATTTATTTACTTTTTGATAGTTATGTGTTTCTAATGGTTCATATTGACAGGGTTGGGGTTTTCATTAGAAGCATTGGTTGTCAGAGAAGTGGGTCAGTGGTGCACGTGATGACTTGTTTTGCTTTCTTATTTGGAAGGGGGACAGCTTCAGCCCCTAAACGAACTGTTGAAGTTGATGAAGGTAAGCAGCTAATTTAGAACTTATGAAGATAAATAATTTTAAGAAAAACTACATAACTGATTAATGTTTTGGGAGCTTGCATAGTGTTTTCACTTTATAATGAAACTGAGAGAATTTTGGTTCTTGAGATGCGTAAGCTGCTTCTATGAATTAAAATGGAGACCTTAAGGTCTTTTTTTTTTTTGGACGGTAGGTCTCGGATTGAAATGTTTTGTTAATCACTAAGACGGAACCCCTTAAAAAACAAGAAACAGATTAAAGCATCTCGCTGCATAACCAGTGCCCTCTTGCCTTATTCCATGTTGGAAAGTGATCTTCTGATCCATCCAGCTATCCACAGTTGAAAGCTTTAGCATAGTTAAATGAATTTTTAATTTTCTTTTCTTTTGCTTTCTATTGGAGCATACATACATATATTTAGATAAATATACACACATCATCACTTCCTGCATCTCCTATTCTTTAGCTCATGCCTATTTACAAGCTTCTCATCCGGTTTCAATTTATTTATAGAGGTTTCAGGGATTCAAAATGTTAATCTGTACACTTACAAGGAATTGAGAATCGCCACCGAAGATTTTAGTGCAGCTAATAAAATTGGGGAGGGAGGTTTTGGTTCAGTCTACAAGGTAATTGAAAAATATATCAGTGTATCCCCAAATCTTTTGTAAGCTATTTCTTACTTGATCATCACTGTCACTGACTGAGATCTGTTAAAAATACTTGTGAATGGTCAGGGAAGGCTTAAAGATGGCATTATTGCTGCTATAAAGGTGCTTTCAGCTGATTCAAGGCAAGGGGTGCGGGAGTTTTTGACAGAGATAAATGTGATCTCAGATATAGAGCATGATAATCTTGTTACGCTGTATGGTTGTTGTGTAGAAGGAAACCATAGAATTGTGGTCTACGGCTATCTTGAGAATAATAGCCTTGCACAAACCCTTTTTGGTAATTCCGTGGTTTTGTAATTTTGTTCTTGCTTTGGAAATCCTAATTCATTAACTGTATTTTAATGGTTCAAGTCCTGCTATTTTTAGGTCGAGGCCACAGTAACATCCAGTTTAGTTGGAGAACAAGGTGTAAAATTTGCATTGGCGTTGCACGTGGGCTTGCATTCCTTCATGAGGAAGTCCGCCCACATATCATTCATAGAGATATCAAAGCAAGCAATATCCTCCTTGACAAAGACCTCACACCCAAAATTTCAGATTTTGGCCTCGCGAAGTTTATCCCACCCAACATGACTCATGTTAGTACACGTGTGGCAGGAACAATGTAAGTTCAAATATATCCATTTCATTTGTTTCCAATAATGTACTATTTTAGTGTATTTTTGTTGTTCACACAAATGCAGCATGGAAACATAATGTTAGGAACGTTACCAATCATCATCAATGCCTTATCCTAAATAATTGGCGTCTACAACATGAATCCTGTTCCGCCATTCCGTACCATGATACTATCTAAAGCCATAACTTCGTTTAAGTCATCTAGTATTTTTTCTCACCAACTCCGTCCACATCATGTGTTGAGCTTCCCTTCCCCCTTTTAGAGCCTTCCTATATAAGGAATGGTACCAATACAGGAGTTTATTTTAATGATATTGAGGAGAGTGACCCACATGCAGGGAAGGGATTGGGATCAACCAACCAATGGTTTCACATAAGAGGTCTACTGCACAAAATTCAACTTGGTTTTACTAATGCAGCTGTTCCAGTTGTGAAATTTTCTGGTCCATTTATCATTTGTCTCCTTTTGAAAATAATAATATGGATCAGATTATGTTGGATACCTCTGAGATGGGTACCATTGAGCGGATGATTCCTCCCCTTCTGCATATGCAGCACATATGCACTTTGTCATATGGTATAGGCTCTTGCTTTGATGACTGTATCTAAGATTCCCTCGTGGATCCTTCAAATTAAGATTCAAAGACTTTCTGAATGCATACCGTGTGCATTGATACCAATTGAAATTGAAATTACTTCGGCAAAACATAGTTGACTTGGCCTAATATTTGAACAATGCATAAATCTGCTTATGTCAACAACATAAGCTGGAAATTAGTATATGACCTGTGTTATTTGCTTCTAAGTTGACTGAACTGTTCTAATTAATATTGGGATACATCGTCCATACGAATGAATTTGACCCTTGGCCTTGTTCATTGCAATTCACCAAATTACTTTCTAACATATTGTGAAATCGTCATATTTGTTTTTGTAGAGGATATTTGGCACCTGAGTATGCGATACGTGGTCAGTTGACACGGAAATCAGATATTTACAGTTTTGGTGTCCTCCTTTTGGAACTTGTCAGCGGGAGATGCAACACGAACACACGGTTACCTGTTGGAGAACAATATCTTCTTGAAAGGGTATGGAGTTTTTGAACACTCTAAGCAAACTCAATGTTCTAACCTGAAATGGTGTTTGTTTGGTTGCTCTGAGATGAAATTGTTAATGCTATTACAATAACTAGAGCTGCTGAGTAAAGTTAATATCATTTCACATAGAGCACATTCAGGGAATTAGAACCCACCCTTTGTTGAAACTAAACTATTGCATGTGCATCATGTACTCCATTTTCTCTCTCTTTTCTAAAGAACAAACTAAAGTCAATGGACAAATACACTTCTTTGTTAGGGCCTTATTCCAACTATTTGGGGTTGGCAAAATGAATCCTGCTCTGCCATCCTAGCCTATCAAGAGACATATCTTTAATCTAAACCATTTGTTATCAATCTTTTTCACCCTCATTTTTGGCCTTCCCCTTGCTTTCTAGGAGCCTTAAACTTGCACCCAAGCACTCCTCACTCATTGGTCTTGGTTGAATCATCCTTGAATGCCACTGGTTTTGTTAATATATGTGAGATATGCTCCTTTTGTGAGCTTTGTCATTTTTGAAGTGGAAGCAGCGAAGAAGGGGAGCAGAAATATTGCTCCCCTTAACTTGATATCAAAAAACTCAATTTATAAGTTCTTTCAATCAGAAAGAAAAATTGTATATAATGTGAGAAAACATTTTACCCCAAACTGCCCAAAATTCTGGGCTGGCTTTGTCACAAAAAACTCATCTAGGCACCTAGGGAACAAACAAGATATTACCCTGGGCTTACCCTGTACATTTCTACACAATGAAAGAACATTAAGATTTAAAAAATAATTTATCTACACAAATTCATGAATAACATTTGTCTTGAACCCAGAATTGCTTCGACCAGACTATATCCCTCATTGACAAAGTTCTTTGCACAACAATCACATAGCTGTCAGTTACAGTGGTGTAAGCATCTAAAGACAATGAAAGTAGTATCAAAATGAGAGAAATGTTGGTGACTTTAAATTCTCTGTGAGATATGGACTATAAGGCTGTCATCTTACTTACAATTTATAAATATTATTGTAGAGTTTGTTTGGATTTTGTGTAGAAGTATGAATAATAGAGACTTCCAGACAGTAATTCTGGGCTGTAAACAGAACATAGGAGTACAGGCCATGTTTCAGCATGCAGAAGGGAGTTTAGACTTTCCATTCACTGGTCCAACCTAGTGATGCTCGAGGTCAAAATCAACTTGATCATGGTTTCACAACCATTTTTTTTAATAATAATCTTAACTTGTTTTAGTCGGTCTCCCAACCATTTTGATCCAAATATTTTCTCATCTGAACCATTTTGGAACTTTTTTTCTTTGACTCTCCAAAAGAGTGGTTGTATAGTTGCATTCATTGATCAGGTTGGTTTCTGGACTAGAAGATGTCCTAGTTGGAACTTGGTAACTCATCAAATGGTACAATGCAAACCCTGCATATGCTCATGCTATGAATTTATGATACATCCTTTATAGACAGTAATAATCATAGATTTCTCTGGGAGAAATCTCATTAAAGACCATGCTAACAGAATAGAAATTGTGTTAATTTTCTTTTATCGTAAGTTTGTGAGGGCCTAAACATCACCAATTTAATGTTCTTAGACACCATGCATGGGGATTCTACTGTTGCAGACATGGGCACTGCATGAGCGGAAGGAGCTGGTGGAGCTGGTGGACACATCCTTGAACGGAGATTTTGATGCCGAGGAGGCTTGCAGATTCCTGGAGATTGGTCTTCTCTGCACCCAAGACGCGCCAAAGCTCCGGCCGGCTATGTCTACCGTGGTCAAGATGTTGACAGGTGAGATGGATGTGGATAACGAGAACATATCAAAGCCAGGCCTAATCTCTGATTTCATGGATGTCAAAGTTAAAGAACAGAAAACTAATCCTGACATGAAAAACACCTCTAACACTGAGTCCTCCGGCTCGGACAAGCAGGATAACTCGTCCTTGTTATCAGGAGACACAACATGTGCAACCATGAGCTTCACTGCGATATGTGACCGGACCAATTGAGGCTTCCCAAGGAAGAAAATTTCTTTTTTTGGGTTTGTGAGGCTTGTTATACTATGTAAATTTTGTTTAGTCATTTATTATTCTTGTTTTTTTTTTCTTACTTGATCTCTATGGGAAGATAGTCTTGTACATAAGTCGGGCTTGGGTAAACTAAGAGCTTGTTTGGATAAACTTCTTTGAGGACTTCTTCAGAATAACTCCAAAAAAAAATAATTTTTTTAAAAAAATTGGGAATTCCTATAAAAGCTAGTTGGGGACAGATTTTCCAAAAAGCTAGCATTGCTACTTTTTATGGCATTTGATTCATGGAAAAATTATTCTCGAGTGCTGAACTAAAGGATATTTTGGATATTTTAATTGACTTTTGACTCTTAAAGTGTCAAAAATCACTAAAGTCAATTTAGAAGTTTATACGATCACAGCTAATGCCTGCACCTATAGGTTGCCACGTGCCTCTTTTAACACCCACTAACTGTGGTTAAGATTTACTCATCCCTAGGGTTCATCTATCTACCTTTGGTTTCTAGAAAAAAATTTAAAAAATATTAACCTTGGGTTAATTAACCTAAATCATAGTTAATGTGCACCTATAAGTTGCAATGTGTCACTTTTAACACTCACTGATTGTGGCTAAGATTCACTCATCCCTAGGATCCATCTATCTACACTTGGTTTTGAGAAAAAAAATTAACCCTTAAGTTAATAAACTTAACCAAAGTTAAAAGGGACATGTGACAAGAGGAGGGAGGGCCTAGTAGAATGTGGATGTGTAAAGAATCAGTTTCCTAGGAAAACAATGGGAAATATTTAACTTACCAACGCATTCCACTATGCAGTGGAATGTGTGGTCTTCATTGGTTCATGCCCCTTTTTTAACACCCATCAACTGTGGTTAAGATTCATTCACTCCTAGGGTTAAACAATCTAAATTGGTTTTTAGAACGAAAAAATCAACAAAATACTTGCCTTAATTTCTTAAACTTAACCATAATTAAAGGGGTGTTAAAAGGGACACATGGATACCATATTTGACTACATAGTCAAATGCTTGGTGGGCTAATTACTATCCAAAAAATGTATGACTTATACTTTAAAAGCCGAGTTGGGATCATAGTCAACCCATGTACCTCTAAATCTCCATTACCTGTGGTCAAGACTCATTATCTAAACTTGATTTATAATTTTAGGAGTTAAAATTTCTTAATCAGGATTAAAAGTAGGACAATGAGTGCAATTGAACTCTCCAAATTCTATCGCAATTGGATGAGTTCACACTCTCAAAAGCAACACAACAACACGTGTTTTAATTTTATTGATTTGTGTGAGATCAAATATAAAAAATCAGACGTGTAAAGAGTTAAGACAGCTACCCCTTTAGGCTTTTTACATGTATTTTACAAGATTTTTTTTTCTGCACAGTTTAGGGTTAGGGGTTAGCATCTGTTCAACATAGGGAAATCAACAACGCCCACTTGCAGGACTGGATCCCAGATTCACCCTCCTAAGAAGGGGATACACTACCACTACCACTGGGCTAGTCCCATAGTGTGTTATCTTACAAGATATCATTCTTATACTTTTGGATATTATGTTTGTAAGTCGTGTGGCTCTCTAGTCATGCTACACAAGAAAATTTCTATCAACCAATTACCAGAATTCCTCTGTAGAAATTGAGCAAAGACTCGTAGCTACCGTGTGGGTTAGTTATTAAAAGAGATTAACTAGGCAATTTATGGGTTGGTCCGGTTGACTGTTCAACTGGAGCTCCTGTTGATAGTTATTCTCTAAAAGATTAACTTATTAAAAAACCTACTTAAGTTACTAAAAGTTAAGAAAGAATATAATAATCCCTATTAGAGTCTATAGCATCATTGATCTACCGGTAGTCGTCAATGGTTAGCCGGGTGAGTTGACGTCCTGCTTGCCGGTCTAATTTGAACAGTGGCCACATGGACTAGTGCCGTTATATCATATTCTGAATTCAAACTTTGACGACAAACAATATATAAATTTAGACATTTTGGCGAACTCAGCGTTTTGGGTCAAACATTTCGACCATCTAATTAATTATGAAGCCATATAAAAATAAATTAATTACTAAATTAAATTTAAAAAGTAATAATATTTTAGGAAAAAAAATAAAACAAATAACAAAATGAATCAGTTTAAAATTTAAATTGAGTTGGGTTTAAGGTGTGCGTCCAAGACCTACCAGCAAAACTTTATGTTGACTCAATTTCCCTTTTAATTTTTTTTTTTAATATTATAAATAATTTAGGGTATACTAAACTTAATTTGTTAAAATATTCAATAAAGAAATATAGTTTGTTTAGGATTGAATGAATCGTGGGAGGGGATGAAAGATTTGATCATATCTTTAACCTTGGCAGGGGTGGAGCCAAGAATTTTTTCTCCGGGGTGGAATACATCTATAAAAAAAACTTGGATTTGAGGCTATGGAACTTGAGGGTTTGGGGTGTAGCCCCTGAAAATTATTATTTTTGAGTAATGGGTCCCTCGTGGTCATAAAATTCACCGTCGTGTCCTCGTGTCCCTTCTAACCCTCATTTAACCTTAGTTAAGTTTAACTAAATTAAAATTAAGATATATTTTTTTTAAACCAAGGTTGGATTGCTTAACCTTAGGGGTGAGTGAATTTGAACCATAATTAGTGAGTGTTAACTACAATTGGGGCCCACTATATACAAGACAAAAAATAGGGGGGGGGGGGGGGGAAGTATATTAATAAAACAAAAAAATTTGGAGAGACCATCATTGAACATTGGCTCTCTATTAATAGATACTTTAAAATATTCTATTAAAAAGATTCTTACTTATCTTTAAGAGATTAAGATTATAGATAATTGTTTATGTTGTGGACTCTTTAGTAGAGACTTGGACATCAAGGCTTTTCCTGATATGCTTGTGCGCTACCAGTGGCTCCTATTCCTTTCCCCAAGTGGGAGGTCCTGGGTTCCATTTCTCACTCCCCCTTTGGGAGCCAGCCCAGGTTTACCCGGACTTACCTGGTGTGGTGGGTTGCGGGCTCAGTTGCATCCTTGGGGATTAGTCCTGACCCAAAGGGTTGGGGACACCTCGAGTTCCCAAAAAAAAAAAAATGTTACAAAAATTTATTTTTACATCAAAATATCTGTTAATTTTTCATTTTTGTAGTGCTAATCGTTACATGAATCATATCTTTCAAATAAATCTCTATGTATCTGGTGATTGACGTGTTTTTGATACGGTGATGTTCTAAAGTATTGATTAATTATCACCTTACTTCCATTCTCTTAAGTTTACTTGTTGTTGTCACTCTCTTATTCTTCTAATTTTTGTTTTTTAAGTTTTAAATACAAAGACCACGTTGTTAAATAAAAAAATTTGTAAGATTTTGCTTAATTCGGCTAGAATTCAGTTAATTTTTCTCATTAGAGTAAATATATAAATTCATTTGATGTAGGAATGTCAAGTTCATTAAAATAACATAAAATAATTTTGAGCAGTGCTCAACGGATCCCATGGGTCAGTTTCGTAGCTTACCCCTGTGTCCTCGTGTCCCTTTTAACACCCCTTTAATCCTGGTTAAGCTTAACTAAATTAAAACTATGAAATTGGTTTTTTTTTTAAAATAAAAACCATGGTTGGATTGCTTAACCCTAGGGGTGAGTGAATACTAACCACAGTAGGTAAGTATTTAAAATTGGGGCATGGACCAATGAGGACTGGCCATTACATTATAAAATGGGAACCCCTGGTACGTTTACTATTTTCTAATAATTTTTTCTACATAACATACATTAAATAGTGGACCGAGAATCTAGATATGGAAATATGAGAAGTTTGATTCCAATTACCACCCAAACCAAGTCAATATATGATAGTCCTTCCACCTTCATTTTCTTAAGAGGTGTGGCCGAGGTATC
Organism: Tetracentron sinense; assembly: GCA_015143295.1. Classification (NCBI taxonomy): domain Eukaryota; kingdom Viridiplantae; phylum Streptophyta; class Magnoliopsida; order Trochodendrales; family Trochodendraceae; genus Tetracentron; species Tetracentron sinense. The sequence goes on along the minus strand of CM026551.1, from coordinate 40,006,005 downwards.
ATCATCATCATCGTTATCAATTACAAATGTTGTCCCTTCATCAACGCTTTGAAAAGAGGTTTGTCTAGTCGACCTTCGTTTCGTCCCCAAGGTGGCACGTTTTCTTGCTGGAAATCTTGGCGGATTTGAAAGGCTTGACCAACTACTTGATGGGAGAACTGTTAGCCTAAAGGGTACAACCATAGGTACCCTTAATAATTTTGATGATAACACAATAATGAAATGACCATTGTGTTACTAATGTCTCTATTAAGTTCATGTGAAATTCAGTTTAAAAATAGCATTACAAAACCATCAAGGCACAAAGCAAGAAATTGATACAAAATATAGAAAAGATCTACTATCAAGTCTTGAAGCATCCATCCGAACAAGATGAAGATCATATCAAGCCTTGCAAACAGATAAGTCTCCTTGGCATAAAGATAAAAACTCATTTGGAAGCAATCTTGGTCTATAAAGAAAGTCATGAAGATGAAACCAAAGAAGAATGAACCAAGATCAAGCTTGAAGGACTTTGAAGACTCTCTCCTATGAAGGTTAAAAGCTTTTATATTTTTAGTTTGAGAGTTCTTAGGACTTTTGTAAAAAGTCTTCAAAGATGGAAGATTGAAAGCTTATTATCTAGATTGACCTTAAGAACCTTAAAAGTATTTTGCATAAGCATTCTAAGGTCCTAGAACATCATTTTAAATGAATATACCCTTGATAAGTTAATTGACATATCAAATCATTCATATTATCAAGGCTGGTTAAATGGAGTTCTTTGTGAAAAACAGAAAACCAGTCGACTAATTCCTGAGGCTCATCAAAACTAGTCGACTGATTAATGTCTTGTGTCATGAATAGAGACTGTTTTCATAAGACAAGAAACGCATACATGACTTTCACAAGCAAGACCAAGACAAGAAACAAATTTTTAATTATGATAAGTAGGTTTTGAAAGAAACACGAAAGACTAATTTCAAGAGTGAGACATGATTTTAAAGTACGACTTTTACTGGGGTTTTCGCATTCATGCAAGCATGTCACGACTATTATTTTGCTTTACTTCAATGATATCAATGTCTTATATTGCTATTGCTGTTTCAATTAATGTGGTGAATTATATCTTGTTGCCTTGATGTGATTGTTATTGCTATGACTAGCTAGTAGCTTGTACTCGCTGAGTATTCCATACTCAACCGTACTTTCATGTCGACAGGCACCGTGGATGCCCTCGACCCTAAGCCTTGGGTTGAGGAAGAGTACGTGGAGGAGAGGGAACCTCCTAGCATTTTGCAGTCACAGGTGGATAGGGATTTAGTCGTGTGGCCATACCTTGACTACTGTTGAAAGGAGAGTATGAGAGAGTACCTCATTTTGTATTTTGTTCGGTGGGCATGTCTACCTAGACTTTGATATGTTATGTATATATTTTAACTTGGAATACACAGATCACCTTATATAGAAAAGAAAAAGTTAGTTCCTGCTTCCGCATTTATGATATAGCTTCTGCACTCTGATTATTATTGCTATAGTATTATGGTTACCTTATTCATTGCAGGATGTCAAGTATGCCTTATGTGTCATATGGGATGTTTGACACGGGGTCTCGAACTAAAGTATCCCTAACTCCTAGGGGGTATTTTAGGGCGTGACACGTTCTCCCTATTACCTCCTCTATATCTAGCATGAGGAGTGTCATGACCATGCCACTATCTAGAGTTGTGAGCAATTTTCATCACATCTTTACACAAACTCCTAGATTTCTCCACTAGGACCTCAACTCTCCTTTGAAGATTCTTATTAAAGTTGTTGTGGTTCTTAAAACCATGATTGAGCATTCTTCGAAGTTTAGGACATCGAGGCTTAATATGACCCTTTACTCCACATTTATGAAAAGTAGGAATGAATTTCTGAGTAGAAGGGTCTTTCCTGTTTTCAGGAGGGTGCCTTTTAGCACCAGGCTCAGTGTTCGAGGTGGATGGAGTTCCCTTCACATCTCCACACCTCTGATTTTGCTCAAGATCAGCTAACTTGATTTCAAGACTTGTCTTTTCATCAAGACAAACATGTAAATCAGATTCAAGTAGCTGAGTCTTGGCACGGAGGGAAGCCTTCTCTTCTTCAAGTTGTGACACAAAAGCTCTCAACCCTGAAGCCACTTGGCCTAAGACATCTTTTTCCATTTCAATAGATTTGATCTTTTTGGACATGGAAAACTAAACCTTTTTCAGCTTTAGGCATTCCTGAAATAGTTCATCATAGGCGGTCTCAAGGTCTCCCTCAGTCATTCTGACTCTCATCATCCTCCTCACTATCACTACATTGTTGGTTACTCACAGCATTTGAAGAAGATTTCTCAATCCCAGATAAGGATGCAGTGAAGGCCACATAACCCCTAGTCTCCTCACAAGAAGAACTATCTGATTCCTTAGATTCAGATTCACTATCATCCCTTGCCTTGCCCTTAAATCTTTTCTTAGTAGAGTACTCGGCGGCAATATGGCCGTAACCTTGGCATTCATAGCATTGAACACCTTGAGATTTCTTGTCCACACTTTTAAAATGTTTCTTGTTTTCAAAGTGCTTAGACCTGGGCTTTTCAAGGGATTTTTGTCATTTCGGATTAAATCTCTTATTAAGTTTCAAAATTTTTCTAAATTTCTTTACAAATAAAACCAACTCTTCTTCTTCATCCTTAGAGTCACTATCTGAACCATCTATGGAATCCTTGACGGATTTCAAGGTAACAAATTTTGGTTTCTTAGATGGATTCAGATTTAACTCATAGGTTCGGAGTGAACCAATCAACTCTTCAATTTTGAGAGCATCAACATTTTTGCTCTCTTTGATGGCGGTAACCTTCAATTGAAATCTCTCAGATAGAGATCTCAAAATTTTTGTCACAATTTTGGATTCAAGAATTCTTTCCTCTAGATTGAAACTAGAATTGACAATGTCGCTCAGATTAGCATAAAACTGTCAAAGGTTTCATTATCATCCATTATCAATTTTTCAAACTTAGAGGTAAACATTTGAAGTTTGGAGATCTTGACAATTGTAGTCCCTTCATGGGTAATTTGAAGAATGTCCCATGCCTCATTCGAAGTGTCACATTTAGAAATACGTCGAAATTCTTCGAGTGTGACAGCGGCGAAGATTGCATTTAGACCCTTGCTATTCCATCTACAACTTTCAAGTTCCCCATTGGTCCATTCAGAAGAAGGTTTAGGGATGGTTTGGTCATCTATGGTCTTTGTTGGATGAGTCCAATCTTGTTCAATGGAGAACCATACTCTCTCATCTAATGATTTTAGAAACGCTCTCATTTGAGCTTTCTAATAGGCATAATTATTCTCAACAAATAATGGGGGACAAGAGATGGATCCTCCATCTATTTGGAGATTCATATTCACCAAAAAATATGAGTAAAGATCATACTAAAAAGTTAGTAAACCCACTCTGATACCAATTGAAAAAATTCGGTGAATCCCAAATCTATGTTTGAGTTGAGAATCTCACAAGTTTGAGGGGATGGATAGGTTTTCCTATAAGTCTATCTGCCATTTTTATGTTTTAACAATTAAGTTTATTAATTAAAGAGATGATAAAGTTCAAGTACGGAATAAGGAAAACAGTCAAGCCACAACACAATGATTTTTACGTGGAAACCCTTACGGGAAAAACCACGGGACCTAGTCCAGCCATGAGAATCCACTAAGACAAAGTAAACAAGAACTTACAAGACTCAAAATTGACTCTTTCGGACTCGATAGTACGATCCTTCAGTTCTTAGTCCTTCATGCCTCGAAACGTCATCATGCACTCTCAAGTCCCATGACCAACCGCAGCCGCTTGTACTTCTTTTTGTGTCTCAAAAACAGTCCACGACCTTCCGATCGATCTCCGTCATTGACGGTTTCAGATTCCATCGACCAATTCACACATCCATGATCCTTCTTGGATCGATCTCCTTCGGAAAGGCTTCGGGATACTCCGGCCAAGGTGTTCTATCCAGAGCAGTTTGATGGTTTGATAGAAATCAATACCTAGATGGACTTCTTCAAAGGACAAGTCCAAACAAGCAAAATTGTAGCTTTAGGCTTGCAAACTCTAGGTTGAAGGAAGCTAACCAAGGGGAGGAGAACAATAATATTCCATAGGTTCTATAACCTCTTGAGAAACTTAAAAACCCTCTCCACACACTCCTTAAGTTGTACACCACGAAGTAGAAGGGTTCCCCATTTATAGGGAATCAAAAACCATGTTTAGAAGTTGCTTAAAAGTGATTAAAAGAACCAAAATAGGAAAAAAACGGATTTAGGCATATTTCCCATACCAGGGTTGACCCTGAGGTGCCAACCTGAAATTTAAAATTCATTTTTGGGTCTCGTACCCTTCACAAAAGTTGTAGTTCTTTTCGACACGGTCGATTTGACATATTATGGAGCAAATTCCGAGCTACGGTTTGGGAGATATACCCAAAACAAGCAACCTTGGTTTTTTCTAAATTTTCAGAATTTTAAACAAGTTTTGCACTGCTTATCTCACCACCTAGTGTCCATATGATTAGTCTAGGTCACTTACCACCTAAGGTACGATATAAGGATTATTCTAAGTCAATTACCACCTATGGTAGTATGGTATCTAGGTCACTTACCATCCTATGTAGGAAATGATCGATTGAGACTTCAACGGGTCTTCTTCGGTCTTCAACTTCACTTGTCGTGGATGCTTGACGCCAATGACACAAGATACACACCTACACACCTAGACTCACTTGTTTTGACACCGGAATATGCCAATACAAAAAACCTGGACTTTACATCCGTCAATGACGGCTTCGAATTCTACCGACCAAATCACACCACCATGATCCTTCTCGGATCGATCTCCTTCAAAAAGGCTCCAGAACACTCCGACCAAGTTGTTCTGTCCAGAACAGGCTGATGGTTTGATAGAAATCAACACCTAGATGGACTCTTTCAATGGACAAGTCCAAACAAGCAAGTATGAAGCTTTAGGCTTGCAAACTCTAGGTTGAAAGCATCAATCAAAGGGGAGGAGAACAATAAGTTTCCAGAGTTTTCATGAACTCTAAAAGGAGTTAAAAACCCTCTCTATACTCTCCCAAAGTTGTACCCCATGAACTAGAGGGGTTCATAATATATAGGGAAGTGAAAACCATGTTTAGAAGTTGCCAAAAAGCTTAAAAACCAAAGAAGGCAAGTTAAAAACCGTATAGACAAAATTCCCATATCAAGGTCGACCCTGGGAGTTACTTGGATCGACCCAACATGCCAATTTGGTCGACCGAAAGGCCTTCCAGGGTCGACCCTCAATATTTTGACTCTCTGTCCATTTTTCCCATACAAAATTTGGGATACTCAGGGTCGATCCTCAATGATCAGGGTCGACCTTGAGGTGACAACCTGATTTTAAAAATTCATTTTCAGCCCTTACTCCCTTCAACAAAGTTGTAGCTCTTTTCGACGCGGTCGTTTTGCTATATTATAGAGCAAAATCCGAGCTACGGTTTGGGAGATATGCCACCTACAAGCAACCTTGGTTTTTTGAAAAATTTCAGAATTTTTAGCTTATCATGCACTGCATATCTAATCATCTAGGGTCCGTATGATTAGTCTAGGTCACTTACCACCTAAGGTATCATGTTAGGTTTATTCTAAGTCAATTCCCACCTAAAAGAGAGCAGATACTTCAAATATCCTTGGTATTCTTAAGAAATTCAGAACTGGGGCACAAGAGCTGAGGTCTTCTAGCAGATTAAAGGATATTGCCAAAGGGATTGCTCTAAAAAGTAATGTAAAAAAACCTGTAATCATTGAAGATAACTCATTAGGAGAAGACCTTACTGAATCTTTTGGTTCTCCAACGTCAAAGTCTGATGATGTTTCTACTTCTAATGAAGGCTTGAAAGAAGGTGTTACTAAAGCTTTTAATGAAGACTTTATCAACAACGAGCATTTTGATGAAGAAACTGTTGTTGAAGAAGGCATTGACAGAAAGCTTTCTGAAGAAGAACCAGTTGAAGAGGAATCCCTTAAAACAACAAACATGATAGGCTCACCATCAGCTTTTACTAAAGATTTTAGCGTCGTGACATGTTCTTCTTCCGGTTTTATTCCTAAAAGCTTTGCAGCAGGTATTTCTTCCAATATTACTTTCCAACTACTAATTTATTAATCTCATTATTATTTATGAGAAACTTTTGTATACTTGTCATATTTGATCATAAAATTGAATCGAAACATTATATTTTCTATAGAACAAATTTCTCTTGAAAAAGCTGTGTTGGACACTGAGGTGAATATAGATAAATCAACTCCTTCAGAAGGAAATATTTCAATGGAACCTTCTGTTCATCCTTTTGAAGTCTTGGAGAAGGAGGATTTGAATCTCAAAGGTGTTGAGGCTATGGAAGTTACCACCTCCTTTCCTAATATGGACAGAATTGTTCCTCTTGAGGAGACTCAAATAGGTTAGTATTTTTTATCAATTCATATGCTCATGTATGCATTCAACCATAACATAAAGCTCTTACCAACTGATATAATTTACAGAAGAAACTATAACTGAAGGAGTAATGGAAGCTTTTACGGAAGAGGCTGTTAGTGAAATGCTTGTTGAGAGAGCTAATATTTCCGTGACAGAAGATGTATCAAGCCAAGTTATTCTTTCTGAAGAAGATGAGATTTTTGTAGAAGGCTTAGACCCTTTAACTGAGAAAGCTTCTGATCATCAGGTTGTTGTCTGTTCTTCTACTATTCCTGTTTCTCCAGAGGCTTTGTGTAGAGCCCCAGACTTTTTCATGCTTAATACATGACACTTTTGTTGTCATTTTTCCTTTTTAGAGGTATAATTAGTAAATAAGGAAGAAATTGGGAATTTCAAAATGTCAGAAATGTTCCTTTTCGAAGTACGAGCACAACGCAAGTTAAATCGTCAAAATCGGATGAACGAGTCAAAAGATATGGCCAAAACAGTCTGGACCTGTAGGAAATCGTAGCTCGGAAGGCGCTAAGGGCGTACTTTGATAACGTATTCGTTGTGCATCCGTCGCGCAGCAGATAACGTATTCGTTGTGCGTCCGTCGCGCAACAGATAACATATCCGTTGTGCAACAGACAACGGTACATTGTACAACTCACAACGGGTACGTTGCACAACTCACAACGGGTACGTTGTACAACTCACAACGGGTTCGGCACCCTTCACAACGGACAACGTGTTTGGTACTATTCACAGCACAACGAGTTGTCACTATTCACAGCACAACGAGTTGGCACTGTTCACAGCACAACTAGTTGGCACTGATTCACAGCACAACGAGTTCGACACTCGTGTTTTTACAGAAATTTAGTAAGGGTGTTATGGTCTTTTGTCAGTTCACTCTTACCTTAAGAGTTTAACCCGAGCCTTTAGGGCATCATTCGACACTTAGAGAGTTTGAGAGAATAGGAGAAAGCGGAGAAGGCGATTCCAACCTAGGGTTTCCATTTTGGAGAGAAATCAAAGGGTTTTGAAACCCTAGATCAACCTCAAGCCCGTTTTCTTCAAGATTTCAGTTCAAACATTCGTGGAGCTCGCGATCCAAGCTAGGGATTTCTTCCTCATCTCTTCAAGGTCGGTACTTCTTGCTACCCTCCTAGTTATAGTTCCTCTTTTCCCTTCATTTCTCCTTATTTTCTTTTATTTAAACATGTGCTATGAGATGGATGGTTATGAATGGTGAATGGAGGTGGATGTTGGCAAATGGATGCCGTGTGGATGATGTGATGAATGAATGGGAAAGGGCATTGTACTAATAATGAACATACAAGTGTATTGTTAGTAAACTCACCTAGAAAAGCATGATTTAGGTTTAAATGAATAATGAATAATGAACACACCATGTTTGATGAAATGCCAAGGTGAATAAAATGAGTTGTAAATTAGGAAATGCATGCTTAATAAATTCTGAATATTGCTAGGGCCTATGATAGTGTGATTACTTGTTTTCCCTAATGTTTTATGAATGCCTACTTGTTCAAATTGTTATGATATGAAATGATGAAATCCCCTAAATGTCATATTAAATTTAAATGCAAGTATGTACACGGTTCCCACGAGCACGGCATGCATGACATGATTTATTGAGGTTTTTGAAGAACATGATTAGAGGTGGAACATATCCTACGATATGTTTTACCTCGCTTTTCACAAGAAGACAAGAACCAACATTCCACGAGGGGTCTCCCCTCACTCACAAGTGCATATCATGAAGAAGGGCCTCCCTTCCCTCGCAAGTACATACATATCATGAAGAAGGGTCTCCCTTCCCTCGCAAGTGCATTGCATAAAGAAGGGTCTCCCTTCCCTCTCAAGTGCATCTCACAAGGACATCTCACAAGTGTATCTCACAAGTTACATGATCACAAGCAAGCATGCATGGCATGACACGACATACAAGAATCAAGCAAGATAGACAAGACAAGCTTTCAAGTACGAAAAGATATTTCAAGCCAAGTCAAGTGCACGATGTTTTCAAGAGGTTTTATCGGCTTTCTACGAAATACAAGCATGATCACAAATTGCTTTACTTCCTTGTATGATATGAATTGTTTCCGTCTGACATATATGAATTGCTCATGATTATGTACTGCCATTTTTATGCGATAATTGTTGGTTAGTATTTAGTACCCGCTGAGTATTCCATGCTCAGTCGTACTTCTTATGTCGGCAGGTTCTGAGGGAGCTGCTGCTCCATTTGATGTTTGTGCTCCTGGTCCATGGGTGGTGGAGGAGTACGTCGAGGAGCCTTTGGGGGAATCTCCAGTAGAGGGTTATCAATAGGTGGTGTTAGATTCTGAGTGGATTAGCTGTGGGTGAGATGAGAGTTAGATTTATGTATTTTGGCGGGCATGTCCGCACTTTCTTTTGGTTACTTTTGTATAAACTTGGATTTATGTATATATATATACATAGAGGTTTGGTAGACTTCCGCTGTGTTTTATAGTTATATTTCCGCTATGATGTCCTCTATTGTATATGCTCTGTGGGTTTTGCAGGTTGGTTGTCAAGCAAGTCATGATTAGTCGTCCAAAGTTCACTCTAACTCCTAGGGTGGGTTTTGGGTCGCGACAGAAGTGGTATCAGAGCTTAGGCTTTAGGTCTCTAGGGTCACTTAGAATCTTATACCACGGCTTGACAAGAGCATGTGTCAGGAAACAAGTTAGGAAGAAAGTAAGTCGGAAGAGAGTCTGATTCCAAGTTTAAGACTAAACTTTAGTCTTATTCTAAAATGGTTGTTTTAACCAAGTACGGGTCCTAGGTACACTAGAACGCTAAAGTATAAGTATAATGTGATGAATACTCTGATGACTTGATGCGATGTATATTAGTATTATACAACTAATACAAATTGAATTATTGTGAAACGACATTGAAATAAACTGTGGTTTCAAGTGAGACTCATGTAGTGCCATTGTTCTCAAGACTTTAGTCATGAGGCGGGGCACACGGGGTCGTGGACCACACACCAGAGCTTCATCTTCTTCCAGAGATGAGGATGAGCAGCCGGACCTCTCCCAGGTCTTAGGCTCTATTGCTGAGACACTCGCCATACTGGCGGCTCGGCAAGCTATACCATCGTCGGCGGCACCTACTCCACTGCCCGCAGCTCCAGTACATCGTACAGCTGGAGTTGAATCATTCAGGAGATTGAGGCCTCCACCCTTCCATGGGAGTGTGGACCCTCTTGCTGCGGAGGCATGGATCCTCCAGATGGAGAAGATCTTTGCGGTCCTCTCACCTACAGAGGAGGAGAGAATAGCATGGGCAGCTTTCATGCTAGAGGGCAAAGCCCACCATTGGTGGTTGTCCGCATTGAGGATGAGAGATTTGACCATGCAGGGTCTACCTTGGACTTGGGAGGAGTTTAAGGATATGTTCTATAAGAAGTATTTTCCGATTGGAGCACGGGAAAAGAAAGAGAGAGAATTCATCAACCTCGAGCAAGGTTGATGTCGGTGGCTCAATACGAGGCCAAGTTCTCGGAGCTATCACGCTTCGCGACTCACATGGTTGCCACCGAGGCAATGAAGGCAAGAAGGTTTGAGCAAGGGCTCAAAGATGTTATCATGGAGAAGGTTTCGGTTTTCAGACATGCTACCTACCCTGAGGTAGTAGACAAGGCCTTATTGGTCGAGGCCAATTCAGAGACAGTGTCCAAGAAGAGGGAGTTGGCGAGAGGCCAAGCTAGTAGTTCAGCACCTTCAGAGAGGCGGGCTCGTACCGGCCCTTATCAGTATGCGTGGCCAGCACCACCGATGAGGCCATCTTATGCGCCTCCAGCTCCCCGGCAGTATGTGCCTCAGGCACCGCGACCTCAGGCTCTTCCAGCTCCACGACCAGTTATACCTCAGACGGTGAGGTATGCTCCACCTTCGGCCCCTCCGACTTATACACACGAGGTCTGCACTTCATGCGACCGAAGGCACCCGGCAGGAGATTGCCGAAGAGCATCGGGTGGATGTTTTCATTGTGGTCGCCAGGGCCATATGATCAGGGATTGCCCCAGTCGGCATTTACCAGGCCAGTCTCAGGGGATTAGGCCCCCAGCACACACAGCAGGATCATATCAGGCATCATCTCAGACTACCCGGTCTACACCTCAGTCTCGCTAGGCGAACCAGGGACGAGTTTTTGCCTTGACAGAGGGTGATGCACTTGCATCTGACGATGTGGTGCAAGGTACGCGTTTGGAGTTATTTTCTTTATTCGTGATTGTTATGTTGTGTTTTATTCCTTGTGTACATACTTGGTATGCTATATATATATACCTATGTGTATACTCTGTTGATGCTTGAATTGACGTGACTAGTTAAAATTTCAGGAACCCTACTAGTCAATGAGTATTTGGCTCGAGTATTGATTGATACCGGGTCTACTCATTCGTTTGTCTCGCCGAGTTTTTCAGAAGGCTTTTCTGTAGAGCCAAGTCAGCTAGAACCGGAGTTAGCCATTTCGACTCCTCTCGGCAAAACAGTATTGGCAGATAAAGTGTATAGAAACAGTGTGGTCCAAGTTGGAAGCCACGAGTTGGCGGTTGATCTCATCGTCCTTGGATTCCAAGACTTTGATGTTATATTGGGAATGGATTGGTTAGCAGCACATCATGGGCATGTAGCTTGCTTTGAGAAAATGGTACTCTTCAAGCCAGTAGAAGGAAAACCATTCCACTTCCGCGGGTTGAAAAGTAGATCTATTGCTCGTTTTGCGGCGTTGAGCTTAGCTAACCCCGAGGCAAAGGACTCATCGACTATTCCGATTGTGAGTGAGTTCCTGGATGTATTTCCAGAGGAGTTGCCAGGATTGCCTCCAGACAGGGAGATTGAGTTTGTGATCGAGCTTGCACCTGGCACAGCTCCTGTTTTCAGGGCTTCGTATAGAATGGCCCCTATTGAACTCAAGGAGTTAAAGACCCAGTTGGAAGAATTACAAGGTCTTGGTTTCATTCGACCAAGTGTCTCACCGTGGGGTGCCCCGGTGTTGTTTGTTAAGAAGAAAGATGGTTCGATGAGGATGTGCGTCGATTACAGGCAATTGAACAAAGTCACTATAAAGAATAGGTATCCCTTGCCTAGGATTGATGACTTGTTCGATCAGTTGAAGGGAGCGAGATTTTTCTCGAAGATAGACCTTCGATCGGGTTATCACCAGTTGAAGATTAAGGTGGAAGATGTTCCCAAAACTGCTTTCAGGACTCGGTATGGACACTACGAGTTCTTGGTGATGCCTTTTGGACTCACGAACGCGCCGACAGCTTTTATGGATTTAATGAACCGGGTGTTCCGGCCATATCTTGATAGGTGCGTGATTGTATTTGTTGACGACATTTTGGTCTATTCCCAGACACAGGAAGATCACACATGCGACCTATGCCTTGCTTTGGAAATGCTAAGAGAGCACAAGCTATACGCCAAGCTTAGCAAGTGTGAGTTTTGGTTGGAAGAAGTGGCATTCCTAGGCCACGTTGTTTCTGCAGAAGGTATCTCGGTAGATCCGAAGAAGATCGAAGCAGTTATGAGTTGGGCGAGGCCCAAAAGTGTTACTGAGATATGCAGTTTTCTTGGATTGGCAGGCTACTACAGGAGATTCGTAGAGGGTTTCTCTAGCCTTGCAGCACCGCTCACTTACCTGACAAGGAAGAACGCCAAGTTTGTATGGAGTGATAAGTGCGAGATCAGTTTCACAGAACTGAAGAAGAGGCTTACTACAGCCCCTGTCCTTACTGTGCCATCCGGACCTTATGGGTATGAGGTGTATAGTGATGCCTCACACATTGGACTTGGGTGTGTACTCATGCAGCACAAGAAGGTCATTGCCTACGCATCAAGGCAGTTGAAGGAACATGAGAAGAATTATCCCACGCACGACTTGGAACTTGTGGCGGTCGTGTTTGCACTTAAGATTTGGTGTCATTACCTTTATGGGGTGGAGTTCTATGTGTTTACCGATCACAAGAGTCTCAAGTATCTCTTTTCTCAAAAGGAGCTGAATCTAAGGCAGCGGCGTTGGATGGAATTTCTGAAGGACTATGATTGTACCATTCAATACCACCCGGGTAAGGCAAATGTAGTGGCTGATGCTTTGAGTAGAAGACCTCAGGGGTTGTTAGCACACATGTTGGTTCAAGAATGGAAGCTACTAGAAGATTTGGCAAATCTGGACATCAGTGTGAATAACTCTGTCCGTGGTCCTACCTTGGCAAATGTTACGGTTCGGCTGTACATTATAGATTTGATCCAAGAATATCAAGCCATGGATGCGGAATTGTTGGCTTATCGGGACAAGGAAGTTGCTAAGGGTAGTGAGGACTTCTCTCTCACTAGTCGGGGTGCTATCACATTCAAAGGAAGGTTGTGTGTTCCGGCCAACGCAGATTTTCGACGAGAGATCATGGATGAGGCACATCGTTCGAAGTACACAGTGCATCCAGGGGGTACAAAGATGTACCGGAACCTCAAGAGTCACTTTTGGTGGCGGAATATGAAGAGGGATGTTGCGGAATATGTAGCACGGTGCTTGGTGTGTCAACAAGTGAAAGCAGAACACATGCGACCCGCCGGTCTATTGCATTCTCTTCCTATTCCCGAGTGGAAATGGGAGAACATATCCATGGATTTCATAGTTGGCTTGCCAAAGACGGCAAGGGGCTCAAATGCGATATGGGTAGTAGTGGATCGTTTGACAAAGTCCGCTCATCTCTTACCCTACCGTACTACTTTCAACTCTAGTCAGTTGGCTGCACTATACATCAAGGAAGTAGTTAGACTACATGGGGTGCCAGTCAGTATTGTGTCGGATCGGGATCCAAGATTCACGTCAAGATTTTGGAAAAGTTTCCAGGAGGCTATGGGTTCCCGACTTGATTTCAGCACCGCTTTTCATCCACAGACGGATGGACAAACCGAGAGAGTGAACCAAGTCATTGAAGACATGCTTCGGGCTTGTATGTTGGATTTCAGAGGCAGTTGGGAAGAGCACTTGCCTTTGGTTGAATTCGCCTATAATAACAGCTATCAGGCGAGTATCCAAATGGCACCATTTGAGGCCTTGTACGGGCGAAGTTGTAGGTCTCCTCTCTATTGGGATGAGGTAGGAGAAAGGAAAGTGCTTGGCCCGGAGTTGATTGAGCAAACTGCAAACACAATTAAGATCATTCGGGATCGATTGAAAGCCGCTCAAGATCGCCAGAAAAGTTATGCGGACACGCGCCGTAGGGACTTGGAATTTCAAGTAGGGGATCAAGTTTTTGTGAAAGTATCTCCTAGCAAAGGGATCATGAGATTTGGAAAGCGAGGCAAGCTCAGTCCTCGGTATGTTGGGCCTTTTGAGATTATCACACGAGTTGGTGAGGTTGCTTACAGGGTAGCTCTCCCACCTCACATGGCCGCAGTTCACAACGTCTTCCATGTGTCTATGCTTCGGAAGTACATTGCGGATCCTTCGCATGTCATAGACTTGGAACCGTTGGAGATTCGAGAGGACCTCACCTTGATTGAAAGGCCAGTTCAGATTTTGGATCGAAGGGATCAGGTGCTTCGCAACAAGACAATCCCTTTGGTTCTTGTGCAATGGCAGTACCATGCTCGGGAAGAAGCTACATAGGAGCGTGAAGCCGAAGTCAAAGCAAAGTACCCAGAATTAATTGAATGAGTTTTTGGAATGAGTTTGTATATGACTGTAATTTCCTTTTTGATTTGTAGTGCAAATAGTGTCTGAATTTCGAGGATGAAATTTTGTAAGGGGGGAGGATGTAGAGCCCTAGACTTTTTCATGCTTAATACATGACACTTTTGTTGTCATTTTGCCTTTTTAGAGGTATAATTAGTAAATAAGGAAGAAATTAGGAATTTCAAAATGTCAGAAATGTTCCTTTTCGAAGTACGAGCACAACGCAAGTTAAATCGTCAAAATCGGACGAACGAGTCAAAAGATATGGCCAAAACAGTCTGGACCTGTAGGAAATCGTAGCTCGGAAGGCGCTAAGGGCTTACTCTGATAACGTATTCGTTGTGCATCTGTCGCGCAGCAGATAACGTATTCGTTGTGCATCTGTCGCGCAGCAGATAACGTATTCGTTGTGCGTCCGTCGCGCAACAGATAACGTATCCGTTGTGCAACAGACAACGGTACGTTGTACAACTCACAACGGGTACGTTGTACAACTCACAACGGGTTTGGCACCCTTCACAACGGACAACGGGTTCGGCACCCTTCACAACAGACAACGTGTTTGGTACTATTCACAGCACAACGAGTTGTCACTATTCACAGCACAACGAGTTGGCACTGTTCACAGCACAACTAGTTGGCGCTGATTCACTGCACAACGAGTTCGACACTCGTGTTTTTACAGAAATTTAGTAAGGGTGTTATGGTCTTTTGTCAGTTCACTCTTACCTTAAGAGTTTAACCCGAGCCTTTAGGGCATCATTCGACACTTAGAGAGTTTGAGAGAATAGGAGAAAGGGGAGAAGGCGATTCCAACCTAGGGTTTCCATTTTGAAGAGAAATCAAAGGGTTTTGAAACCCTAGATCAACCTCAAGCCCGTTTTCTTCAAGATTTCAGTTCAACATTCGTCGAGCTCGCGATCCAAGCTAGGGCAGCAGCTACACAGTCATTTAGAAGAGGGATTTCTTCCTCATCTCTTTAAGGTCGGTACTTCTTGCTACCCTCCTAGTTATAGTTCCTCTTTTCCCTTCATTTCTCCTTATTTTCTTTTATTTAAACATGTGCTATGAGATGGATGGTTATGAATGGTGAATGGAGGTGGATATTGGCGAATGGATGCCGTGTGGATGATGTGATGAATGAATGGGAAAGGGCATTGTACTAATAATGAACATACAAGTGTATTGTGAGTAAACTCACCTAGAAAAGCATGATTTAGGTTTAAAGGAATAATGAATAATGAACACACCATGTTTGATGAAATGCCAAGGTGAATAAAATGAGTTGTAAATTAGGAAATGCATGCTTAATAAATTCTGAATATTGCTAGGGCCTATGATAGTGTGATTACTTGTTTTCCCTAATGTTTTATGAATGCCTACTTGTTCAAATTGTTATGATATGAAATGATGAAATCCCCTAAATGTCATATTAAATTTAAATGCAAGTATGTACACGGTTCCCACGAGCACGGCATGCATGACATGATTTATCGAGGTTTTCAAGAACATGATTAGAGGTGGGACATATCCTACGATATGTTTTACCTCGCTTTTCACAAGAAGACAAGAACCAACATTCCACGAGGGGTCTCCCCTCACTCACAAGTGCATATCATGAAGAAGGGCCTCCCTTCCCTCGCAAGTACATACATATCATGAAGAAGGGTCTCCCTTCCCTTGCAAGTGCATTACATAAAGAAGGGTCTCCCTTCCCTCTCAAGTGCATCTCACAAGGACATCTCACAAGTGTATCTCACAAGTTACATGATCACAAGCAAGCATGCATGACATGACACGACATACAAGAATCAAGCAAGATAGGCAAGACAAGCTTTCAAGTACGAAAAGATATTTCAAGCCAAGTCAAGTGCACGATGTTTTCAAGAGGTTTTATCGGCTTTCTACGAAATACAAGCATGATCACAAATTGCTTTACTTCCTTGTATGATATGAATTGTTTCCGTCTGACATATATGAATTGCTCCTGATTATGTACTGCCATTTTTATGCTATAATTGTTGGTTAGTATTTAGTACCCGCTGAGTATTCCATGCTCAGCCGTACTTCTTATGTCGGCAGGTTCTTAGGGAGCTGCTGCTCCATTTGATGTTTGTGCTCCTAGTCCATGGGTGGAGGAGGAGTACGTCGAGGAGCCTTTGGAGGAATCTCCAGTAGAGGGTTATTAGTTGCTGGTGTTAGATTCTGAGTGGATTAGCTGTGGGTGAGATGAGAGTTAGATTTATGTATTTTGGCGGGCATGTCCGCACTTTCTTTTGGTTACTTTTGTATAAACTTGGATTTGTGTATATATATATACATAGAGGTTTGGTAGACTTCCGCTGTGTTTTATAGTTATGTTTCCGCTATGATGTCCTCTATTGTATATGCTCTGTGGGTTTTGTAGGTTGGTTGTCAAGCAAGTCATGATTAGTCGTCCAAAGTTCACTCTAACTCCTAGGATGGGTTTTGGGTCGCGACACTTTGGAAGCTATTGTCAATTCGTACCCAATTTCTTCACCATCTTCTGACTTATGGAGGAAGATAGTAAAAAGATACGGTGACATCACCAGCTCTTGCCTTCGAACCAATCTAGCCTTCAGATCTGGTTTCATAGATGTTGTTTGTTCCACCATAGATAAAATTCAGCACATCAACCCAAAATGTTGAAGGTGAAGGAGATCATTTCTCAATGGGATGCTGAATTGCAGGAGTTGGAAAAGATTAACGTGGAAGTTCAATGGTTACGAGGAATTCTGAATATTCTGATCACAACAGCTGTTCAATCACATCTTTTTGCGTTAGCTATAGAAGCCTTCAAAAGTAAAGCCATCAGTATTGCAGAAACAAAACAAACTATTTCTTCTTACTTGACAGAAGTTGAAGACCTCCAGTAAGAATTTATTCAGAAAGAAATTTTATTGAAAGAGAGGAATAAAGCTGTTACCAATTTACAGGAGAATCTTGACAAGATGGAGAAAGAGGCTGATGCTTTTCGTATTGAACGTGATCTGTTAAAGGCTTCCATTGAGAAGCTAGTTGCCTTGAGAACCAAAGGCTTCATTTATGAAATTTTATGATGTTAGTTTAAAGAAATACTTTGTTGTTTCCATCATGGGAAAGACTTATTCTATTTTGCTTGCGACTATTAAATGTTTAAAGTATGCACTATTGATGCATCTTTGTTCATACTTGTGACGACCCGAATATTTTTATAAATAAAAATATTATATATATTCAGTATATGACTGAATATTTGGTAATTCCTAGTATTACCTAAGTATATAAGTCATTATATCACTTAATTAGGTGATAATGGAGTATATTAAGATTAATACATAAAGCTTAGTGTTAATATAGGTAGTTAATACTAAAGTAATTTAATTAGGTGATAATGGAATATATATTAAAATTAATGTATAAAGCTTAGTGTTAATATAGGTATTTAACACTAAAGTAATTTAATTAGGTGATAATGGAATATATACTAAGCTTAATGTATGAAGCTTAGTGTTAAAATATGTATTTAACATTAAAGTAAATTGGATCATGACAAGTGGCAATATCATAGGGTGGATGCCCAATTATTTAATGAAAGAGTTGATCATGAGCTAAAAGGAGGACACGTGCCACATGTCAACACCACAAAAAGGGACGTCCAAGATTAACTATGGTTAGAGTTAATTAACTAAGATGAGTAAATCATAGAGTAAAAACATCATGATGATGACATATGGCATAATATCCATATATCTTCATCTATTAAATGGATGGACAAGATTTAATCTTGAGGTATCTAATGCCACATGGCACCTTTATTAAATAGGTTCATGGAACAAAAGAAGCAAACATGAGATAAGGGAGAAGAACCTAAAAATCTCCCACCATGGATGATGTCCACGCCCACCCCTTGGGTATCTTGGGATTTAACCACTTGGGTTGGTTAAACTAACCCTGAATCAAGTTAAAAGATTCATGAATATTAGTCTATGTACATAATTAATGGATTCATGAATTAATATATTCCATGAATCTAAGTTGGAAAATCATGAATTTAGTCTATGTATATATTAATATATTCATGAATTAATGTGGTCCATTGAATCTAAATTGGTGATTCATGAATTTAGTTTATGTACATAATTAATGTATTCATGAATTAATAGGATCCATGAATCTAACCCATGTACATAATTAATGAATACATGAATTAGGATAAGATTAATTGAAGTGAATCTTCTAATTCATGAACCATAATTAATATGCATCTAATTATTGAGATGTACCTAATTAATATGAGGATGAATCTCCTACCCTATATATACCCCATGCCCACCCTTGTGTCTCACTCCAAGCTAACGTCTAAACCATGAGGGAATAGTGAGAGAGCAAGGGAGAAAAAGAAGAAAGAAAGAAGAAAGAAAGAAAGGGAGAGAAAAAGAAGAAGAAAGAAAGAAAGGAAAGAAGAAAGGGATCGTGCCAAGCCGTACTTCGGTTTCGGTAAAAAGGGTAAGTTATATTCAAGGATCTCATTTTAAATAGCATTTTAGAATGAAGGTTAGTAAAAGCAAGTATTTTTATATAAGGTGAAATATGTAAGTGATATTCTATGATATCATTCTAAATAGTAATTTAGAATGAAGGTTATGATTAGATGATAATTATTCTACTATATCTATGGAAATAAATAGTATGATCTTACTATATTAAAATGCTGTAAAAATAGTATAATAATACTATGATAGTATTACCTTACTATGTTTAATTGTTGGAAAATAGTATTATCTTACTATGTTTAATTGCTGGAAAATAGTATAAGAGATACTAGAAACTAGTATAATGATACTATGAATGATTTGATAAGGATATATTGAAATTCTGGAAAAAGATAGTATAATAATACTATGGTCAAATCATAAGATGATGTTATGTAACGTGTTAACAATATAGAGTGATGATACTAGTACGTTACATGTTATTCATATATTACATTCTATGATATGGAAATAGATGTAATTGAAAATTAGGATTCTAAATTGTGAAGTTATAGTTATGAGAAAAACTATAATAAAAATAATTAAAATGGAAATCATAATGTTATGATGTATAATGTCTTAATGAGAAAGCAAGGAAAACACTTATCTTATAAAGGGTTTCAAGACAGATGGGCGAGCCCCAAAAGGGAAGATCGTTCGGCAAGCATCTTGAGGGGTTAAGGAAAATCCCAAGACAGGTAGGTGAGCCCCAAAAGGGAATACCATTCGGCGATCATCTTGAGAGACAGGATTAAGATAAGTCAGAAATAAAAGAAAAAGATAAAAGAAAATGAATATTTATCTTAGGTTTCAAGACAGATGGGTGAGCCCCAAAAGGGAATACCGTTCGGCAATCATCTTGAGGGGTTATGAAAAATCCCAAGACAGATGGGTGAGCCCCAAAAGGGAATACCGTTCGGCGATCATCTTGAGAGACAGGAGTAAGATAAGTCTAAAAAATAAATGAAAAGATAAAGGAAAAGATAAAGAATGTTTATCTTAAAAATGTCTCAAGATAGTGGCGAGGTAAAGAAAGGCTGTTCGACAATACTTTATGAGAAGTAATGATGAACAGTAAAAGAACAACTTGAAAGCGACGTTCGAAGAAGGGCGGAGTTGCTTTTGATCTTGATGTTATATTTTGTTATATGTTCATTTGGATGTAATTAAACTGGTTATGTAAACTTTAACTTTAATTATGGACATGGTTATGATGGCTATTGCATATGGAAAGAGAAGAAGGGTTTAAAAATTTTAATTCCGTTGGTATTTTACGCTTCCGCATTATAAGAGAAAAATGATCTCACGGACGGATTACTCTTACATTTCATGAGTGAAATGTTAAGTTTAAGTCGGGTCGTGAAAATACTACTTTTATTTGAATCATTTATACTTTAAGTTTTTCTGCAACTTTATTAAGCTTTTATGCATAATATCTCTTTAGCCATTTCACATTGATAAGATCATGTAGTAATTCTCCAGACTGAGTGGATAACAAACAATATACACTTTCAAAGCTTTTACGAATGATAAAAGGCTCCTCCCAATTGGGAGTAAACTTTGAAGCTTTTGTTCCATTTCGAATGTGAATAGCTATTCTGAGAACCAAATCTCCTTCTTTCAAGATTCGATGACGTGTCATTTTGTCGTAGGCTCTGACAGCATTCGCTCTATAGGCTTCTGCTTTATTATTTACTTCTTCACGCCTTTCATCTGCTATTTCCAATTGAGCTAATCTTGCTGTCTGAAGGCTTTCCACTTCTTCACCAAATACCTCAACTCATGTTGACGGTATTCTAATTTCTAAAGGTACCATAGCCTCTGAGCCATATACCAAGGAGAAAGGAGTAAGACTAGTAGCTGATCTTGTTGAAGTCCTTTAGGCCCATAACACTTCTTGAAGCCTCTCACACCATTTTTTATGAGCTCCTTCAATCATTTTTCCAATGATTTTGAGTATAGTCTTGTTGGTTGCCTCTGCTTGACCGTTACCCTTAGGATAATAAGGAGTGGAACTCCTGTGCTTAATAGCATACTTCACAAATAAACTTATCACATCAGAATTAATGAAAGGCGTACCATTATCTGTAACTAACTCCTTTGGTATCCCAAACTGGTAGATGCTATTTTCTTTGATAAAACAGCTACAACAACTCCTGTGGCTTTCCTTAAGGGTACAGCTTCCAACCATTTAGTAAAGTATTCTGTAGCTACTAAAATCCAAATACATCTTTCAGCAAGCGGATTGATTTGACCAATTAGATCTAAGCCCCCAAGAATGAAAGGGCCATGGAGTAGTTACATAGTGCATGTATTATGTTGCCTCTAATTTGACATTGATGACACTTCTGTACATGCATGTTAGCATCCGCCTCCATTGTGGGCCAATAATACCCCAAATCGAGGATATATTGATACAGCTTTCACTTTCTTTGATGAGCACCACAGTTGCCATCATGAGCTTCATGTAATGATGTCTCAATTTCATCTTCTGCTAAACATCTAAGTGTGATATTGCTGAGACCTTTTTTGAAGAGTTCACCTTTATCAAAGTAAAACATTGCAATTTTCTTCATGAATTTAAAAGCTTCCTTTAGATCAGCTGGGACTATATCTTCATCAAAGTATTCAATGTAAGGCTTTCTCCAATCTCAAACTGATCTACGAAACAACATTCTTCTTTATCTGGATGTGATTGGTATACAGAACATGCTTTTTGGACATCAACTGCATCTTTTTCCATAGTTGGTCAGTATAAGCCAAACCGCTGCATCCTTCTGTACAAATTAATCGCTGGATCATGTCCACAAATGCTCTCATGAATACTTTTCATTTGCTTTTCTGCCTCTTTTAACCTAATACATCTCATCAATATGCCATCAGGTCCCCTAAAGTATAATACTTCATTTATTATTAGAAAGTCTTTGAGTATTCTCAGAGATATGACTGGTACAACAGCTGAATCTTTGATATTGCTGATATCTTTCAAAATTGGTGCTCTCCAATCTTCTACTTTTAATCATTCAAGGATTAAATCACTTATCAATGGAGTAGGAACCCAACGGCGTATAACTGTTACCTGCATGGATTCTTTATCAAAAATAAGTTTGGAAGCCAATGTAGCTAAGGCATCTGCATAACAGTTCTCAGATCTTTCTTTCTATCCGAACCCAATATCTTCGAAGCTTTTCATTATTTGTTGGGATGCTGTTCTGTAAGGCACCAAGCCAACATTATTGACACTGAACAAGCCATTCATCTAAGTAATTACCAAGTTAGAATCACCCATAACCTTCAAATTTTTGATATCCATTTCCTTGGCAATCATAAGTCCTATTAGAAAAGCTTCATATTCCGCAATATTATGTGAACAAGGAAAATCCAATTTAAATGAAAAATACAAAATGTTACCTTCAAGAGCTTTTAATACAATACCAGCTCCGGCGGAATCAACAATCTTTGACCCATCAAAATACATCTGCTATTCTTCTAGAATATCTGTCATCATTACTTCTGGTAATTCTCCTAATAATTCTTCACTCAATGAAGTATCATCTGCTCCAGGAAAATTAGCCAATAAATCTGTAAAAGCTTGTCCTTTGATAGCATGCGGATTGAGGCATGTAATATCAAATTCCGAAAGTGCAAGAAGTCATTTAGCTGCTCGTCCTGAGAGAATAGGCTTCAACAACAGATATCTGATTGGATCAAACTTTGTGACCAGGAATACTTTGTGAGATAAGAGGTAATGGCGAAACTTCTGTATAGCATAAACCAATGAGAGACAAATCCTTTCCACACTAGGATATCTCAATTCCGCATCCCGAAGGATTCTACTGAGATAATAGATAGGACGTTCTCGTCCATCATGATCCTTCTGAGCCAATAAAGAACCAATTGGACGCTCTGTAGATGCTAAGTATAATACCAAAGGCTTGTGAAAGATAGGTGCCATCATAGTCTTTATAGAGCTCATCATCCTTTGAAGTTTCCTGAAAGCTTCATTACAAATCTTACTTCATTTGAACTCAACATTTTTTCGAAATAAGGGCATCAAAGGTGTAGTGATCTCAGCCAAACCAGGTATGAAGCACCGTATATAAGATACTATGCCCAAGAAGCTTTTCAGTTCCTTGACATTTTTAGGAGCTGTCATAGTTGAAATAGCTTGAGCTTTTGCCGGATCAACATCTATTCCATGCCTGTTAAAAAGCCCAAGAACTTTCCAGCAGATACTCTAAAGGCGCATTTCAAAGAATTCATTTTTAATTGATATTGACGGCATCTTTCGAAGACTCTCTTTAGATCGGCGATATGATTTTCAAGCTTTTGAGACTTGATCACAATATCATCAACATAATCTTCCACAAGGTTGTGAAACATGTCATCGAAGATGGCTGTTATCGCCCTTTGATAAGTAGCTCCTGCATTTTTTAATCCCAATGACATTACAATATAAAATAAATTACCAATAAGAGTTCTGAAGGCTGTCTTCTTTGCATCTTCTAGAGCCATTTTGATTTGGTTATATCCGCTATATCCATCTATAAATGAGAATGAGTCATGGCCAACTGTTGCAACAACCAATAGATCCATATTTGGCAAAGGAAATTCATCCTTTGGATAGACTTTGTTAAGATCTTGAAAATCAACACAGCAACGTATCTGACCATTTTTCTTTTTGACTAGTACCACATTTGCCAGCTAGGTTAGATGTTGTATAGGCTTTATGAAACCCGCTTTTAACAGTTTTTCAACTTCAACCTTGATTTTATTTTCAACCTTTGGATGAAATCTTCTTGGTGGCTTTTTAACTGGAGTGTATCTAGGATTTATGTTCAGCTTGTGAGTCACCAACTTTGTATCTAAGCCGGGCATTTCTTCATAAGTCCATGCAAAGACATCTTTATACTCCTTTAGTAATTTTATGAGCTCCTCCTTTTCGCTTGGACTCATCTTTGAACTAATCAATACTGGACAAGGGCTATCATCGCTGTCTGCCAGATTCACTTCTTACAACTCTTCTTGTATTGTCTTGATATTATCTTGTAACTGCTCTGGAGCTTCTATAACTTCTTCAAACTTACTTTCTTCTTTCTGCATCGGCTACCCTTTCGACATTGGAGTCAGACTCGATATTGATGAGTCCAACTCCTTAGATTGTCACAAGATGTAGACAACTTTACCATCTGGTTGAACCATCCTTTTGCATTCATCCGGACTTTTCTTCTCATCCTTGCCCCGTGGTCTCTTTGACGGCGTCATGTTTTCAGATGATGTTAAAGAGACCTCAACATCCTTTGGTAAAGCAATTCTCAAAGGCTTCGCCAAAATTCTCCTTCAACAGCCAACTCATTGTAAAACAACGAATCAGCAGTATGAACTTCAGAACGGTCAAAAGGTGTTAAGGTGGCTGGTATGCGAATACTTCAGTCCTTATATATACCTTTAACACATTGATGAAACGTGGATGGTACAAGCTAAACTTTGTGAAGCCAAGGATGACCAAGTAATACATGATAATTCACATTAACATCAATTACTTGCATTCTAATTAAAGCATTAATGGGACCAACTTGTAAATTGACTGAAATAAAACCCACTGTATTTTGACATTTTCCTCCAAAACTAGATATTTCAATCGATTCCTTCACAATCTTGGAAAGATTCAGACCCATTACCTTGGCTGTTGCTAATGGCAAAAGATTTAGAGAGGAACCTGGATCCATCAAGGCTCTTTTGGCTTCAAAAGTATTGATCAGGACAGTGATATAGAGAGGCCTGTTATGAGCTATTGAAGAAACAATCATGTCATCAGCAGTGAAAATAATATCCTGAACATCTTCTTAGATCGGCTTTCTCGTTGCAGCATATGCGAGCAAACAATGCTCAGAAGATTCTTCAGCTATTGCAATTAAAGCGATCGTGGCAGCTTTCCTTAATGTTGCTGAAAACCTTAATTGGTCAAAGAAGCTTTTAAACTTCGGCGATCGAGACAAAATTTCTATCTCAAAATGGGCGTTGGAGGTAACAGCCTTTTGATCATTCTCTTATGTTATTATTTCCAATGAATTATGACTGACCATTGTGACTACTTCCTTACCATTGTGGTTTGGTAAAGGATTTTTGTGCACTGACTTCTCTGGATCAATGGATATTTTCAAATGTCCCACAGCAATCTGTTCCTGAAAAATCCATCGCAAAGTAAAACAATCTTTAGTCGCATGACGCACCATTTTGTGGTATAAACAATACTTTTCATTTGCTGAAGGTGGATGCAATGGTGGAGGAGGATATAAGACACCATCATTAATCCATTTATTCAAAATATGAGTCACTTCCGCCATGCTGCATGGAAAAGGCGGTGGAATATCTTCTGGATTAAATTTGAATCTTCTATCTGACCGAGGTGGATATTGCCTTGATGCTGGCCGTCCTCCAAGGGCTTCTACAGCCATTGCTGAACTTCTTCTATCACGACGACTAGAGCATGCGAAACAATAGTATTAAGGTGTTGAGCCACATCGTATAACTTTGCAAATGTGCCAATAGCAGCTACTTCGAAGTAAGCTCTATACTCCCTTGTAGTACCGTCTACACATAGCTGGACAAGCCTTTCTTTAGTGGCAGGTTAATGACAATCGAGAACCAGATGTCAAAAACGGCGAACATATTCAATCAACTCTTCATTGATCTTCTGCCTTTCCTTAGAGAGAGTATTCAAGGTAATACTCTCTTCTACAGGAAAGAATTTCTTTGAAAAAGCGTTAACCATCTCTTCCCAAGGATGGATTGTATCAGCCGGTAGTGTGGTGTACCAGGAAAAGGCTTTGTCTGTGAGAGACTTTGAGAATTTTTGAAAGTGAAAGTCTTCGCTTCTAGCGTACCTGCCTAAAGTATCAACAAAACGCATAACATGCTCTCTAGCATTTCCTGTCCTTCCATTCTAAAGAGTGAATCGAGGAGCATTATAACCTGAAGGATACTCCATCTGAAGGAGTTCTGGTGAAAATGGTGGTCTGATGTCAAAGGAGCCTGCAATTCTCGATCGACATGCTTGCTCATTTTCGAACATAGCTGAGAAATCTTCTGCAGTAACAAAGGCTGCAGTCTTATCATGATCACGATCTCTAGGCTCACAATAATCCTGATTAGGAGATGGAGTGAAATCCCTTCCATGACCATCATGCAAAGGGGCTTTGTTCACTGAAGATTCTCTTTCAACATTTCGATTTGGTGACAAAGTCCGATCTGGACGATCACGATGAAATTCCATTTGATTGTGCCAAATATTATTGAAGGTTTCCTCCATGTGTTTTTTAGAAGGTAGAATTTGGGCAGCTACTCAATCATGCATTTCCTGGATCTGATTCTACAATTGAGTTTGCATTTGAGCCTGCATCTGTGCTTGGGAAACTTGAAGTTGAGCAATGATTGGTCCAAGGATAGCATTCAAACTTGATCCTTCAGGTTTGGATGTAGTGGATCCCTCACGAACATCTTCTGGAATAGCAGAACTAGAAGGATTAGCTCTCTTGCTCACCATCTTCTTTCAAGATGGATGCAATCAAAAGTCCCCAGTAGAGTTGCCAATTGTTGAAACTAAGGATTCGGAAGCTTGCTGACTAGGATAGATCTTCAAACTTTTGATGACTGGATCATCATCTTCAAGCTCCACCTCGGGTATTTCTGGGTGATCAGTCTGCAAGCCAAAAGAGCCCAGTTACACTTCTCGTTAACTGTCCTCCTTTGGTTTCCTGAAAGAGTGAAGACAAGAGAAGAAAATATGGAAGTAATCTGAGGGAGAGAAGCGGGAACAGTGAAGAATCCTAATGAACTGACAGCTTTTCTCCTTCAGAACACTCAAGAAAAAAATGTCTGAGCACGAGAATTTTTCTCTTTTGTTTCTTACTCCAAAAAGGGTTTTTGAAGTACTAATCTTAATCTGATATTCCAAAATCCGATCCTTAACTCTTACTGGTCCTTCCCTATTTATAGAAGAAAATCATTTTATTTGATTAATAATATATAAAAATATTCTTTGATGTGACATCTAACTGATTCTGACATATGACAACTATATTCTGTTAAAAGGAGCCAATCTATTAGAATGTTGACAGAATCCGTTAAATGGAGCCATTCTGTTAATAACTAACTTATATTCTGTTAAAAACAGCTTGCATATGTTAAAAGGAGCCTATCTGTTAATCAAATGGATGTAATCTGTTAAAAATAACTGACAACTGTTAAAGAGAGCCTATCTATTCAATATCACGTGTTCTTTTAAAAAAGAGCTGCCAGCTCAGCAAACCACCATAACCGACTTTCAGTTATGACTTAATCCTTTAAACTGTTATGACCCAAACAAGCTTTTGGATGCATACTTCAAAGGTTAAAAGAACAAACTACTTTCAGAAAGGAGTTTATCTATTTTAACAAATTCCCTCCTAGCCCTCCAGACCACATCTCATAATCCTTCCCCCAGATATATAATATACATATAAATCATCTTACACCAAAGGCGGGTCATTTGGGATACCTTGTCTAGAGAAATCATAAGTGCTGGACGAGGGCACTATTCTCAAAGTAGATATCGTATCCACCATCAGGCCTCAATCATCTAGTATTAGAGAATGGGACTATGGAGGCCGCGTTTTCCTCTAATAGCCCACAGGGAAATAGGGGTAAGATACATCCTTAGCCTTCCCTCCTTACTGTCAGCCCAAGAAGTAATCCATACTTTACTGGAATAGGAGATGGGAGGAACACATACGCCCATTCCCACGAGAAAGACAATCAGTGCCTTTACCCCCTAACAAAGGCAATAGGGTACAAGGTGATATGGTTCCATCGAATCCCTATGAAGACGAGGCTAAACCGGTAACCGTCTTTTCATCTCAATGAAGTATGACTTCTTTGAGCTTCTGATTAGCATCAGCTCGCAACGCCATTGATTCAAAACCTATCTTGAATAATAAAATATCATAATGATGTTAGAATACATTCAGTAATCTGATTCTACTAAAATCTTACCAAAGATAAATTTAGTCCTGACGGAACAGGCCGCCTTTGAGCTTTCCATATGATTTCTAAAAAGCTTATCAATTAGTCAAAATCTACTCCTTTGACTACATCATCTGTTGAATACTCAACTACTTCAAATCATGAAGGCGTAGTGAGTCAATCAGCATGCTCAGAGTCCGGATCTTATTCTCGAATGTGGCATACTTTAAGGTATCTGAACCTTTCGAATCTTTTGAGCTTTTATCAGGATCAAAAATCTTATTTGAATATCTGTAAAATTTTACTCAGTTCAAGAAAGGCGTCAGTAATTAATACCTGAAGGCTTATTACACTTTCAACAACGTTAAACTGCAAAGATAGTGTAAATGAATATCTGATACACTATTGGTTCAAAATTTGTATTCAGGACAAAATACTTTATGACAATGGAACCTTTTTCGGATCATCATAATCTTTATCCATGTGGCTTTTGAATAGTTCAGGTTCTGATCTAACTAGAAAATTATTTCCACGAGTCATCTTATCATTTTCCATCATCAACAACCAGCAATGAGAAAAAGATTGACGACGTCTACTTTGTCCTGGGCAGAAACAAGCAACTGTGAGATCCTCGGTTTTGGAAGTACTGTTGGAAATCACAAAATTTAGTAATCTTTATCTCATGGAAAGAATCCTGGATGATGAAAGTGGGGTGCGTCCAAACCTTGTTTCTTACATTATCATTATTTAACTTTTTAATTCATTACTATCATATTCTGAGAAAATAAAATTGAGAAGGGTGACCACAGAAATACATGTGCGTACAAGTGCATATCAGCAGTCGGTGAGTGAATTCCTATGTGCATGGTTCTAGCACCTCTATTTACACATGTTTAAATACTTCAAATTTAACTGCTGAATATTGGGTCCTACTGTCCTGCATGTCCATCACATGTACACTGTTGGGAAGGCCGTCTTTATAGTTCAAGACAGACGGCTTCTTTCAAACTTTCCTTTTGTAACCTTAGATACCCCAACTGTATTGAAAAAAAATCCTCCCTTTTTTTTGGCAGAGTTGCGCCATCTTTGCCCATGTACACATCTTGGGTACAGACTGAGCACTTTTGTTTGCCTATTCATTTAAAAACAAAATTCTGGACAGCTACATCAGTATCTTTTCATGCTGATAAGAAATCCTGTCTTCTAGATTTTCTGTATCCCCGGTTGTATGTGATCCATTTGCTCGGATCATCGTTTTGCCCCGCACACATCATCGGTGCGTATCCCCGGTTGTATGTGATCCATTTGCTCGGATCATCGTTTTGCCCCGCACACATCATCGGTGCAAAAAGGGCCGTTTTTGTTTGCATATATATATCTTTCTTTACTATTATAATGGGAGAGCGAGGCGCAGCCTGATTTTTCCCAAATTCCCAATCTAATCTACTCTCGTATAAAATAAAACTTTGATTTAATGTTTTATTTTAATTCTCAAACTACCCCTTACTCATCTATCTATTTAAAATCACAGCCAATCGGGATTGAACTCGGGGAGAGTTCAATGGCACCCGCGGGTTAACACGTGTCCCTTTTAACTCCTATTAACTGTGGTTAACTCCTTCCCCTCGCTCTCACGTGCATCGCATGCACCTCTAGCGAGTTCAATCGCACCCGCAGATTAACAAGTGTCCCTTTTAACTCTATTAACTGTGGTTAACTCCTTCCCCTCCCTCTCATGTGCATCACACGTGCCACCCGCTAGTTCTTTGTAAATACATTATCCTCTGTATTTGAGTTACAGTTTGTGGATATTTTTGTGGCTAATAGAAGTGCACAATTAGGGTTTTGTATGAGCACGTGTTAACTTTTACTGTTTCCAGAGCTGATTATTATTTTTAACCATTATAACAGTCATATTGAAAAATTTCTGATTCTATGATTGTATTAATATCTATACATGCCAATTCGTTGGTACTAAAACAGTACACATTTTCATTTACGAGAGGAAACAATTCTACGCAGGAAAAGGTTCTTTTGGCTTTACAGGATAGTGGGGTTTTCACATCTGGCGGTTTGGTCAAAGATAAGGTAAAAATCATTCTTTTTACTTGGTAAGATAAGGCAAAAATCACTGTGTACTTGAAAAGTCGTTACTGGAAATATCCAAAATATTCTTTATATCTTTGCCACGGAATTACAAAATATGGTGTGTTTCCCCTATCTACTTATTTATTTATTTTTGTAATTTAGATAGGCAATTCAGATAGGCAAGCTTGATGGTTAGTGAGTTAGCTGGTAAGGACGAGTTTCAAACCTAGGTAATGGTTTGGACTTAGGACACACACAACGACTTTACCAATTTAGCAAGCTGGCATTCATTCTTATTTTTATAAACTTTGTGCTTAATCCTAGTATTGGCTAACCATCATTTTTCCTGGAGTCTTAATAACAACGTTATTATTCAAATTATAAATTTGTGAACTGCTTCCTTCTCCCCACTGTGTACTAATAAAATTCCAGGTGCTATGTGTTTCATCAGTAATATTTGAGTTACTAACTAGTAATCTACAAGTAGTTATTTTTACACGATTTTCCATAGCAATCTTTTTAATTGTTCATAATAACTTTTACCTGGAACTTGGTAGCTTTATAGGTATAAAATAAGCATTTGCCAAGATAGAGTTTGGAGTAGTCACAAGCCAAAAGTGATTAGGGCTGGGCTGAACCACTGTCAAGGTGGAAATCGAATAGGATCATTGCAATTTCTTCCTCATTTATGTCATTAGTCATTACCAACAGTCGGTCAAAGTGCGTTGAAGTAAACTCTAGTTTTCGTACTAGATAGCCTATCTATTGCCAGTTGCCACTAGCCTATAATGCCCCAACATCTACCATCAAAGTTGAATTTGAACTAGTACTATGTTTAGAAAATACTTAATCACCATCTTGCTGAAGTTTTACTGAATTTGGTGAGCTAATGAAACTTTGTTGTGGATTGTTGTGCTCAAGCATGTGGGATTTTTTAATTTTTGATCGGTAAACTATAATCATATATATAGCAAATGAAATACAAAAGAAAGGGTCATAAGATAGTTAACCTGAACAAAATCCTTAAACTAAAAGCATATCCCCTCCCCAATACATTAGGACCTATATTAGTAAAAACAAAAGGCGATGAATTACCAAGTCCTCGTAGTCCCTCCTAATGGAGCACCAGGCAATATGTAACTGATGAATTCTTGAGCAAACCTGCTCTGAAGATCAAGAAACATCGTCAAAGACTTATCGATTCATCTTTGTCCAAATGGACCAGGCTATTGCCCTTGAGCGGAGAGACTAAAGGACTCGAGCCTCCACCTTCACTGAATTCCAACAAGATATAAATTTTTTAAAGGAGCCAGGGAAGACCTACACAAACCCCAGTCACGATAGGAAATAGCTCCATATTATAGATGCGAAGGAAGAATGTAATAACAAGTGATCTTTCGATTCCTCCGATTCAAGTGTGGGACACATCTCATGTTTGCCAAATCTAAAAACCATCTCCTTTGCATCCCAACACTTCACTACGGCTATGATCAAATCCCAGTTAAGGTTCACTTTTGCCAACTAAAATAAGCTAGCCAGCTTAAACGTCTGCCTCCACCAAATCTTCTGATCTCCTGTTCTCCATGATGTTATGTGATGACTTATAAAATAGTAGTTAGCCATTCTCTACCTTCTCTGCTTGAAATGATCACATATGAGAATTTTGCGAAGGAAGAATGTAATAACAAGTGATCTGCCGATTCCTCCGATTCGAGTATCATGGGACACATCTCATGTTTGCCGAATCTAAAAACCATCGCCTTTGCATCCCAACACTTCACTGTGGCTATGATCAGATCCTAGTTAAGGTTCAATTTTGCCAACCATAATAAGCTAGCCAGCTTATACGACTACCTCCACCAAATCTTCTGTTCACCATGATGTTAAGCGATGGCTTATAAAATAGCGGTTAGCCATTCTCTACCCTCTCTGCTTTAAATGATCACATATAAGAATTTTGTCCCAAGAAGTCACCTATAGGAAGGATGCCTTTTATGGAACTCCGAGGTTCCACACAGTCCTGTGAGGAAAGAGAATAGGAAGACAAACCCACAAGGATAGAAGAAAGGATCTCAGTGTAAACTGAACTATGTTGTCCCTAATCCATACTCGATCATCTCTACGGGGAGAAACACCCTGCAAACGCCCTAGAAGAAGAAGAAAATCCTCTATCTCCCAGTCATTAAGACTGTCCTACTGACACATTTTTTTTTGGATGCCAGCACAAACAAATTCTTAAAATCCGCTCTAAGAGTAGACAAACTGCACCACAAATCATCCCAAAATTTCACCAACTCTCTCTTCCCCACCTTAAATCTGATGTGCTTCGAAAATTCATCCAAAATGTACATAATAGCTTGTGAGAGTTTCTAATGCTGTATTGGTATTTCCTGATTATATGATTGGACTTTTAAGTTTGGCTTGCGACGATTTTTCCCCTATTTGCAGTTCACTTCTCGTAATTCCACATGACATGTATCTGCAGGTTCTATTTTGTAGCACAGAGAAGGGGCTGTCATCTTTTGTTCGGCAACTGGAACCAGATTGGCATATCGATACAAATCCTGAGATCATTTCTCAGCTGGCTGTAAATTCCTGTTACCTGTCCCTATTGTTCTTATACTGTGGTTTTACTACCATGTCTAAGATAGTTCCAATATTAAATATATTTTCTTTAGAATGCATGCCATCTGAGTTCTTTTTATTGGTTCAGAGGTTCATCAAATATGAGCTTCACATTTCTCCAAACAGACTAGAACGTACTGCTTCTAATGTGTTCAGCTCCCCAAACTTGGAGCAGTTCTTCGGATTCCCAAAGAGAAATTAGCTAATGAGTAAGATGCAGATCCGTATTCCATCAATTTTCTAATTTAGCTCCTCGTTGCCACTTCATCCCTTTTCTGTATTTTTGGCATTGAACCAGGGGCCTCATTTCTTATTTTACGGTGCAAGGGTCTCCGGTTTGATCAGCATGCTTCTCAAGGTATTAACAGACATTCGGCATCCCCATACTCAACCTGTGTTAGATGGTGTTAGATAAAAGACCCACAAAGTATTCTCCACTATCTCAAGTGAAGAAGCTTTTTGTATCAAAAGTTTGTGCAATAGATAGGCTCATATTTTGAGTTATGAAAACTTTTGAAATTGTGATGCTTCCGTGTCTGCAATTTCCCTTATTTGAGTATGCAAGTCCTAAAGGTATTTTGATGAGTAGTACCCTACTTAATTGTCTAGTATTCTGTGTGCAAAAAACTGTTTGCAAGGGCTCCATAACCCCACATGCTAGTGGGTGTTGTGCATGAAGTAAGCACCTCTGGCCCTATAATCAAATATCATGTGAAGGTGTACTGCAATGGCCTTCCAGAAATTCTCCATGGCTTGAGTCAACACCTAGCAAATGCCATGATATTTCTGTCTTAGGTTGTATGCCATTGCAGTACGTTTTGTCCGTTGAGGTATCTATTGAGAGTTGAGACTCACTTTGCAGGGCAAATTTCTGGTGGATATTGTTTCTTACTTGCTTAGGAAACTGCAACGAAGATGGTTGATAGGTGCCATCCGAATCAGCTGAAATTGCCAGAACCAACTCATTCTAAATAAAGTAATTAGTTTTACTGACTTATTTTGGCATCAAATGACATGCCTTTCACTGTTACTGGTTTTTCTCGGGAGCTCCAAGATGGAAGATATTTGTATTCGTGGTGTGTGAAAAGTTATTATAAGCAGCCAAAAGATGTATTTAACACCATACTTAAAAAAAAAAAAAAATAATAATAATAATCAAACACCATGTTTTCGGAATCAGTGTTAAAACCTAGGAGGCCACCTTATATAATAGGTAAGGTGATGGCAAACTGGTCCTCTTCACAGATATGGAAATTAGCTTTTAAGTAAGCCTTTGTTGGAAGTAGCAATCCGGAAGTTTCTAGGCTTGGGAAGCATTTAAAGAGGTGTTCAAAAGTCAAGCTAGAATCCTCTAGAGACCATCTTGATCTTGAAGCTTCTAGACTCGTTGACTTGGAAGACATGCAAAGAAAAATCTAGAAAAATGTTTCTTGGAAGCATGCAATTTTTGAAAGACCAAAAGGGCATTGTACTTGTATCTTATAGAAGTCTCTAGAATAGGATTATTATAGTAATTGTACCTATCTTGTAATCACTATAAATAGGGAGTGTGTAGTGAGGATGAAGCATAGAGTGGAGTTGTGAGTTCTCAAGTGTTTAGCTTTCTTTTCTCAATAAAGAGTGCTCCTTTTTCTCTCAAGGTAGTAGCCTAGTCTTCAAGTGTAGTTTCCTTAGTATCATTCTAGCTTGCTTAGTTTCCTACAAAGTGTCATCTTCCTACTCTTCATTGTCTTGGCCAAGGCATAGCAAAGCCAACAAAGTGGTATCAGAGCCAAGGTCATTCTAGAGTCACTCCGGTGTTCCTTCCGTTGGATCGTGAAGATGGCCTCCAACTTGGTTCAACCTCAAATTCCAAAGTTGTCAAAAGAAAACTTTGAGAATTGGTGTATACAAATGAAGGCGTTGTTCGGGTCGCAAGATCTATGGGAGATCGTCAATGATGGGTACGTAGAACCCACCGTGGAGCAAGAAGCCGTGTACACCGTGGAGCAGAAGAACACTCTCAAGGATCAAAGAAAGAGGGATAAAAAGGCATTGTTCTTACTCTACCAAGCATTGGACAAATCAATGTTCGAGAAGATCGCCGAAGTGACATCAAGCAAAAGGGCTTGGGAGATCCTAGGCACCAATTTCAAAGGAGTTGATAGTGTTAAGAGGATTCGCCTACAAGCTCTAAGAGCCGAGTTCGAGACAGCCCATATGAAAGAAGGTGAGAGCATCTCCGATTATTTTTCGCGATTACTTGTTATTGTGAATCAATTAAAGAGGAATGGTGAAAAGATTGAAGACCTCCGGGTCATAGAGAAGGTGCTACGATCCCTCACAACCAAGTTCGAACACGTGGTTGTGGCTATTGAAGAATCCAAAGATTTGGAGACACTCTCAGTCGAGGAGTTAATGGGATCACTTCAAAATTCATGAGCAACGCGTGCAGAAGAATTCTAGTTCCATGGTATTGGAAACAAGCATTAGAGTCAAAATTGACACTAAGAGATCAAAGGGGTAGTCGCGGAGATTCACATCGTGGTGATGGCAACCATGGTATTCGCGGAAGAAGTAGAGGACGAGGAAATTATCAAAGAAATGCACAAAATCAGCGGAATTTCAATAGTAGCCGTGGAAGAGGAACTAGCAGAGGTAGATCCACATATGGTTGTGATAATACTAGAAGCATTCAATGCTACAATTGCAACAAGTATGAGCACTATGCATCAGATTGTTGGAGCAAATCTGTGGATCAAGAAGAGCAACCTCGTTGAAGCATCAAATTGTGGAAGAGAAGACTCCACACTCCTCCTTGCTCGAGAAGAAGTGTCTGGTCAACAAGATTTGTGGTATCTTGACTCGGGAGCTAGCAATCACATGTGTGGGAAGAAGGAACTCTTCGTGGAGATGGCGGAAGGCATTCACGGTAATGTGAGCTTAGGAGACTCATCCAAGGTCCCCGTGAAGGGCAAAGGTAAGGTTAAAATTTATCAGAAGAATGGTACGCCAGAATATATCTCCAATGTGTACTACGTGCCCAATATGAAAAACAATATACTCAGTATTACACATGGAGAATCACTCTCTTACTTTAAGAGATGCATGAGGAAGACTTGTTGCACAAGTTCAAATGGCGAAGAATCGCATGTTCCCACTCTATCTTAACACAAAATTGGAAATGTGCTTCCTTGGACGCAAGGAAAATGAGTCATGGAAGTGGCACATTCGCTTCGGGCATCTCAATTTCAATGGTCTCAGGCTATTATCCACAACGGGCATAGTTTCTGGTTTGCTGGTTATTAAACAGGTGGACCATGTGTGTGAGACATGCACACTTAGCAAGCAGCAGCGAATTCCTTTCCAGAGTGGCAGATCGTGGAGAGCAACAGAACCATTGCAGCTGGTTCACACGGATATTTGCGGACCGTTGGACCCAATTTCTCTCAGAGGAAGTAAGTACTTTATTACTTTCATTGATGACTTCAGTAGAAAACTCTGGGTATACTTCATTAAAGAGAAATCTGCTGCTTTTACCATCTTTAAAAATTTTAAAACCCATGTTGAAGTAGAGAGTGGTTATAAAATGAAGACACTGAGATCTGACAGAGGTGGCGAGTACACCTCAAATGCACTTCAAGAATATTGCAGACAACAAGGCATCAGACAACAATTTACAGCAGCTTATACACTACAGCAGAATGAGATTGCAGAAAGGAAGAACCGCACCATCCTTGATATGACAAGGACGATGCTTAAAGAGAAGGGATTGCTAAAGCATTTCTGGGCCGAAGCAGTTGCATGCACAACTTATCTTCTCAACAGGTGCCCTACAAAAAGTGTCAAGAACAAGACACCCCAGGAGGCATAGAGCGGCTATAAGCCCAGTGTGTCGCACTTGAAGATCTTTTGATGCATTGCCTATGCTCAAGTATCAAAGGCAAAAAGGAAAAAGTTGGATGATCGTGGCGAGAAATGCATCTTCATTGGGTATAGTGAGGAGTCCAAAGCATACAAACTCTACAATCCACTTACTAATAAGGTAGTGGTGAGTAGAGATGTGATCTTTAGTGAAGAAGAAACATGGAATTGAGATAAAGAAGAGAAAATCAAAGAAAATCAGATTGAGATCGAAGAGCAAGAAGTAGAGCACGGTGAACAAAATCAAGAAAATATGCGGCAAACAATCTCGACACCAACTCCACGCGCATCATCATCTATAGTTCGGAGAAGTCCTGACGCACGACTCATAACTCCAGAAGGTACTTCATTGACTCAAAACTCATCTAGTCCTTCATCATCTATAAGACCAATCAAAACGAGGAGTCTAAGAGAAATTTATGAGCAAACTGAAAACAATAATGATATAAATCTTCTCTACCTATATGTTGATCATGAGCCACTTACTTTTCAAGAGGATGTGAAAGAAGATTGTTGGAGATCAGCCATCGAAGAGGAGATTTATGCCATCCAAAAAAATAAAACATGGGAGTTAACTTCACTTCCTAAGGGTCATAAGTCAATTGGTGTTAAATGGGTACACAAGATCAAGTGAACGACCGATGGAAAGATTGACCGTTACAAGGCAAGGCTTGTAGCTAAGGGCTACAAACAAAAATATGGCGTGGACTATGAAGAATTTTTTGCACTAGTTGCTCAACTTGATACAGTCAGGATGCTGATCTCACTTGCCGCCTATCACAGTTGGAAAATTTACCAACTGGATGTAAAGTCAACATTCCTTAATGGAATTCTTGATGAAGAAGTGTATGTGGAACAGTCCGAAGGCTTCATAGTAGAAGGAGAAGAGGATAAAGTTTATCGCCTAAAGAAAGCTTTATATGGACTAAAGCAGGTGCCTCGAGCTTGGAATGCTTGGATTGATAACTACCTTCAAGAAAATGGCTTTACTAAATGTCCATTTGAGCATTCCCTCTACATGAAAAGGAACAACCATGGAGAATTACTTATAGCATGCCTCTACGTTGATGACTTGCTATTCACCGGGAATAGCCAGGAGATGTTCGATAAATTCAAGCATGCTATGTTCAAGGAATTCGAAATGACAGACTATGGACTTATGTCCTACTTCCTTGGTATAGAGGTGAGACAGCAAGCTGATGGTATATTCATATCTCAGAAAAGGTATGCGATGGAGCTTCTTAAGAAATTCAGATTGGATGGCTGCAACACAGTAAGAACTCCTGTAGCAATGGGTTCAAAGTTGACAAAAGAAGGAGAAGGAAAGACCGTGGATTCAACTCTATTCAAGAGTTTAATTGGAAGCTTAAGATATCCCACAATCACAAGACCAGATATAGTCTATGGTGTTGGACTTTTGAGCAGATACATGGAAACTCCAAAGGAATCTCATTGGCTTGCAGTGAAGAGAATCCTAAGGTACATTTTAGGAACTTTAGAATTTTGACTTTTTTATTCTTATAATGAGGATGCAGAGTTATATGGATACTCAGACAGTGATTAGGGAGGTGACCAAGATGAACGTAAAAGCACCACAGGGTATGTTTTTTACCTTGGATCCACAGCTTTCACATGAAGCTCTAAGAAGCAGAGTATTGTAGCTCTATCTACATGTGAAGCTGAGTATGTGGCGGCATCATCCACAGTTTGTGAAGCAATATGGCTAAGGAATCTCTTAAAAGAGTTGAATCATCTGCAGGAAGAATCAACAATCATATACGTGGACAACAAGTCCGCTATTGCTCTTGCCAAGAATCCTGTACAACATGGAAGAAGCAAACATATTGACACCAGGTTCCATTTTCTAAGAGACCACGTGAATCAGAAAACGGTAAAGCTGGAATATTGTGATAACAAAGAACAAGTAGCAGATATCTTTACTAAAGCTTTGCCAACTGATGCATTCAGGAGACTAAGAAAATTACTTGGCATGAGAAAGCTTCCGGTTTGAAGGGGGGTGTTGGAAGTAGCAATTCAGAAGTTTCTAGGCTTGGGAAGCATTTAAAGAGGTGTTCAAAATTCAAGCTAGAATCCTCTAGAGACCATCTTGATCTTGAAGCTTCTAGACTTGTTGACTTGGAAGACATGCAAAGAAAAATCTAGAAAAATGTTTCTTGGAAACATGGAATTTTTGAAAGACCGAAAGGGCATTGTACTTGTATCTTATAGAAGTCTCTAGAATAGGGTTATTATAGTAATTGTACCTATCTTGTAATCACTATAAATAGGGAGTGTGTAGTGAGGATGAAGCATAGAGTGGAGTTGTGAGTTCTCAAGTGTCTAGCTTTCTTTTCTCAATAAAGAGTGTTCCTTTTTCTCCCAAGGCAGCAGCCTAGTCTTCAAGTGTAGTTTCCTTAGTATCATTCTAACTTGCTTAGTTTCCTACAAAGTGTCATCTTCCTACTCTCCATTGTCTTGGGCAAGGCTTAGCAAAGCCAAGAGCCTTACCTTGACGTTCAATATCAAAACTTCCTGTCTCATGAGCAACGTTTATTCTAGACGCAAAGTTGCAAAAATAAAGGAAGGTAGCATCCTGATTAATCACATCGAGACTGACACCGACAATATCGTAACGCCAGTGGTAAGATTAGGATAGTGAAAGTGGGTCACTGAATATGGTGGGTACCCAGGAGGTGTTGGTGCAGTTGCGAAGCGTCCAAGATTTACTCCATGTGCTCATGTGTTCAACTCCCACTCCTCAACTTACGCTGGCCGTAGGGGGAAAACTCCGAGTGGGTCAGTGTGGATACCCTAAGGGACTAGTCTTTTTTTTTTGGTGAGAAGGGATTAGTCCTTGGTTCCAAGGCTTTGGGACACCCTCTAATACAAAAAAAAGAAAGAAAGTAGAATGTGGGTGTGTGACTTGCATTTCTGCATATGCCAGTCTATAAATTGTGGAGCTCACATGTGTATTTACCTCTTTTTTGGGGTAGGTTTCGGGATTGAAATTCTCACCACAATGATGAGTATTTAAGATTGAGGGCGTGAACGAGCATTAGGTTTGCAAATAGAGATCCCAGGTACGCCTATCACTGCCCAATTTGTAATAAGCACTCTCTGCCAAGCTTTAAATGCTAGACATTAAACTACTACTAACCTAGAATAGCTATTAACACTACTAATCGGGTTGCAGCTTAACTGTATGACACTATGACTTGTACTATTAAAATAAAATATGACGCAAAGCTTCAGTGAAGAAAAGATACGCCGAGCTCTCATATTCTGTGCTATATAAAGGCTTTTCATAATTATTAATTATACTTTGAAGCATAGTTTGAAAACTTAGCGAGTCACCCGACGATTAACTCAGCCGAGTTACTCGACTCGATTGAATTTTAAGTCGAGTCGCCTCAAAATTCGAAGGAGACATGATTTGTCGAGTTACACGGGTAACTTGATCGAGTCAAGCCAAGTTTTTCAACTCGTTGGACTAGGTCGAGTCACAAAAGAGTATTTTTTTTTTAATCATATTTATAAACCTCCATATAAAAAAAAATCATATTTATAAACCTAAACTCGAATGTCAAACTATTTTTGCATCATATTTTTTTTGTGTCTACAAAAACAACTTATTATGAGTTCTGTTTGGGACTATAAAATCAACGTACTTTGAGTTCTTTTAATCCAGGTTTTTCAAATTATTACATATATATTTCGAGATAGACCGTCGAGTTTTCTGAGTTACTCAACCAGGCTAACTTTTGAGTCGAGTCGAATTTTTGGATTTTTGAACCATGGTAGGAAGTTCCCTCGAAACTAACTGCTAAACTAATAACAAATGTTGCTTAAAAAAAATCATAATTACATTGAAAATGAGGGCTCTCAAAAATTTTCTTTTTGTGAGCCCCTGCATCATATTAACATCTTAAATCTTTAAAGTTACAAAAATGATGGGGAGTATTGATTCAAAAGAAATACGAAGCCTTTCAAATAGAATTTATGAGGTATTTTGAGAAATAGACAAAAATAATGGAAATGCTACCCCATTTCTTTCTTCATCACTTTCTCTACAGGACCAACTAGTGTTTTCACTTTATGGCTGCAAAGAGCTTCAACATTCAAACCCCTTTTTTTCTTGTTTTTAACGGGCTGCATAGGTAGTAATGCAGCTGAGAAAAGTGAGGACACTTGCTCGTCCGAAACTGAGATTTCCTTTCTTTTGTGAATTTCCTAAAATACCCCTATTATTGGGGGGTGTGGTAGGCTCTGGATATCATTTGAAAATGAGCTCTTCCTAATATTTGAATTCGTTTCATAAAACTTATATTCTCTATAAACATAAATACAGCCAAAA
This sequence comes from Tetracentron sinense, assembly GCA_015143295.1. Classification (NCBI taxonomy): domain Eukaryota; kingdom Viridiplantae; phylum Streptophyta; class Magnoliopsida; order Trochodendrales; family Trochodendraceae; genus Tetracentron; species Tetracentron sinense. Next base: position 39,965,277 of record CM026551.1, on the reverse strand, counting down.
TAACAATCTAGAGAAGCAAACACAAAAGTATTAGGAATACAGTACCTAGTTCTGGTAGTCCATACAATATTTCTAGAAAAGCCAACAAAAAAGTACTGGACTACAGTGCCTAGCTCCTGTAATCCACACAATTTCTATACAAACACACACACACGAAAAAAGAAGAGTGGATAAGTTTGTGGAACATAGACTTAGCAGGCGATCTCAATAATGAGATGCTCTGGATTGATGGTCATCTGTATACGTTCTCATGCAATGGTTCCAATTGTGATGATGGTAATGATATGGTGCATCTCAAGTATATCATAATCATACATGTACTCTATTAGACTGAACTTGGTCTCATCATCTTTCCTCTGTAAGTCACTTCTCCAATTTATCTCCTTATTACACTGTGTTAGCACTACGCAATGAGAGAGGAATCTCCTTCAAGGGAAGAAAATTCCTCACTTGAATCTGCTGCTCCGTATTGAGGTGGTACCATTGGTTGGAAATAATGCTGGAGACTCGACTTGGTCTGGTCATCATCCCACTCTAATAGGTTCCACCATTCTAACTCTCCCCTTATCTCTCTTAACATATCTGCACTTTGGGTATTGAGCGGAAGCTTCCGTAGCAGTGGGCAGTTTTTCACTTTAATTTGTTCTAGACACGGCCACGACATTTGCCATCTGCAAAACGATTCTAGATTCTCCAATTCTATAATCCGTAGGTTCGGAATGGCATTGTGCACTACACTATCATGAAAGAGAGCTCAATCTACCACAGCCACTTAGCTTGATTTCTTCCAGTTTTTCTAGCTTTTGAGATAAATTGCCTGGAATAAGATACATCAACCATCGACAATCAGACACTTCTATGAATCTTAGCCTAGAAAATCTCAGTCCAAGATGCTCAATTAACTCTGAAATGCTCCTCAGAAAATTGAGATGGTAGAGAGTAAGTCCCTCCAGATTTGGTAGTAGGTCGAGTCGGGTATTTCCTCTCATTGGGTCTAAGCTATCACAACCATTAATAGTTAGTGACTTCAAGTCAGTGAAGCCAACATGGGTATTTCTAGCCAAATTCTCACACATTTTACTCATGCCAGTGCATACATTCAAAACTAGATTGCTTGCATTGCTCATTAATAACCCCTCGAGCCTTCCTTCTGAGACATTCATGGGACCGACAGTTATCATCCTTTCGCAGTGTATACTAGGTAGAAAATTTTTAGAGCACTGAACCTTCTCTCGAGATGGCTATATCAAATCTTACGAGTCTTTGCAACAAAGAGGAATAACCTAAGGGAAGATATGGGATGTTGTCCAGCCTAACGTAGATTGCTAACAAGTGCTGGAGGGATCCTAGGGCCTCCAATGTCGCCTCCCCCTCTTCTTCCTTTCCTTGCATACTCCACATGTAAGCACTGAATCTCATGTCTAGCACCTCCAAACGAGACAACCTTGATATTGTGGCAGGTCGAATGGTTTCTAAGTCATGAGTGCCCCATAGGTTTAGTAGCCTTAGATTGCTCAATTCTTCAATACCATGGGGCAATTCTCTGATGCAAGTGCCCCCGAGATCAAGCACTTGGAGTTTACCAAGCCCTCCTAGTGGGGGGAATTCAACTAAATAACTGCAATTCGTCAGAAGAAGTGCACAAAGCTCATCCAATCGCAGAAGAGATAGAGGCAATGACCGAATGGGGGTTCCACTTAAATTCAAGACCCTAAGTGCTTGAAACCCTTGTAGGAATCCCTCTGGAACTCTCTCAATGAGATTATTACCTTGTAGAAGTAAAGTGGATACCTCCGAATTCCATTACATGATCAGGTAGCCTGATTATTTTATTCTTCATGAAAGAAATTCTCTTAAGAGATTCGCATGTTACACCTTCTGGTATCTGACTCAAGCCCATGCCTGACCGAACAAGGGATTCATTACCTTGTTCTGAAGATGCAATCCATATAGCAACATCACGAACTAGGTCATGCATCTTGACGGAGCCCTCTTTAGCACCTTGTTCTAACAAGCAAGAGGCAATTAGGCTTTCAATCAAAGCTATTCCCCTGTTGAATGATTCATCAAGGTTTTGGTGTTCATCTAGTAAACCTTCAGCCACCCAGCATTGTACAAGTTCACTTACTTCAATATTGAAATCCTCAGGAAATAAAGAGCAATACAGAAAACAAGGTTTGATATTCTGACCTTCTAACAAGTCGTAACTCCACTTCAAGGGCCTAAACACCTCCTTCTCGATCCCTTTGATGTCGGGAATTGACCTTCGCGATGCCCTTAAATGAGCCACTAGTGCCATTACAGTTCTAAAAGAGTCTTTCGAAGATACCGGAGAGAAAGTCTCTTTGTAGTCTATGCCTTCCTTCTGAGTAAAGCCTTTGGCGACTAGACGAGTCTTATATCTTTCGACATTACCCTTCGAATCCCTCTTGGTTTTAAATATCCATTTACAACCAATGGGTTTCGCACCTTTAGGTAACTCGACGAGATCCCAAACGTCATTGTCTTTCATAGACTTCATCTCATCCTTCATGGCATCAATCCACTTCTGAGAGTTAGAACTGCACATGGCTTGACAGAAGTTGATCGGGTCATCCTCTGTTAAACCAACGCCATCCTCATGTTCTTGGAGAAAAACGATATAGTCATCTGGAATCGCACTTCTCCTCTCCCTAGTGGATCTCCTTAATGGCACTTCTTGAGGTTGTTGAGTTTGTTCTATAGGTGGTGCTTGAGGAAGAATCTCATTGTTGTCTTGGTCTGGAACAATGTCAGGAATAGAAGCCTGAACATTGTTATCTAGTGTCGGAACCATGTCTTGTCTTGGTCTAATTTGGTAAGCCCATAGACTGCTAAAAATTGATATGGACTAATTGAGTAGATACCAATTTTGTTCTAATTAGGGGATTATGGGAACCCTAATTAAACAATATATAGCCCCTTTAGGTTATGGTCCCCAACACACCAAATTATAACACAGTTTCCCTTCTCCCCATCTGGAAGAGAGACGACGGTCCCATTGAGGAACTAAGGTGATTTGGTTGAGGAAGATCACAAACCACCCACCCGTTCGTGTTCATCCGTTCGTGATCGATTGTCGTAGTATTTCCGCAACAGTAGGCGATCGTTCATAATGGATCCAGTTTCTGTTGCTACTGCTACGAATGTTTCTGCCCAAGTCAGCAACATCCCAATGCTGAGCGGGACGAACTTCAAAGTCTGGAAAGAAATCGTGGAGATTGTTCTCGGTTGTATGGATTTGGATCTTGCACTTCGATCGGATCAACCCACTGCTACTCCGGAAAACCCCAATGAGGTTAAAATTGAAAAGTGGGATCGATCTAACCGAATGTGCTTGATGATCATGAAGCGCTCCATTCCGGAAGCGTTTCGGGGCTCTATTACTGAGAGGAAGAGTGCCAAGAAGTTCCTGGAAGAAATTCAGCAATATTTTGCCAAGAATGAAAAGTCAGAAGCGAGTAACCTTTTGGCTAAACTCGTCGCGATGAAGTATAAGGGCAAAGGGAACATAAGGGAGTACATCATGGAGATGTCTCATCTCGCATCAAAACTCAAGTCGCTTAAGTTGGAGCTGTCTGAGGACTTACTCGTGCACTTGGTTTTGATTTCTCTTCCTGCACACTTTGGGCAATTCAAAGTGAGTTATAATACTCAAAAGGACAAATGGTCCCTCAATGAGCTTATATCTCACTGTGTGCAAGAAGAAGAGAGGCAGCAGCGAGATAAGACTGAGAATGCTCACTTGGCCTCAACCTCTCAGAACGAGAAAAGGAAAAGAACTAAGGTTGCTGCGGAAGGATCTTCTAAGCAGAAGAAACAAAAGAAGCAGGATGAGGAGTTTACCTGCTACTTCTGCAAGAAGTCGGGACACATGAAGAAGGAGTGTTCCAAGTACGCCGCCTGGCGTGTAAAGAAGGGTATGCTTCTAACTTTAGTTTGTTCTAAAGTTAATTTAGCTTCTGTACCTAAGAATACTTGGTGGATAGATTCTGGTGCTACTACTTACATAAGTATGTCCATGCAGGGTTGCCTGTGGAGCCGACCGCCAAGTGATGCTGAAAGATTCATCTATGTGGGCGACGGCAATAAAGTTGCGGTGCAGACTATAAGAACTTTTAGATTACAATTAAAAACTGGGTTTTATTTGGATTTGTTTGAGACATTTGTTGCACCGTCTTTTAGACGGAATTTAATTTCTATTTCTAGTTTGAAAAAATTAGGATTTTCTTGTTCATTTGGAAATAATAAAGTTAGTCTCTATCAAAATTCAAATCTTATTGGTTCCGGTTCTTTAATTGATAATCTGTATATGCTTGATGTTGTTAGTTCCTATAACGAAATACTGCAAACAAGTTCACGTGGTACAAAGCAAAAATTAAGTGAGAATTCCGCCACTTTATGGCACAAGCGTTTAGGTCATATCTCTAAACAGAGAATTCAGAGGCTTGTGTCGGATGGAATTCTTGAACCCCTAGATTTGACAGACTTTCAAGTCTGTGTTGAGTGCATCAAGGGGAAACAAACAAATGTTAGAAAATTAGGTGCCGAGAGAGCTACAGATGTCTTAGAACTTATACATATTGATATCTGTGGTCCATTCCCTACGGCTTCATGGAATGGACAACAGTACTTCATTACGTTCATAGACGATTACTCTATGTTCGGTTACCTATATTTGATACATGAGAAGTCGCAATCCCTAGACGTTTTCAAATCTTTCAAAGCTGAAGTTGAACTTCAACTTGGAAAGAAAATTAAGGCTGTCAAATCGGACCGTGGTGGTGAGTACTACGGAAGGTATGACGGATCAGGAGAACAACGTCCAGGACCCTTCGCAATTTTCCTCAATGAGTGTGGAATTGTTCCGCAATACACCATGCCGGGCAAACCCAGCATGAACGGTGTTGCAGAGCGACGAAACCGAACTCTTAAGGATATGGTAAGGAGTATGATTAGTCATTCCTCCTTGCCAGAGTCACTTTGGGGAGAAGCTTTAAAGACCGCAGTGTACATCCTTAACAGGGTACCGAGCAAAGCAGTTGCCAAAACTGTAGAGCCCCAGACTTTTTCATGCTTAATACATGACACTTTCGTAGTCAATTTGCCTTTCAAGGGGTATAATTAATAAATAAGGAAGAAATTGGAAATTTCGAAACATCAGAAATTTTCCTTTTCGAAATACGAACACAACGCAAGTTGAATCGTCAAAATCGGACGAACGAGTCAAAAGATATGGCCAAAACAGTCTGGACCTGTAGGCAATCGTAGCTCGGTTAGGCGCTAAGGACGTAGCTCGGAAGGCACAGACAACGCATAGAGGACGTACTCTGATAACGTATACGTTGTGCATCCATTGTGCAACAGACAACGGGTACGTTGTGCAGCTCACAACGGTTACGTTGTACAGCACCACTGGCACGCTGTACATAAGACAACGGACAACGTGTTCAGCACTGTCCACAACGGACAACGTGTTCAGCACTGTCCACAACGGACAACGTGTTGGGCACTGTTCACAGCTCAGCGAGCTCAGCACTATACACAACACAACGGACACGTGTTCGGCACTATCCACAACGGACAACGTGTTCGGCACTATCCACAACGGACAACGTGTTCAACACTATTCACAGCACAACGAGTTGGTGCTATTCACAGCACAACGAGTTGGCACTATTCACGGCACAACGAGTTGGTACTGTTCACAGCACAATGAGTTGGCACTGTTCACAGCACAATGAGTTCGGCACTCGTGTTTTTATAGAAATTCAGTAAGGGTATTTTGGTCTTTTGGTTGGTTCACTCTTACCTTAAGAGTTTAACCTGAACCTTTAGGGCATCATTCGACACTTAGAGAGATTGGGAGATAAGAAGAGAGGAGAAGGCGATTCCTAAACCTAGGGTTTCCAGTTGGAGAGAAATCAAAGGGTTTTGAGACCCTAGATCACTCCCAGTCCGGTTTTCTTCAAGATCTCGGCTCAAGCTCGTGCGAAGCTCACGATCCAAGCTAGGACAGTAGCCTCACGGTCGTTTGTGGAAGGGGTTTCTTCCTCATCTCTTCAAGGTCGGTACTTCTTGCTACCCTCCTAGTTATAGTTCTTCTTTCCCCTTCATTTCTCTTTATTTTCTTTATTTACATATGTATTATGAGATGGATGGTCGTGAATGGTGAATGGAGATGGAATGGGCGACTGGATGCCAATGGTTTTGTGGGATGAATAAATGGGGAAGGGCATTGTTCCAAATAATGAACATACATGTATGATTTGAGTAAAATCCACCTAGAAAAGCATGTTGTAGGGTAAATCCATAATGAACACACCATGTTTGATGAAATGCCAAGGTGAATACAGTGAGTTGTAAATTAGGGAATGCATGCCTAATAAATTCTGAATATTGCTAGGGCCTATGATAGGGTGTTTTCTTGCTTTCCTTAAATGACATGAATGTTATATTGTTCAATCTTCGATGTTATGTGTGTTGTGAAATTACCCAAATGTCATGTTTAAATTTAAATGCAAGTATGTACACGGTTCCCACGAGCACGGCATGCATGACATGATTTATCGAGGTTTTCAAGAACATGGTTAGAGGTGGGACATATCCTACGATATGTTCTACCTCGCTTTTCACAAGAAGACAAGAACCAACATTACATGAGGGGTCTCCCCTCACTCATAAGTGCATATCATGAAGAAGGGCCTCCCTTCCCTCGCAAGTACATACATATCATGAAGAAGGGTCTCCCTTCCCTCGCAAGTGCATTGCATAAAGAAGGGTCTCCCTTCCCTCTCAAGACATCTCACAAGTGCATCTCACAAGTTACATGATCACAAGCAAGCACGCATGACATGCATGACATGACACAATATACAAGAATCAAGCAAGACAAACACGAAAAGCTTTCAAGTACGAAAAGATATTTCAAGTCAAGTCAAGTGCACGATGTTTTCAAGAGGTTTCATCGGCTTTCTACGAAATACAAGCATGATTATAAATTGCTTTGCTTCCTTGTATGATATGAATTGTTTCCTTCTAACATATATGAATTGTTGCTGCTTTATGTATGCCATCTGTATGCTATGACTGTTGGTTAGTGCTTAGTACCCGCTGAGTATTCCATGCTCAGCCGTACTTCTTATGTCGGCAGGTGATGGCGGAGCAGCTGCTCCATTTGATATCTGTGCTCCGAGCCCTTGGGTGGAGGAGGAGTACGCCGAGGAACCTTTGGAGGAACCTCCAGTAGAGGGTTACCATTAGGTGGTTGTAGATTCTGAGTGAATTAGCTGTGGGTGAGATGAGAGTTAGATTTGTGTATTTTGGTAGGTATGTCCGCACTTTCTTTTGATTACTTTTTGTATAACTTGGATTTGCGTATGCATATACATAGAGGTTTGGTAGACTTCCGCTGTGCTTTATGGTTATGTTTCCGCTATGATGTCCCCTATTGTATATGCCCTGTGGGTTTTTACAGGTTGGTTTGTCAAGCAAGTCATGTAAGCCATGATTAGTCATCCAAAGTTCACTCTAACTCCTAGGGTGGGTTTTGGGCCGCGACAGAAGTGGTATCAGAGCTTAGGCTTTAGGTCTCTAGGGTCACTTAGAATCTTATACCACGGCTTGACAAGAGCATGTGTCAGGAAACAAGTTAGGAAGAAAGTAAGTCGGAAGAGAATCTTGATCCAAGTGTGAGACTAAACTTTAGTCTTAGTCTAAAATGGTTGCTTTAACCAAGTACGGGTCCTAGGTACGCTAGAACGCTAAAGTATAAATATAATGTGATGAATACTCTGATGACTCGATGTGATGTATATTAGTATTATACAACTAATACAAATTGAGTTATTGTGAAATAGCATTGAAATAAACTGTGGTTTCAAGTGAGACTCATGTGGTGCTATTGTTCTCAGGACTTTAGTCATGAGGCGGGGCACACGGGGTCGTGGACCACACACCAGAGCTTCATCTTCTTCCAGAGATGAGGATGAGCAGTCGGACCTCTCCCAGGTCTTAGGCTCTATTGCTGAGACACTCGCCATATTGGCGGCTCGGCAAGCTATACCATCGTCGGCGGCACCTACTCCACCGCCCACAGCTCCAGTACATCGTATAGTTGGAGTTGAGGCATTCAAGAGATTGAGGCCTCCATCATTCCATGGGAGTGTGGAACCTCTTGCTGCGGAGGCATGGATCCTCCAGATGGAGAAGATCTTTGCGGTCCTCTCACCTACAGAGGAGGATAGAGTAGCATGGGCAGTTTTCATGCTAGAAGGTGAAGCCCACCATTGGTGGTTGTCCGCATTGAGGATGCGAGAATTGACCATGCAAGGTCAACCTTGGACTTGGGATGAGTTCAAGGACACTTTTTATAAGAAGTACTTTCCGATCGGAGCACGGGAAAAGAAAGAGAGAGAATTCATCAACCTCGAGCAAGGTTTGATGTCGGTGGCACAATACGAGGCCAAGTTCTCGGAGTTATCACGCTTCGCGACTCACATGGTTGCCACCGAGGCAATGAAGGCAAGAAGGTTTGAGCAAGGGCTCAAAGATGTTATCATGGAGAAGGTTTCGGTCTTCAGACATGCTACCTACCCTGAGGTAGTAGACAAGGCCTTATTGGTCGAGGCCAATTCAGAGGCAGTGTCCAAGAAGAGGGAGTTGGCGAGAGGCCAAGCTAGTAGTTCAGCACCTCCAGTGAGGCGGGCTCGTGCCGGCCCTTATCAGTATGCGTGGCCAGCACCACCGATGAGGCCATCTTATGCACCTCCAGCTCCACGGCAGTATGTGCCTCAGGCACCTCGACCTCAGGCTCTTCCAGCTCCACGGCCAGTTGCACCTCAGGTAGCAAGGTATGCTCCACCTCCGGCCCCTCCGACTTATACACACGAGGTCTGCACTTTATGCGGCCAAAGGCACCCGACAGGAGATTGCCGAAGAGCATTGGGTGGATGTTTTCATTGTGGTCGCCAGGGCCATATGATCAGGGATTGTCCCAGTCGGCATTTACCAGGCCAGTCTCAGGGGATTAGTCCACCAGCACGCCCAGCAGGATCATATCAGGCGTCATCTCAGACTACCCGGTCTACACCTCAGTCTCGCAAGGCGAACCAGGGGCGAGTTTTTGCCTTGACAGAGGGTGATGCACTTGCATCTGACGATGTGGTGCAAGGTACGCGTTTGGAGTTATCTTATTTATTCGTGATTGTTATGTTATGTTCTATTCCTTGTGTACATACTTGGTATGCTATATATATATATACCTATGTGTATACACTGTTGATGCTTGAATTGACGTAACTAGCTAAAATTTCAGGAACCCTACTAGTCAATGAGTGTTTGGCTCGAGTGTTGATTGATACCGGGTCTACTCATTCGTTTGTCTCGCCGAGTTTTTCAGAAGGCTTTTCTGTGGAGCCTACTCAGCTAGAACCGGAGTTAGCCATTTCGACTCCTCTCGGCAAAACAGTATTGGCAGATAAAGTGTATAGAAATAGTGTGGTCCAAGTTGGAAGCAACGAGTTGGCGATTGATCTCATCGTCCTTGGATTCCAAGACTTTGATGTTATATTGGGAATGGATTGGTTAGCGGCACATCATGGGCATGTAGCTTGTTTTGAGAAAATGGTACTCTTCAAGCCAGTAGAAGGGAAACCATTCCACTTTCGTGGGTTGAAAAGTAGAGATATTGCTCGTTTTGCGGCGTTGAGCTTAGCTAAACCCGAGGTAAAGGACTCATCGACTATTCCGATTGTGAGTAAATTCCTGGATGTGTTTCTAGAGGAGTTGCCGGGATTGCCTCCAGATAGGGAGATTGAGTTTGTGATCGAGCTTGCACCAGGCACAGCTCCTGTTTTCAGGGCTCCTTATAGAATGGCCCCTATTGAACTCAAGGAGTTGAAGACTCAGTTGGATGAATTGCAAGGCCTTGGTTTCATTCGACCAAGTGTCTCACAGTGGGGTACCCCGGTGTTGTTTGTTAAGAAGAAAGATGGCTCGATGCGGATGTGTGTCGATTACCGGCAATTGAACAAAGTCACTATAAAGAATAGGTATCCCTTGCCTAGGATTGATGACTTGTTCGATCAGTTGAAGGGAGCGAGATTCTTTTCAAAGATAGATCTTCGATCGGGTTATCACCAGTTGAAGATTAAGGCGGAAGATGTTCCCAAAACTGCTTTCAGGACTCGGTATGGACACTACGAGTTCTTGGTGATGCCTTTTGGACTCATGAACGCGCCGGCAGCTTTTATGGATTTGATGAACCGGGTGTTCCGGCCATATCTTGATAGGTGCGTGATTGTATTTGTTGATGACATTTTGGTCTATTCCCAGACACGGGAAGATCACACACGCGACCTATGCCTTGCTTTGGAAATGCTAAGAGAGCACAAGCTATACGCCAAACTTAGCAAGTGTGAGTTTTGGTTGGAAGAGGTGGCATTCCTAGGCCACGTTGTTTCTGTGGAAGGCATCTCGGTTGATCCAAAGAAGATAGATGCAGTCATGAGTTGGGCGAGGCCCAAGAGTGTCACAGAGATACGTAGTTTCCTTGGATTGACAGGCTACTACAGGAGATTTGTGGAGGGTTTCTCTAGCCTTGCGGCACCGCTCACTTACCTGATAAGGAAGAACGCCAAGTTTGTATGGAGTGATAAGTGCGAGATCAGTTTCACGGAACTGAAGAAAAGGCTAACTACAGCCCCTGTCCTTACTGTGCCATCCGGACCTTATGGGTATGAGGTGTATAGTGATGCCTCACACATTGGACTTGGGTGTGTACTCATGCAGCACAAGAAGGTCATTGCCTATGCATCAAGGTAGTTGAAAGAGCATGAGAAGAATTATCCCACGCACGACTTGGAGCTTGTGGCGGTCGTGTTTGCACTTAAGATTTGGCGTCATTACCTTTATGGGGTGGAGTTCTATGTGTTTACGGATCACAAGAGCCTCAAGTACCTCTTTTCCCAAAAGGAATTGAATCTAAGGCAACGGCGTTGGATGAAATTTTTGAAAGACTATGAGTGTACCATTCAATACCACCCAGGTAAAGCAAATGTAGTGGCTGATGCTTTGAGTAGAAGACCCCAGGGGTTGTTAGCACACATGTTGGTTCAAGAATGGAAACTACTTGAAGACTTGGCAAATCTGGACATTAGTGTGAATGACTCTGTCCGTGGTCCTATCTTGGCAAATGTCACGGTTCGGCCATACATTATAGATTTGATCCAAGAATACCAAGCCACGGATGCTGAATTGTTGGCTCATCGGGACAAGGAAGTTGCTAAGGGTAGTGAGGACTTCTCTCTCACTAGTCGGGGTGCTATCACATTCAAGGGAAGGTTATGCGTCCCGGCCAATGCAGATCTTCGAAGAGAGATTTTGGATGAAGCACACCGTTCGAAGTACACAGTGCATCCAGGGGGTACAAAGATGTACCGGAACCTCAAGAATCACTTTCGGTGGCGGAATATGAAGAGGGAGGTTGCGGAATATGTAGCACGGTGTTTGGTGTGCCAACAGGTGAAAGCAGAACATATGCGACCCGTGGGGCTGTTGCATTCTATTCCGATTCCCGAGTGGAAATGGGAGAATATATCCATGGATTTCATAGTTGGTTTGCCAAAGACGGCAAGGGGCTCAGATGCAATTTGGGTTGTAGTAGACCGTCTGACAAAGTCTGCGCACTTCCTACCCTACCGAACTACTTTCAACTCTAGCCAGTTGGCCGCTCTATACATTAAGGAAGTAGTGAGGTTACACGGAGTACCCGTCAGTATTGTGTCAGATCGGGATCCAAGATTCACATCACGATTCTGGAAAAGCTTTCAGGAAGCTATGGGTTCCCGACTTGATTTCAACACTGCTTTTCATCCACAGACGGATGGACAAACCGAGAGAGTGAACCAAGTCATTGAAGACATGCTTCGGGCTTGTATGTTGGATTTCAGAGGCAGTTGGGAAGAGCACTTGCCTTTGGTTGAATTTGCCTATAATAACAGCTATCAGGCAAGTATCCAAATGACACCGTTTGAGGCCTTGTATGGGCGAAGTTGTAGGTCTCCTCTCTATTGGGATGAGGTAGGAGAAAGGAAAGTACTTGGTCTGGAGTTGATTGAGCAAACTGCAAACACAGTTAAGATCATTCGGGATCGATTGAAAGCCGCTCAAGATCGCCAGAAAAGCTATGCGGACACACACCGTAAGGACTTGGAATTTCAAGTAGGGGATCAAGTTTTTGTGAAAGTATCTCCTAGCAAAGGGATCATGAGATTTGGCAAGCGAGGCAAGCTCAGTCCTCGGTATGTTGGGCCTTTTGAGATTATCACACGGGTTGGTGAAGTCGCTTATCGTGTAGCTCTTCCACCTCACATGGCCGCAGTTCACAACGTCTTCCATGTGTCTATGCTTCGGAAGTACATTGCGGATCCTTTGCATGTCATAGACTTAGAACCGTTGGAGATTCGAGAGGACCTCACCTTGACTGAAAGGCCAGTTCAGATTTTGGATCAAAGGGATCAGGTGCTTCGCAACAAGACAATCCCTTTGGTTCTTGTGCAATGGCAGCACCATGCTCGGGAAGAAGCTACATGGGAGCGTGAAGCCGAAGTCAAAGCAAAGTACCCAGAATTAATTGAATGAGTTTTGTATTGGTTTTGTGTATGTCTTGTAATTCTGTTTTGATTTGAAATGCAAGTATCGTCTGAATTTCGAGGACGAAATTTTTGTAAAGGGGGGAGGATGTAGAGCCCCAGACTTTTTCATGCTTAATACATGACACTTTTGTAGTCAATTTGCCTTTAAAGGGGTATAATTAATAAATAAGGAAGAAATTGAAAATTTCGAAACGTCAGAAATGTTCCTTTTCGAAATACGAATACAACGCAAGTTGAATCGTCAAAATCGGACGAACGAGTCAAAAGATATGGCCAAAACAGTCTGGACCTGTAGGCAATCGTAGCTCGGTTAGGCGCTAAGGACGTAGCTCGGAAGGCACAGACAACGCATAGAGGACGTACTCTGATAACGTATACGTTGTGCATCCGTTGTGCAACAGACAACGGGTGCGTTGTGCAACAGACAACGGGTACGTCGTGCAGCTCACAACGGTTACGTTGTACAACTGTACATAAGACAACGGACAACGTGTTCAGCACTGTCCACAACGGACAACGTGTTCAGCACTGTCCACAACGGACAACGTGTTGGGCACTGTTCACAGCTCAGCGAGCTCAGCACTATGCACAACACAATGGACACGTGTTCGGCACTATCCACAACGGACAACGTGTTCGGCACTATCCACAACGGACAACGTGTTCAACACTATTCACAGCACAACGAGTTGGTGCTATTCACAGCACAACGAGTTGGCACTATTCACGGCACAACGAGTTGGTACTGTTCACAACACAATGAGTTGGCACTGTTCACAACACAATGAGTTCGGCACTCGTGTTTTTACAGAAATTCAGTAAGGGTATTTTGGTCTTTTGGTCGGTTCACTCTTACCTTAAGAGTTTAACCTGAACCTTTAGGGCATCATTCGACACTTAGAGAGATTGGGAGATAAGAAGAGAGGAGAAGGCGATTCCTAAACCTAGGGTTTCCAGTTGGAGAGAAATCAAAGGGTTTTGAGACCCTAGATCACTCCCAGTCCGGTTTTCTTCAAGATCTCGGCTCAAGCTCGTGCGAAGCTCACGATCCAAGCTAGGACAGTAGCCTCACGGTCGTTTGTGGAAGGGGTTTCTTCCTCATCTCTTCAAGGTCGGTACTTCTTGCTACCCTCCTAGTTATAGTTCTTCTTTCCCCTTCATTTCTCTTTATTTTCTTTATTTACATATGTATTATGAGATGGATGGTCGTGAATGGTGAATGGAGATGGAATGGGCGACTGGATGCCAATGGTTTTGTGGGATGAATAAATGGGGAAGGGCATTGTTCCAAATAATGAACATACATGTATGATTTGAGTAAAACCCACCTAGAAAAGCATGTTGTAGGGTAAATCCATAATGAACACACCATGTTTGATGAAATGCCAAGGTGAATACAGTGAGTTGTAAATTAGGGAATGCATGCTAATAAATTCTGAATATTGCTAGGGCCTATGATAGGGTGTTTTCTTGCTTTCCTTAAATGACATGAATGTAATATTGTTCAATCTTCGATGTTATGTGTGTTGTGAAATTACCCAAATGTCATGTTTAAATTTAAATGCAAGTATGTACACGGTTCCCACGAGCACGGCATGCATGACATGATTTATCGAGGTTTTCAAGAACATGGTTAGAGGTGGGACATATCCTACGATATGTTCTACCTCGCTTTTCACAAGAAGACAAGAACCAACATTACATGAGGGGTCTCCCCTCACTCACAAGT